>LPNX011181180.1:308011-434259 GCA_001517045.1 Pseudotsuga menziesii | reverse complement strand
TTTCCACAGATGATAGTAGGTGTGTCCTATCATGCTGGTGGTTGTAAGTGCTGAGCCATTTCACAGATGATAGTATGTGTGTCCTATCATGCTGGTGAATGTGAGTGCTGGGCCTTTCTGATGGGATTGTAGTTTACTACATGATCAGATGTGAGTGCTAGGCATGCCTTTCTGACGAGCAGGTTAGATGTAAGTGCTGGGTGAAGACCTACATGAGGGTAGGCCTACAACCAGCATGAAAAAGGGTTGGCTCTGTAGAACTTCCTATGACGAGAAGAATCATGAGATAGCACCAGTGTTGATCCATATCGAGTGATGATCCAGATCCAGTAATGATGATCCAGCAGTGATGATCCAGATCGAGTGATGATCTAGATCCAGTCCAGTGATGTTGATCCAGATCGAGAGATGATCCAGATCGAGAGATGATCCAGATCTAGTCCAGTGATGTTGATCCAGATCGAGAGATGATCCAGATCCAGTGATGATGTTTTATGTTGATCCAGATCGAGAGATGATCCAGATCCAGTGATGATGTTTTATGTTGATCCAGATCGAGAGATGATCCAGATCCAGTGATGATGTTCTATGTTGATCCAGATCGAGAGATGATCCAAATCCAGTGAAGATGACTTGAAGACGAGATGATCCAGCTGATACAGAGAAGAAGACCAGTGCTGAAAATTGTGTCGAAAGAATACCTTCATAGTTAAGAGGGAGTGTTGATGTATATGTAACTTCAGAATGTATTCTTCTATGTATCTTATGTATTGTAACCCGATGTTTATTCCGGGATGTTTCTATTATGTTTTTGAGTCATGTGGTCATGCCCCGATGTTCTGATCAGGAGGATTAATAATGTAATCAAGTCATATCAAGTCATTAGGTAAGTCCCCACAGTTTCGGGGCACTTGAGTTATTATACACTAATTAAGGTGTAGGCTTGGGTAAGTAATGTTAGGTCGAGCCTACGTGTGAAAGTGCAATTCAAGTGAACGGATGAATATAAATAGAGAGTGAGAGTCTCTCTATTTGTCACTTATGAAATACATCACTTACTCTCTCAAATGTGGCGCACTTTTGAAGAAGGAAATTTTGGGCCTAGACAGAAGACTACTGCTGTTTTGGGAGATCTCTTACTGTTTTGGTGTTGATTCTATCTTAGAGGAAGTTGCGGGGTTTTCTCCTTTATGGTTTCCCCGAGGAAAACTCTTTGTGTCTCTTGTCTCTTATGATGTGCTTGTGTTTTATTGCTGTGCTTGTTGTTCTCTCAGTGAAAAGATCCTAAGATCATAATGCTAGCTTAATTGTTGAAAAACTAACATTTTGTCGTTCATTGATCGTGGAAAGTCACCTTCCTGTTAAACATATGTCAACTTGTCAATCCAATCAACAAAGTACTGCTCAAGCCAATTCTTCAGAGGTCTGTACATGTCATCAAATCATATACATCAGATCATCATTGTGTACACCATGTCACTTCCTACTAAGCATGATCACTATGTATATGATTCATCATATTATTTTCTATTGAGCATATCACTGATCACATTATCATATATCGTTGAACGTCATCACATCAATCAGTAATCATTGAGCATGGGTGTAGATATCATATTACATCATATCACTATCCAATGTTAGATTGTAGCTGTCATCATCATTTTTCTCATACTGAGCACACCATTAGTACATAACTGATCATTATCTCATGTCTATGTGTCATGTATTATTGTACATATAATGCTACATCATTGTGTAACATCATTCCATTTCATCACTATATTGTATCAACGTTTAGACGATCTTAAATTAATACTGAAACAACCTGAAATTAGTAGGCATTACCACGAAATCAGAGGTGGAAAACTATGTCTGCCTCAGTCACTGTGTACCCAAAAATGAGAGCTTAGCTTACCCGAAATCAGATATGTATGGCTGCTTGAAAATCAAAGATGGAACCTCCAAATATGCTATAATCAACCTTTTGTTTATTTCATTGTAACCTTGAGCTGTCCAAAATCAAAACTTAACCCAAAAAATGTTTGTCTGCTGCCAAAACAGGTTGCCTTTCATAGTCCATGAACTTCCTCAGTAAGCAGCTGAATTTCCATAGTCGAATTTCCTCAGAGGATTCACCCCAATTGTTCACTCAAAAAATGAAAGCGTTGGCTCTATTTATACTAAATTTTCGTTCCAAAAAAATGTTGAGCCAACCTGTTAAAGTGAGCCGACCTATTAAAGCTTAATTTTGTTGGCTGGATGACCTAGCAATGTTTTTATTGATTGAATAAATGACTGGGCCAACCTGCTATAAGTATATATTCATTTTTCATTTAATTAAATTTATTTTAAGGTCTTCTTCATATTTCTTTTTCTTCCACATTATGTGTGGACTAGAAGGGCTTCTCATTATGTGTGGACTATTAGGGCTTCCACAAGCAAGGGTATCATCGTACCAAAGTCCAAGTGCTCCTTCAAGTCTTCTTATCAAGCAAGAGGCTTCTTGACCCCATTAGTATACAAATGACCACAGAATGGGTCATTTGGCTCATTAGGTGTCCTACTTCCCACATCCAACTTCCTTGTGCTTTGTCATCACTTGCCATCATCAATTTGACCTTTGTCATTAATGTTGTCATCAATGACAATCATAGATAACCATATTCGTCAAACAAATCTACCTAGCTGCTTTCCCACCATGAATCCAATGCCCATCCCTAACTGCACAAGTAAACAAACTCACTAATTTAGCTTCACCTGCTACAATTATCCACAAACCAACCCTTGCAATGCAATAAATTGTAATCACAATAGTAAAATGATCAAATCAACCATTAAACAGATTAAAAGAAAAAATGATCTATGAGGTTAATACTATAATTTGCAATGCAATTAATGTCAACCAAACCATTAAAATGATGAAATCAACCATTAAACTCATAAAAAGCAGAAGGATCCATTAATCTGATCAAAATAATAAGGATCAACCATTGACTCATACTACAAGCAATCATGACCACACGTTCATAAAAGCAAGTTTGCAATCCATGCCAATGACATCCACCATCCATAATTAACAACGACATTCTATAAATCATCAACAGCTTAACTCAATTTACCTTTTTTGCAATTCACAACTGAAACCACTTAGCATATGCCTGTGAGTAGTCCCTCGGTCCTCACATAACATACCCAACTCAAGTATTTTCAGTCAATGTTTTCTAAATTTTTATATGCCATAGTTTATATGGCATCAAGCTAACCCTCTATTGTCTCACTTATCAACTATACTATTTTTCGAGTTGCTAACCTCTATTTTTGAAATCTTTCATCTAAGCAAGAGATGTTATGGTTGAATGTTGTTTTTAGTTGTTCAAGTTTCCAGTTAATAAATAAATGTTATGGTAAATTGCTTTGTGTAACTGTTTAAGCTATCAATTAAGAAAGAGTTGTTATGGTAAATTGTTCCTCTCAATATGCCATCATTTGCATGTTAGATCTGTCCATACCATATCCAATATGAAACAGTTAAATCTGAAACAATTAACATATTTGGTTGTTCATACCATATCCAATTCCAAAACTGTAATAGTTAACATATGGATTTGTTCAAACTCAACTAGAAACAATTTACATATGGAGTGAGAGAAGCAGAGGTATGATGTAGGTGATGAACTTGGGGGATAATGTTAACTACTTAGCATTTATCTGGTTATTAACATTAAGCAAACCGTCAAAAATTTGTATTTATCATGTTAACTAATCCCTTTATCAATTACCTATGCTGCTATTTTCTATTACGTGGCCCTTATGTGGACTTGAACTCGCTTTTATTTATTATAGTTTTGTATTGTTCTCATACAAGTTGTTGTGATCATGGCAAGAGATAATTATGATGCTCAAACAAGGAGGACATGAAGGTGAGTCACTAGAGTTGCCCAACTACAACATACTTAATTATATGAGAAGATACATTGGACTATTGCTGGCCAGAATGAAGATGCAAATGATGAAGACAAAAGTGTGCAAGAGCTTGATGGTGATGCTGCACTTGCACCTATAGTGCACACAGTTGGTCCAAGTAAGAAGATCAATGCTATCAGAGGTTGGAAAAAAGAGGACATGATGAAGGCAATTGATGATTTCGAATACAATGAGTATTGTGTGAGAGAAAATGCAAAGAAGTACGGGATCGCACCAACATCATTTCATTATTGGATAAATGGTCTCACTCATACCAAGAGGAAAGAGCCTCCACAGTGTTAAACTAAACACGAGGAAGAAGAAATAGTTAGTTGGTGTAAGGAGATGGTTGATATGGGCCATAGGATGGATTTGCTACAATTGAAGTCAAAGGTTGCACAAATCTATCAATCAAGTTCGAATCCATTTAGATATGGATTTCCTGGGAAGTCATGGTGGGCAGGGTTCATGAAAAGACATCCAAAACTTTTTTTATGAACATCGAAAGTCCTGGATAGAGATAGAGACTTGAATTTGTGCCCTGCAATTGTGTCCAAGTTCTCTGACACCATGTCCAATGCATATAAAAAACATTCACATAGTCTATGCCATACACATAATTGTGATGAACTGGTTTACAAGCAGGAAGGAATAGTGGCATGTGGATAATCGCTGGGAGAGGGAGTATAAATGTGTCAAATTTTTTGCCCAAGAGTAGGGAGTAGATAACCATTATGTGTTGCATAATTGTATTCATTGCATCAATCCCCGAGTTCTATTTTTTCAAGGGAAAGTATTGGTTGAAAAACTATATCAAGAACTGTGAGGTGGTAGCATGCATGGTTGCACATCCAATTGTATGGATAACCAAAGAGATGTTTAAGAATTGGTTGTGCCACTTTTCTACATCTGTACTAGGTGGTGTATCACACAAAAACATACAATTGTTGATATCTAATGTCAATGGAATCCACATATCCCTATAGGGTATTGAAGTGGAAAATACGATAGGCATTGATTTGCTAACCTTGCATGCACATACCACCCATAGGTTGTAGCTCCTTGATGTGAGTGTTTTTGTGCCATTTAAATATTTTTCAAGTTCAAGAGAGCAATGTGGATGGAAAAGAACCCTAGGGTGGGGATCAAATGTTTGAATTAGATAAAATTTCCAGTAATGCATTTAAAAGGGCTCTCTCCCCCTCAAATATCAAAGCTTGATTTAAGCAAAATGGAATCTAGCCACTAGATTATGATGCTCTTCTCCATGATTCGACTTGTATCCAAGCCTTTGAGGTACATGGACATGAAGATGCAGATGTTGTAGACAACATGTTATCCCTTTCTCAAGGACATTACCAACTATTGGGTGACAGTGATGAGCATGTCAATGCCAATATGACAATGAAGCAAGTGGAGATGTCATGGAAGTTGTTCAATCACATGAAAGATGTACAAATCCCAAGGATGAAGTTCATAATGACATTGTTCAAACAAATGTGGTCAAAGGTTTCCAAGCATTATGAAGCAATGAAGAGTAGTTGACATTGCCAAGCCAGGTGGAGCAACATGAACGGTTAATGGAATCCATGATGAATATGAACAAACATATCGTTATTAACACCAATGAAAAAAGCATAAACATGCCTTTGCAACTAGATTATTAAACAATGAAGTTGTCCATTATTATGTGGATGTTGGGGGTTTAGAATAAGATGATAGGTTATGAAAAACAACTTGAAGGAGACAATGCAGATGTAACACAACTCCCAGTTGATACCCATACCTACATAGTTGTACACCACTCAGGTCATTCCTATGGCTACTAGTGGAGAGAGTTGTAGAAAAGGAAATGACATTATCAACAAATGTTGTTTGCTTAAGCATGTTTTAATAGTCACTTCAAATGAGTACATTTCACTATTGGTTGAGGCATAACAAAAGTAAAAGGAGATGCAATAACTAAGAGAAAAGAAGATGGATCTTTCAAATGAGAGGAGGGATGCAATGATTGTTCAATCCAAAGAACAGAGGCTTGCAAGGATTCAAAGAGAGAAAGAAAAGAAAGAAAAAGAGCACCATAAACAACTGGACATGCAAGAAAATCATAAAGAAAGGCACAACAAAGACCACAAGAGGATTAGAGTAGGAGGGAGGTGTAGATGTTGTCCAACTCATTCAATCGAATGGCAAACAATACACGTTTATTCCAATAACTTATAAACACCCAATATTACCCGGTTGATCCTATGCCCCACTTTCTTCATTGCAGTGGGAGGGCCAATTTGATATATGCTTTTCAAATTCCTCTAGTTAATCCATGGATGTTGGGGATAAGTCTTAACTAAGTATTTCAATTCCTTCATGGTTGCAAGGAGAAAAATGGCCTTAGGCAAATGCACACAACTCAACCCATTCAAATCATGCAAATGTAGGCAATTCAACCTACTTGGTTGAAGCAAATGCAGGGAACCCTACAAGATTGGGAAACGAAGATAGTCATACTACTTATGCATGAATTTATTTTATGCTTATGCCTAACCACATCCAATGTGGATTTTGTTAAATTGGCAATGTTTGTTTGTAATCATACCCAAGACATAAGGGATTTGGCACCTACTAAATCCCAATTCCTAGGCTTCTCTGAAACTCAAGGCTTTGTTTTCTGTTACTATTGATATAAAATAATTTTTTTTACCCATAATTGATTATAAAATAGACATTGCAACCCACACTGCACATTAATTTTGGTAATCAAATTGCTATTTAGTTGCACAATGTCAAACTTGGTTTGTTTTCAAGTTTATAAACATGGTATATTTATTAGTTATCTAAGCAACAATTATCTAATCAACATGACAATATATGGCAAGTGGCTAGAGCTAGTCTTGGATTGTATGGACAATTAGGATATGAACCATATCTTTCCTATTAAGTCTAAATCAACATGCATATACATCAGCCCGCCAATTAACAACAAGCTCACAATTGTCCAAGTTTTTCAATTACAATGACATAGTACAAAGGCAAATTACAACTACAAATACAAAGACAAACTACATTTACACTTGAATCCTACATATTGGTAAATGATATATCAATACAGAGGCAGATTACAACTACAATTACAACTATAACAACAACTCCAACTACAAATACAAATATTATTACAACTACAATTGCAACTACAATTTCATTGAAGCTCAAAATCTATTTAATGATACAATGTTATTATTATAATTTACTATGGAAACTATAGTTACAACTACAATCACATCTACATTTACATTGAAGCTTAGAATTGGTCACATGACCAAATTACATTGAAGCTCAAAAGTTATTACAGTTAAAGCAAAAACACAACTAAATTATAAGCACATTGAAACAATTCAAACAAAGAAAACCTCTAAAGACCTGAAAAAATCTAAATACAAGCATGGCCAAGGTCAAACATATCCCAAACATGCACATTGAATCCCACTAACACATTGGTTTGGGTTACTGAAAACAGGGCGTATAATCTATCACAGAACAACTAGGCCCCAATATGGTTGAATATTCCCAAAGGTTCCATGACAATTTGAACAATTAAATCAATAGCACAACCAAATTACATGCACTTTGAAACAATTAAAACAAGGGTTGCGAGTAGTAAAGTCCCCGCCTTTAAAAAATTAAAATAAAAATTTGGAAGAAATTGAAATTGATCTTTATGTACATTTTGCATGTGGAATATATCTCCCCGGGCCACAATCTTAATCAGGCCCATGAAATAAACATAACCAAATTTTCACTCTCATCTCTAAAGCCACACACAAAAAAACATAGCTAAATGTCAGTAGCAAATACAACCATTTCTCAATATATCAAGTTTGGAATTTTAGTAGCGGCTCTTTGGGTGCAATTACTTAATTTCAAAAAAAAAATGAAAACTGGAAGATATTGTTATTTATACTTATTTGGTGTCTTCCACATGATCAATCCAGTCATGAATCATGAATTGAATCCATGAGGAATCAAGCATGCTAGTGTTCCCGTATCAATCATTTGAGATTGAGCAAGCAACTTTGTAGAAACTACCATGGGATCTAGCGTCAACACATGTTTACTTTACAATTTTAATCAATAAATGTAAACTGTTAATGTAAATTGCAACCTAATCATAACTCATTCACTATACATAATTTACACTGTCTTTCTGAGGAGAAGGCATCATATTTCGTCCAAAAAATGTTCCTTCACTTCATGTTTCCTGATTGAACATATCACTCTAAGAGCCTCAGGTAAGCAAATCCTAGGAACACAAGCAACTTATGCTAGGCATAGAATCAATCCACCAAATGAAAAAAGTTAGATTTATAAAATATTATTTTACAATGATTATCATAAATAGAATGGACTTACAAGAAAGAGAAGCTTGTCTATGAAAGTCACCTCGAATATTCAAAGAAAAGAGTCCTATCAATGACTTGATGCTACAATAATATAACATATTTGAATGAATTAAGCAAGCTCATGTAAACAAGTCCAAGGAACACAAACAACTTATGCTAGGCATAGAATTGATCTACCAAATGCATGATTTGCAATATATATACATTTCTAAGACCCCATTTAAAAAAAATTATATTTATAAGACATTATTTTACAGTGATGATCATAACTGGTACGGACTTACAAGAAAGAGAAGGTTGTCTATGAAAGTAATTTTTGAATATTCAGAGAAAAGAGAAAGAGTCCTATTAATGAATTTACTGCAAGAATATAACATTGTTGAATGAATTGAGCAAATCCATAATTTTTTTTAAAGAGAAATATAAATAAAGATTGCAATTACTAAATTAAATTTGAAAATAGCCATTCAATACTAACGATCTTTAAAAAAAGGAATGAAAACATAACCCCCTTACATTAAGGGAAAATTCCATGCATTCATCTTACTTTGAAAATTGTTAGAATATGAAAGAAGTAGTCAATATCTCATGGAACCTTTTTGGTCTCAGCTTTTGCATAAAAGGCCTAATTTTCCTTCCATGAATTGAGAGTGAGAAGCGCCTAATTGCATGTGTCTCTATATCTTGTAACATGGAGTTCTTCAGCTTGTTGTTTCTCATGAAATTCAAAGCTATATCTCTCATATATTTGTAAAAAATCTCACTATTTAAAAATCAAGAAAATACGCATGCAACCACAAGTTAGAAAGCAACACTTTGGGTACAAGTCATGCTCATGTGAATCTCTCTTCCATTCATATTTTCAACACAAGAATCCTCCTTTACACCTTTGTCTTTTCTTTTGTTCAGAAACGAAGAGCTTCGATCTTATGAACAATATCCTCCATGTCAACTGATGGTTCTTCCTCAATTTCTGCCACAAAAGGAGGTACAAAAGTTAAAGGTGTGCTGAATTTTAATACGAATAACTCACAGTAGTCCTTGCAGATATTCCATAGCATTTCGCCAGTTTTCCTCATGCTCGGTCTCCCTTGTCTAGAAAGACTAATGCATTCATATGCAAGTTCTAGAGCTTTCTCAACTGCTAAACTTATTGAGCTATACTTCTGGTAACATTTGCATCCAACGCCAAAATCACATTTCCTTCAAAAAAAAAACTCTTCAGAGCCTGCAAAACAAAAGGATAAAATTGTAAAAAACTTGCAAAACAAAAAGATTAAATTGTAAAAAACTTAAAACCTTGTCATTGAAAAACTAGATCATGAAGTTTGTTCAGATAAGATTATTTTTTATTTTTATTTTTAACTTTCGAGGTTTGCAAATCTTAGCATAGAATCTGAATTTTTTTCAACTTTCCAGGTTTGCAAATCTCAGCATAGAATCATTCGAGACTTTAAAATGCGGAATTTTATTAAATCTAGTTCAAATATTTAGTTCATAGAATCATTCCAGACTTTAAAATGTGGATTTTT
This sequence comes from Pseudotsuga menziesii, assembly GCA_001517045.1. Taxonomy (NCBI): domain Eukaryota; kingdom Viridiplantae; phylum Streptophyta; class Pinopsida; order Pinales; family Pinaceae; genus Pseudotsuga; species Pseudotsuga menziesii. The sequence goes on along the minus strand of LPNX011181180.1, from coordinate 424,367 downwards.
ATTAAATCTAGTTCAAATATTTAGTTCTTCCCCACGGTGCATTTTATGACGGTCTACAAACTTTGCAATAAGAAATTAAAGCTCATATAACACATCTTTCAAAAGGCTACATTCATGTCCTTTCAAACAAAGTTGTGAATTCTAAATCACATAAATCTCATATTAATGAGGAAATTTCTTCAAAACCCACAATGCAATTTTTTTCAAACTACAGAGTCTGGGAGACAAGATCTAAATTATTAAAGCCATGACTTCCAATTCATTTTGATTTTTATGACAATATAGAAAATCTTCAAAAACTTAGCTTGGATTCTCCTATTCTATTCTTTGGATATGGACACTGTTATATTTTTCACAATACTGCAACTGAATGTTAGAGATGAAAAAAAAAAGAAATTGGGAAGTTTCTATACAATCATGTTAGTATATATATATATATTTTTAATTTTCAAATTTTTTTAATCTTATGGTATGGCACCAACTAGATTCAAAGGAAATTCATACAAAATATTATATAAATAAGAAAATAAAACAAAACTTTAGTCATGGTGTATAAAGAAACTTTTAGTTGCTAAATTTTCTTTATAAAACTATAAGTTTCCTAAACTTTTGTTCTGTCATATAAGGAAACTTTTAGTTGGTAATTTTTTTTTCATTTTTTTATTAGTAATTTCTATGATATAACACCAATCATGATCAAAATAAATTTGTTTCGAAATTAAAAAAAATATAAAAAATAACAAAATGTAACCCACACTTTAGTTAAACTTTACAAATTTTGAAATATTAAATATAGTCTTATGCAATTAATAAAATAAGACCGAAACAATAGTCTCTGCCTAAGGAAGGGACTAATACAAAAAAAATATATAAATAAAATAATAAAACAAAACTTTAGTCGTAGTGTATAAAGAAAGTTTTAGTTTCTGAATTTTCTTTATGAAACTAGAAGCTTTCCTGACCTTTTGTTGGCATATAAGGAAACTTTTAGTTGGTAATTTTTTTTTCATTCATTTTTTATTAGTAATTTCTATGGTATAGCACCAATCATAATAAAAAAAAATTTGTTTCGAAATTAAAATAAATATAAAAAATAATAAAATTTAACCAACACTTTAGTTAAACTTTACAAATGTTGAAATATTAAATATAGTTCTATGCAATTAATGGAATTAGACAGAAACAATAGTCTCTACCTACGGCAAGGACTAACAAATAAAAGTGTCGGGCTTTCCAAATGTCACCTTTTTTACTACTCATTTATCATGTTTAAATACCTTTGAGCTAGTTCCAGTTCCTTTTTTTATATCATTCTACCCATAATCCAAGTGCTAGACCCAAGGTACAACTTCTTTGAATGTCACATTGTTTTAAGTTATAATTTAAATATTTAAGATAGTTTTATGCTTGCATTTATCTTGCTAATTGTGTTTTTCAGGATATTTTACAAACATGATAAAGGAAACATAGTCATTGACTGAATAATGGATATTGTTACTTCCTCATTGGTCTAAAAGATGCTACCAATACTTATGTCATGGTTGAGTTTTCCTATTTTTGCACTTAAGCATTTGGTCTTCCACCGATGCTTAAGTGAGAATATTCAGAAGTGCCACCAGGGCAGCTATTTGCTACTCAAAGATTCAGGAGTATCAACCTTTGAAGCTATTTTTGGATGGATTGTTATCTTGTGTATTTTTGTAAAAGAGGTTGTAGCAATCATTGAGTGAGTAATAAGCATAGCATGTAAAATTTAAATGAACATCCTTAACAATATCCAATTCTCAAGGTGTTCAACTATTCTAAGTAAAGTTGTTACTTGAATGAGATACAAAAANAGAGAGAGAGAGAGAGAGAGAGAGAGAGAGAGAGAGAGAGAGAGAGAGAGAGAGAGAGAGAGAGAGAGGAAGGAGTATTGAATTACATAATGCTGTAACTTGTATTGATAATTTTATAGTAAAATGCTCTTTTGATCCTCTGAGTCTTTAATTGCATGTTGCAACCTTAGTTAGAGGAGGAAGGGTCCCCTTCACTGACTAGTAGCTTCTTTTTATAGTTTTTTTATTTTATATCTAGTAAATTCTACAGCATGTTTCATTAATTTTTGTTGACTGCATTATTTATTTGTAAGCATCGTTACATGATTTTGGAATTAGTGTACTGTTGGATTTATTAAAACATTGAATTGAGATTGTTGTTACTCGATTTGAATTTGTGGTTGCTTGAACAAAGTACTTGTTATTATGAATGGATTGGAAGTTCAAGGTTCTATGATCCGAACCTAGTCTTAGCTGTTACTTTTGCATGATAGTCGTGCTACTTGCAAGATAAGAAGTTTGGTTTTCTTTTAACACATCACAAGAATGTTTACGAGTAGAAGTTGTTATTGAATTTATTGAAGCTTTTATAGAATTGTGTGGATGAGTGTAGGATAAGTAATTTTTAGAGATTCACTTCAACATAATGTTTTTTATGAATTGATTATTTTAATTACTAGTGTATTGTCTTTTCTTTTAACAAAGTGAAATACATTGGATTTCTGTAGATATTAAAAGGAATGTTTCTTAGAGTGAGTGGATTGTGTGCTACTTTGTCTCATTAACAACATTAGCATTTATATATTTTCACAGTATTAGGGAAGAATTCGTATATGCATATATTTTGCATGTAGCCTTGAAAGTTTTACGTTCTCGTATTGATAATTAATGTGCATGTTGGTTTGGTTTTATTAAAATACCTTAATTATCACCAACAAAAAGCTCTAAAACCTTAACAAAAAACCTAATTACAAGCATGACCAAGGTCAAACAAATCCCAAATATGTGCATTGAATCCCATTGACACATTGGTTAAGGGCATTGAAAAAAGGAGGATAATCTGCCACAAAAAAACCAAGTCCCAATATGGCCAAATATGACAACGGTGGCATGCCAGTTTGAATTGTTAAAACCATATCATAACCGAATTACAATCTCAACGAATCAATTCAAATAGAGAAATCCTCTAAATCCCTAAAAAAACCTAGTTACAAGCACTATCAGGGTCAAACAAATATGAAGTACATGCATAGAATCCCACTAACTCATCCACTAGGGTCACTAGAAACAAGGAGGATACCGTGTCACATAGAAAATAGGACTTAATATTTCCAAAAATATGCCAACGATGCCATGATAATTTGATCTATTAAAGCCATATCATAATTGAATTATAACCACAGTGAATCAATTCGAACAGAGAAACCTATAAAGCCCTTAAAAATCAAAATTACAAGCAAATTGAGGGTCAACCAAAGCCCAAATATGTGCATTGAATCCCGCTAACCCCTTGATTAGGCTCACTACAAACATGGAGGATACCATGTCACAAAACAACCAGGCCCTAACATGACCAAAATTGCCCAATGATGCCCTTCCAATTTGAATAATTAAATCCATACCATAACTAAACTACAAGCGCATTGAATCAATTCAAACATATAAACCTCTAAAACCTTAAAAAATACAAATTTCAAGCACATTAAGTGTCAAACAAAGCCCAAATATGCACATTGAATCCCACCAACCAAAATCGTTAGGGTCACTACTTACATTGGGAGTAATATGTCATAAAACAACCAGGCCCTAATATGGCCAAAAATTCCCAACGGCGGCGTTCAAATTCAAACAATTAAATCCATACCACAACCAAATTACAATCACATTGAAACAATCCGAATAGTTAAACCTCTTAAGCCCTAGAAAAACTAGATTACGAGCACAACAAGGGTGAAATCCCAAATATGCACATTGAAGTCCACTTACAAAATTCATTAGGTTCACTTCAAATTCAGATAATGATGAGCCACAATAGAACCAAACTACATGCACATTCCAACAATTCGAATAGTGAAACCATTAAACCCCAGATAAAATCTAATTATAAGCATGATAGGGGTCAAACAATGCCCAAATATGTGCATTGAATCTTGCCAACAAAATTCATTAGGGTCAATGCCAGTTCGAATAAAAGAAGCCATAAGAAAACCAAATTACATGCGCATTGAAACAACTCAAACAAAGATACCATTAAACCCCTGACAAATCTGATTTATGAGCACAACAAGGGTCAAACAAAGCCTCAAATCTTTTTAAACAAATTAGCATTAGGTAAAAATATTACAAAATTCCAACCATAATTGATGTGTTGATAAACACGTAGGATCATTACCTAGAAGAAATTGCAAGAGAACTCACATTCGACATAAAAGCACATAGATTTCCAACCAGGAGTTGAGGTGTTGATAAACATAGAGGGTCATTAGTTGGTAGAAAATAAATCCTACCAGGAAAATGTAGCAACCTTCACGTAATGCGCTTCTCCATCGAACATGCAGTTAGGTCCACACCTGAGATCCACAAGCAAGAACAAGCCAAGCTCCACAATTGAGCTCCACCTGAAAGAAAATATGTGCAGTTAGAACATGTCGCAACCAAAAAAAAGTAACACAACCATGAACCCATAGGGACAAGCTCTATACCTCATCTAAGGATGCTTAAAGTCCACGGGCATGTTGAATGCCAACAACACTAGTTGATGATGAAGCTCCGCACCAAGCAACCAACTACACGAACTGTGATAGACCAGGATTCAACCCTAACACACAATGCCATGCATGAGGTAGCACCATGCACTAGGTGATGGCGTACAACAGTTCAATACTATGGAGGAATACAATCGGACCATAACACACCACTTTCATGAAGAAGCAGACAACCACCCATTGGAACCGGTGCATATAACACTAGGCATGAACACCCTCCAAAATCCCTCACATAAACCCATGCTGAAAAGATAGGATGAGTTGTTCGAGTAAAATCCCAACCATCGACACATGGCGAGATTTCCAATGGTGCCATGCTATGTGCACAATTAGGTTCCATGTGGATGCCACGATGGAATCAGGGAGGGCGCACCACTGCTGGCATCCATCCCATAATGAATCCCTACATGATGGATGATGCATGGGCTCGGGGTCCATGATTTCACATCTACGTACTGTATTTTCAAATTATATATATATATATATATATAAAAGAAAGAAAGAAAAAAATCCGGTTTTTTTTCAATGTAATTATTTTCTTCTGCCATGTTTAGATCCCATGTCCATTACTTTTCTTTCTTATATCCACAAGGGATTATATTCAACAACCTCTATCTATCATTAAACTAGGGTTTCTCATTTTTCTACATTTTTATAATTTCAAAGACTATTTTTAGCGTTTTAAGTAAAATTCCAAATTGTATATGAAAAATTATGTTTCATGTTGTACCATTAATGTTTAAATGATGTAAAAAAAATAGTTATTTTATGAATATGTTAATTTGTAAATTAATATATCAAAATACAAGTTTCTTAATCTTTTAACAAATTGAAATACTCAATGACCATATGGATTTTCATAAATAAATTACACTGTCCATCTTGATTTTAGTTTTTGATCTTTTCCATTTTATATTTTATATTTAAATAGAGTCAAAATACTATGTATAGATTAATCATATACTTTGTAAAGATGAAAAAGGTTGGATTGGACTTTTTTTTGGTAAGCTAGTAGTAAATCCTTCTGTTGCCAAAAAAGAAAATAGTTCACATCCAGTTCACAAGCCTCCCAACATAGGGAAAATAAGCCAAAATGAAAGAATTTGGACCCTCCTGACAAAGGGAAAATAGATCCAGATTCTTTACATAGAAGTCTTAATCAGTCTACCTTGAAAATTAATAAGACTGAACCATTTACAGATCGATTTTTTGTGGATAAGTCTACTGCTATTCTTCATCGATCAAGATTTCAAAAAAAAGAAAGTAAGTAAACAAATAAAGAGCAGACTTAAATTACTGAGATGCATGCTAGTTACCCGAGCTTGAGGGAGCTTCAGTGCCTGAGTTCAAGATGATGCCGAGATGAGAGGCAATTTGCTATACATTTTTGGTTATCTCATCCAGTTGAAGGAGACTAGCTTGATGAGCTTCTCCTCTTTCAATTAGGGAATTTCTCATAAGAAATTTATGGTTCCAAGAAATGTCCATTGTTCTCATGTACAGAGCAACACGGCCACGAGGGTAGCCTGGATCCAGAAGCAGTGCCTCAAACTCCTTGCAGACCTCTTCATCAGGAGTGCAATGCCTAGTTACTCTCGCATCAGCTTTAACTTCTTCTTTTTCCTCTTTGATTTCTTTCGGAATCTACTCTCTGTAAAGATGAGCAGTCTTGACAATGTTTCTCATAATTATGGAAGGGTTGGCAGGATGTAAGGCTGAGGAGCTTTCCTCCTTAGCTTTCCTATGTCTAAACTGGCGCAGGTTCAGAGGCATCTTAAAATGTAACAACATATAGGATTTCCAAGAAGGAGAAGAGTTGAGTTTGTTGCACTGAGATGAGAGCAGGGGCCAAAGAAGAACGAGAAGAGCGAATGTACAAAGGGAAATGTGTGAATGCTTCACCAAAAAAGTGGAGACTTTGGTGAATAACTCTGAGGGCTCGAGAGAGAAGTTACACAGAGTACACTCCCTCCAAATCAAAGCAGGGATAGAGCCCAATGCTGAAGAGAAGAGAGAGGTGTTCGAACTTTATGGGTCAGAAGAACGCCATTGAGATAACTGCACCCAAGGAAGGTCAGAGAGGACCAGACAGAAGATCCTCACAATTCCATAAACTAGACAAACAAGATCAACAAAGCTAGAGATAACAAATGAGCTCAGACTGAGAAACCAATTTCCATATAAATGTGGGCTTACCATAATTACACAGGCTGGAGGATGAGAAATAGTACCCAAGCGATTGTCCTTCTAGATCCCTTCCATCATTTCCCAATATAGACAAATCATTTTGCATGATTGCTTCCCCTCCATATATGCTTTCTATCACCGTCATATTAATACCATAATGATCTGCAATGTTACCTGTGCCACTACCCATGCTCGAGCGCGGTTGAGGTTCATATGACATGGGCCATGTAGGAGGATGTGAGGTGGTGGCATGAGACTCAACCACGTGCCTCTCAAGCGTACTTCCATCTTCCCTCATAAACACCCACCATGGGGAAGGTTGGATTGGAATTGAACATCGCATGTTAAATAGTAAAACGATTGACAAGTTTAATTATAGGAAAATAGTGAACCAAGTCAAGACTACGTATAAAACAATATAAATCAAAATTCATTTGTATTCATCATAAAAGAAAGACTCTACACATTTTCAAACCAAGTATTTTTAAAAACAATCATGGAACTCATGCCAGGGATAACTGATGACGTATCTTCATTACGTTGTAAACCATGGGTCGGTGCCATTATGTACTTGGGTGGAAGAACCATTTTCCCAACAAAAATAGAACTATCACTGAATTTGAACGAGATGTTGAAAGGTTGTAAGCCCCCATAGAGAATCAAACCTAGACTTCAAAGCCGTATATGCAAAATTGTGATTCTCAACTAGATAACATCTACAATATGAAATTTGCAAGAACCCAAATAAAAACCTAGATATGGTTTGTTAACATATTTTAAACAAATCTTCATACATTTTGTAATCATAAATTTGTCCAAGTCTTGAAAATACAACAAAGTCAATTTCATATGTTGAAGTGAAACATGTTTGACCATATTTTGAACTCTATGTTTAACCATAATGTCATGTCCCCAGTGGGGTCAGTGGCCTATTGTAGCCACATGGAATATTTTCCTTCTTCTTTCTTCTATCTGATACTAAGACATATAGTCTAATGCTGAATTATTTACTACGTAGTAGTCTATGCCACATAACCTCAAGGCACTAAGGAATGCATAATGTGCATCATGCTTTATTCCAATACATGATACAATGTATACTAATTTAATCTAGTGCACCACATGATCACCAGAACACCACATGATCCACTGTGCTACTACCTCTAACCATTGCGTGACTATCGACACATAGGATAACCACTGTGTGGCAACTGAGCTTGCGATGACAAGTCACAAACTTCCTACATAGTTAGCACTATAGTCATAACGAGACTTCATATACAAGCATTCTTCTATATACAAGCATTTCATGAAGTGCACTATCGCATGTCTAACACTTAAATATCAAGCATAAGGATTGCATCTTACTACAACAAATCATAATCACAACTACTACTAATAGAATGCATCTCCATTCTGTTGGATCAACATTCATACATTGGGAATGAATAGAAATAGTAAGAAATCAAGTAAAGACTTATCTTGAATGAAGCTTCTCTAAGCAACTGACTACGTAAGAACAATGTTCCACCCAATTGTAGGCAATTTATCTAGCATATACTATTTCTGCTAAGAGGCCACCCTCGCACTGGGCATGATTATCCTAATTCAAAGGGGAACTATCCAGATATCTGTCACAATTAAATTAGGAACAAGTTAAAAACCAAGCCAGCCTTGGGTGGGTTCATAGGATTTTTACAACCATATAGACTCAATTCTCAAGCAAATCCAACCTCAGCTAGGTTAACAGACTTTCCAGGTGTTAAAGGGGGAATGTTAAACTAGTGACTCACCATAGAGTTATAGGAACCTAGTGCAAACTTGGCTAGCTTGGGGTCCACATTACTTTCTCCGCATGACACCAAGAATGTACCACTTCACTGCTCAATGGTCCCTCAGGCGTCACCTTGCTCCATGTGTTATTCTAGTGTCTGCGTAGAAAGACCACACAAACCCCGCTATTATGTCAGAAAATTACATCCTTCACTAGTCTCCTTAGCCAATCCCACTCTCCACACCACTCTTGGGTTCCAATCCACTTGGTACTGAATACCACACTTTCCACCTCTTAGGGTTACATGCAAATAAACTAAGGGACAAACATTCAGATATGGTCTACCTTCAGAATCATAGACACCTCAGATAGAATCGATTATCTTAGGGTCAACATTACCTACCCCACACAACACCAAGAAGGTATCACCTCACTGCTCAACAATCCCTTAGGTATCACCTTCCTCCAGGTGTTATTCTAGCATGTGCATAGAAAGACCACCCAAAACCCGAATCATCTACCAATGGGTTTTGTCTTCCTTGGCTTACAAATCTTGATTATGCAAAACCAAATAGTTTCAAGGGAAATTCACTCTAGTCACTATCCAACAGACCACTCAGGTTATGCTAGGACTAACATGTAACTATACTCAGGATGACTTCTAATGCAGTGAACTGAGAATTTTAGGCGTGCAACTGATTCTAGGAACTTCGACAATTTGGGATGCACTTACGACAATTGAATAAGCAATTGAGGACTCATCTAACCTTCACCACTTCGCTAGATTGACTCAGGACAATCACTTTGTTAAACATACTCAAACAATTTGGAATAGTGTTACTAACATGTCATACAACACAATTCAAGGCATACCGACATAGTTTAAAACTAGGCAATTTTGATACCAATATGATGTTCATAATAGTAAAGGAAACACATAGCAGTTGTGCTCTACAATTTCCTATTTAGTTTTCAGCCACGACCATGAACAAAAACTTAGAACCACTTTTCACTATGTCCCTAATTAGGATGTAATTATTCTTAGGTAATAGTCGACTCATCTTCATCACACACACACACCATGAGATTGATCAATTGGTTGATCCCCCACAAAAGATAGAGCGATATAGACTCATACATAGATGTGAGAGGTCAGGTTACTTGACCAAGTAAACTGACTAACTAACTGGTAGACTGACAGTCTGACTTACTGCACCAACCCCCAATTGATAGGTAATTTAAGGATGAGTTCTATGTAATTGATCACTTACACAATAAGGAATCCCCCATCCCCAATTATGTAGGGCGAATGACACAAAAAATTGAGACCCACGCCTTCTTGTCCCCAAAGGTAATAATTGCCTCAACTACATTCCTCTTGGAAACATTAAATGATTGCGACACATGAGAAAACCTGACAACCAATGGATGATAAGTGCTCTCTTGGACACTTGATTTTATTCTATAGTATTCATGGATTATTATGTCCCTTCCTAACCATAGGATAATCATTCCTTCTTCTCTTGTTTCCTTGCACAATCAACTGTGTATTCCTTTATTATTATTATGCAAATGTTCATCATATTTACATTGCTACCATGCTTGACTAATGCATGGTTAACTAACCATATACATTAATCCATGGTAGGGCCTTAGACTTGAGCTCCTCACCACGTTCCCTACAATAATCAACAAGGTTACATCATTTACATAGTTTATGTTAATGGTCAAAACTAGGGCCATTACAATAACTCCCCCCTTGAAACAACATTGTCCTCAACACTATTTAAAACTGAACAAAAATGGGTATGCCTACCTCATGGTATCCTCCAACTCCCATGTAGCCTCGTTTGGGCCAAAGTGCCTCCACTACAACTTTACATGGCCGATGGATTGGTTCCAATGTACAGTCTCCTTCCTACCTATGGTGCACATAGGCTCCACTTGGAACTCTCCATTATTTTCCACTTAGATCACATTCCAATCAATAACGTGATTAGGATCATGTATATACTTTTTAAGCAATGAAATATGGAAAACATTAAGGGCTTTTATATCTGCAAGCAATGAAATCCTATATGCAATTGGTCTTATTCTGTTAAGGACTTCAAAAGGCCCACAATATCTTGGTTCCAACTTGGTATAACTTCCAAGCTTTAGAGAGCTCTTCCTTGGCTTAACTCTCAAATAAACATGGTCTCCAACTTTAAATTCAGTAAGCACTCTCTTCATATTTGCATAGCTCTTTGACCTGTCTTGCGTTGCCTTCAGATTTTGCCTAATCTTAACTATTTCTTGATCCATTTCCTTGAGCATTTCCTACCCAAGCACTGCTCTATCTATTGGGTTTTCCCAACTTACTAGAATCCTACATCTTCTACCATACAGGACTTCAAATGGAATCATTCCAATTGAAGCTTGATGACCACTGTTATAAGAAAATTCAACCAGATGTATGTAATCTTCCCACTTGGATGGCTTGTCCATCATATACATCCTTAAAATATCTTCCAACACTCGATTTAATCTCTTTGTCTAACCATATGTTTGAGGATGGTAGGATGTACTGAAGTTGAGCTGAGTTCCCAACTCCCTGAACAATCCCTTCCATAAATTCGATGTAAATTTCGCATCCCTATTTGAGATTATTGCCTTGGGCAATCCATGCAATTTGAAAATTTCCCTCATGGAAATATGTGTGATCCCAATAGTCTTATGCATTGACTTGATTGGAATGAGATGCATTGCTTTCATCAGCTTGTCCATCGGTGTTGGGGTTGAGCTTGATGGATTACCAAAAGAAAAATAAATACACTTTCTTTAAACGTTTAATTACTTTTAGCCATGAGAATTAGTAATAGGTCAAGATTCCTTGAGTGAGACCTATATTCAAATCCGACTAATTACAATGCACGAGTATATTCAAGATATACAAATAACTTGTGACTTAGCAAGGGTCAAGACCTCCAAAGACACATCAAAGATGGGAATGCCACTTAAGAAGGTGCATACCCTTCTAACCTTATCACAACAAGCTAATATCTCATTAAAAAGTTAAACCCCGATAAAACAAATATAAATTTTACCTCCTTACCATTTGAACACTTATCCTTAGACCCTCACAAACACTTAATTAAAATGAACATATACTTGCACCTTAGAAACGTGGACAATGACTTCATCCCATGGGACCTCGTAAGTCCCTTCAAACTCGGGTTGTTGGGCATATTCCACATTCTCATTCAATCTCTCGATAGATCTAAAGATATTCTAGCGACATATTTATTAAGAATATCCATTTAAGATAATGACAAAAGTAGTCTCGACTTGCAGGGGGTGTTTAACTTGACTTGGCATAAATCCATTGTGATTCTATTAAATATTAAATAAATATATTAGAACAAACTTAATGTTGTCCTATAATTGTACTTAGAAACTCATTATTATTATAAGATACTTTATGACTTTGGGTTATATTGTGACTTGAGGACTAGTTAATATGAATTTAATATATAATAAAGTACTTAACACGGATTAGGGAAGCGTTGGATAAGGGGAATGTAACGCCATTCTCAAAGATTTATTGGGATTTTGTCCTTCTCATAGGACTATATTGAGGTTGGACATTAGAATTTAGTGACTAAAGCATAGTACACACAACTTTGAGAATTGAGTTTAGCTCTTTTAGGATTCTCTTTATTCAGATTTTGTCCTTCTCATATGACTATATTGAGGTTGGACATTAGAATTTAGTGATTAAAGCATAGTACACACAACTTTGAGAATTGAGTTTAGCTCTTTTAGGATTCTCTTTATTCACTCATAGAGATTTATATATTGTTTTTTTTAAAATTTTATATTTGTTTAGGTTAAAAATATATAACAAAATTTCATTTTTATTTTTAAATTTATTAAGAGTTTTGGTAGAAGTTATAGTTTTATTTAATTGGTGAAAATTTTGATATATAATTTTAGTCTATTTTAAAAGATTTAAATTATTACAATTTGAAAATAATAATAAATCAAGATGGAAATCTAATTTATTAGAAAAACAATAAACTTACTAAAAAAGTTAACTTTATCTAGTTTTTAACTCACTATTTATATTATATATTTGTAATGTGCTTTTACAATGGACAAGCCTTTTCTAAGAGTTGTTTGTACAAACCATTAAAACATGTCATTTGTCTTTCCTTTCTTCCCTTTTTTCGTTTTTCGTTCATATGTTGTCTTTTTCGTTTGACTATGGGTCATGGCTCATCACTCTATGTGGCTTTTCATTCATCCATGACTCAATCTTAGCCAACCCTAGGGGAGAGACACAAGTAGTGGTGCAGGGACCATAAGTGGTCATAGAAGAGGTCACATCAACATCCATAAACCAAATAGTGTAAGATCCACTTAAATAGCTTAAATACAAAATTAAATAAATACACGAAGTCCAAAAGTTGTCAAAATTTGCCCATAATTTTTTTTAACAGAAATCAAGAAAAAATTATATAAAGGGGTTGCGACCGTACTGTCCAACCAAAAGGAGTACAAAAATTGAGCAATAGTTCAGTTTTCTATGAGTCTAGACTGCCTATTTCTCTAGTGCTTATCCACCTTAGTCTATTACTATTTACATATTCAAAAAACCTGCTAGTATATATCTCGATAAAACCATTACAACAAAAAGACATTAATAACACATAATTTAGAGAAAAACATGATAGTTTGAGTAGCCCGGTGGTCTGGATAGTTGGGGCTTGATTGCTTGCCGCTGAGCTGCCAAATTGTTGGTGCTTGAATAAGGTTATCGGAGTCGAGGAGTTGGGGTATTAATCGACGGTTCATCCTTCTCCTTTCCTTTCCAAGTCCGCAAGGATCCAACTGACAAAGTTGCATGGTGCTCTACTTGTTGAACCTTCGGTGCCACCTATCTTCTTAGCTTTATGACTTCTTCCTTGAGATCTTTGATGACCATGCCCTTCTCTCATTCGCGCTCGTGCAAACGTTTGATCTCCACCTTCAGTAATGCCACTTTAGAATTGGCCCTTTCTAATTTCCCCCAAGTTTCTTCATTCCTCTAGTTAGCTCTCCTAATCTCCTCCTTTGCTTTATGCTCCAAATATCTTTGCCATCCCTTGAGATTGCACAGAAAGAACCCAATCTTTTCTTCAAGGTTTGCAATCCTCCTTTCGTGTTCCGTTGATTTTGGTTGTGTCCATGAGCTGGAGCCTTCCATGGATCAAGCTCTACATTGGTATTTGAATTGGATTGGTTTGCAAATGGCCTTCATATTCCCTCTCATGATAGTCCCCCGATGTTCCTGAGCTTCTCATCACCTTCGCATGATAACCACCAAAAGAATGAATCTACCTTCCTTAACATTCATTCTTCGCATTGTTTCACACATATCGTGGGAGGTGTGAATTGATGGATTCATCATTCCTTGGAGAGCATTAGCTATTTTCCCAAGTGATCCTGCAAAAAAATGTACTTTCCCCTATCGCCACCTTACAACTTGACTGCGAATGACGGAACTTGTCCTATCCCTCGACCACCTGCTAATCATGGCTTGCGTCACGTGTCCTTCCACTTGAGCCCTAACGTATGTTATGGTATGTGATGAAAGTGGGTCGATGCCCCTAAAGTATCTAGATTTGATGATGATCCAGTAATGATTCAACTTTGATGATGATTCAACTTTGATCCAATGATGAAGACTTATGCTGATGAATTGTGTTAAGAGAATACCTTCCTAGTTAAGAGGGAGTGTTGATGTATTTGTAACTTCAGAATGTATTCACTTGTATATTTTATATATTGTATTTCATTGGTCCCCAATGTTCCTATCGGGAGAATCATTAATGTAGTCAAGTCATGTTCCCCCCTTTGTAAGTCGGGTGTAAAGTCCCAACAGTTGTGGGGCACTAGGGTTATTAGACTCTCCTAGAGAAGTTGGCCCTGGTAAGTAATTGTCAAGTCGGAAACTAGTATAAATAGAAAGTGAGCCTCTCTATTTGAGACACACACTCACTCAACTATAGCACATGAATGAGAGAAGAGAAGCTCGCACAAGTGAGAGAGAGAACAACTGTCAGAGATCATCTTTCCGTCTTTGGGTTTTATTGTTGCCATTGGTGCTCATTCTATCTCTGAGGAAGTTGCGGGGTTTTCTCCTTTATGGTTTCCCTGAGGAAAATCTTTGTGTCTATTGTCTCTTCTGATTGATTGTTGTGCATGTTATTCTCTCAGATAAGATCCTAAGATCATATTGTCTATGATTGATAAAAATCTAACATGGTATCAGAGCTAACATGAGAAGAAGACACTATGCAGCTGCAGAAGCTAGGGCTTCTTACTTTTTGGGTCTCTCTCCACAATCCATCAGCAAAAGGAGGCCAGGGTGACTCTCCATTGAAGGGCGCATATTTCTTTCGAAGCAGAATCTGATTTTGAGCATTTTAAGTTTTTGACTTGTCACTGCTGTGGAAAATTAGGGATTTTCACAGAAGAGGAATTTTTGAGTGAGCCCAGCATAGGATTTCTCTCCTCATCAAAATCAAAGTTTAGAGACAAAGATCAAAGTTTTTGGTTGGGTAGAACTCCGGGAAAGTCAAACACTAATTTACCCCTGAACCAAAAAACCAACACTACGGAAGATCAACTCCAGATCCAGTTTTAGCTTCTCAAAATGGTAAGATCTAAATCTTTTGTATTTCCATTTGAGGTTCTCAATTAAGATGTCTCATCACACCAAGCTTGATGAAAAGCTTGAAGGAGCTGATAACTTCCGAGCATGGAAGTATAGGATCTCACTAGTTCTTGAAGAAAATGAATTAGACTCCTACATCAGTGGAGAGGTTACAGTTGCAGAGGGAGATGAGTTTAAGGCATTACACATGAAGAAATTGGTCAAGGCCAAGGGTATTTTTGTTGATTCAATCAAGGATCACCTCATACCACATGTGTCCTCCCTAAAGACACCTAAAGAGATGTTTGATTCCTTGACCAAGCTATTTGAAGGGAAAAACATAAATTGGAAGATGACCTTAAGAAATCAATTGAAGAATGTGAAGATCCAGAATGCAAAGACCATACAGTCATACTTTACAAGGGTCTCCCAGATCAAAGAACAACTTGAAGCAGTAGATGAAGAAGTAGAGAATGCAGAAATTGTGATGACCACCTTGAATGGTCTCCCTAGGTCATGGGACTCCTTCATTCAAGGGATTTGTGCTAGAAGAAAGCTAATCAGCTTCAGTAGGTTGTGGGAGGAATGCTCACAAGAAGAAGCTCGAATAATAGCTCGAGAAGAAAAGATGGGAAATGAAGATCAAGCTCTCACAATACACACCAAGAAAACCAGAAGGGACCATCATCATCCCAGAGGTAAGAATTCACACCAAAATAACCCTAGAAGAGATCTATCTAGTATCAGATGCTACACATGTGATGAGAAAGGACACATCTCTAGATACTGTCCCAGAAACAAAGGTGGTTCTCAAAAGAAGACATCATGCTCATACTGCAGAAGATGATGAACCTCCAAGAAAGAAAGTCAAAGAAGACTCTTCTAGTGATGAAGAATATGTTTTGATTTTTGCTCTCACGAGAACTGTCACACATGGACGCAATGATTGGCTCATAGACAGTGTGGCTTCCAAACATATGATGGGATTCAAAGAATCCTTTGTGAAACTATCTGAACATGAGTCACCCCACAAAGTGAAACTTGGGGATGACTTCCGATATCCCATAAAAGGTAGTGGTGAATCCTCCTATAAACTAGACTCTGGAAAGTATATGAAGATGAAATATGTTTTGTTCATACCAGTACTAAAGAAGAACCTTCTCTCTATCTCTGCATTAGATGCAAAAGGCATGAGGATTGCATTTGTTGATGGCCAAGTCCTTATGTGGCCAAAGGGAAAGAATATAGATGATGCGGTTGTGATTGGAGAGCAAGAGGGAGGATTATACAAATTAAAGGGCCAACCAGAACAAGCTTTGGTCCATGACCCATTAGAGCCAAATGAACTTTGGCACAGAAGGCTTGCACATGTGCACTATAGGGCACTACCACTTGCAAGCAAATTTGTTGAAGGTCGTCCAGAAATACATGCAAAACATGAAGGTGTTTGCAAAGGATGTGCAAAAGGAAAGAACACAAAGAAGACATTTCCAAGTAGCAAGAGCAAGGAAAAAGGAATCCTAAAAATCATCCACTCTGATGTATGCGGTCCACTATCATCCAGTTCATTGAGTGGGTATGTATACTATGTTTCTTTCATTGATGATTTTTCTAGGAAGACATGGATATACTTCTTGAAAAACAAAGATGAAGTATTCAGTGAGTTCAAAGAATTCAAATCCTTGATCGAGAACCACACAGAAAAGAAAACCAAGACCTTTCGATCAGACAATGGCGGAGAATTCACATCAAATGAATTCAAAGAATTATGTAGAGATTCAGGGATTAAGAGGGAGTTGACTACTCCATATAATCCACAACAGAATGAGGTTGCAGAAAGGAAGAATAGAATGATTATGGAAGCTGTAAGGGAAATGCTTCATGACCAAGATCTTCCCATGCATCTATGGGCAGAAGCTGCTAGGACAATTGTGTATGTACAAAACTGTACTCCACATAGAGTACTTGAGAACAAGACACCTGAAGAAGTCTTCTTCGACAAGAAACTAGAACTCAATCATCTCAGAATATTTGGCTGTCCAGTGTACATACACATTTCGAAAGAAAATAGGACTAAATTAGATCCTTTAGGAAAGAAGGGTATATTTGTGGAATATAGTGAAAGCTCGAAGGCTTATAGAATATACTTCCTAGGATTCAAGAAGATCAACATCAGTAGAGACGTAACATTTGATGAAGAATCAACTTACAACAAATACAAAAAGAGACTTGTTGAAGACCCTGAAGAAGCAGAAGCACCCATGATTCAATATACAACTATGAATGATGCAACTCAAGAAGAATATTGAGAAATAGAAGAACCCCAGGAACCTGTAGATCCACCCCAAGAGAAGAATGTTCACAAGAGGAAACCTGCATGGGTACGAGAGGCTATCCAAGATGCAGAAAGATATGGGGCTCCAGAATAAATGCTCAGAGAGAGGAAAAGAACTAGGTCCTACTCTGGTTATGTAGCCCTATTATGTGACATCATTAATAAAGAACCTTCCATATATGAAGAAGCGACATAAAAGAAATAATGGAAGGATGCTATGATCGAGGAGTACTAGTCGATCATGAAGAATGATGTCTGGAATGTTGTCCCAAGACTAGAGGGGAAGTCTGTTGTGACTTCCAAGTGGATCTACAAGATCAAGCATGCTGCAGATGGTAGCAAAAAGAAATATAAATCAAGATTTGTGGCTCATGGCTTCTCCCAGAAAGAAGGAATAGATTATGAAGAAAATTTTGCACCTATAGCCAGATACACTTCCATCAGAGCATTACTTGCTCTGGTTGCAGTAATGAAATGGAAGATACACTAGATGGATGTCAAGACCGATTTCTTGAATTGTGTAGTGGAAGAGGAAGTGTATGTGGAGCAGCCACTCAGTTTTGAGACACATGACATGGAAACTTATGTGTGTAAATTGAAGAAATCCCTGTACGGTTTGAAACAGGCACCTAGGACATGGCACGTTAGGATTGACAGCTTCTTGACTAGTTTGGGATTTACCAAGAGTAAAGAAGATTCCAAAATTTACTACAAGGTTGAAGAAGGGAACCCAGTGATACTCCTACTGTATGTAGATGACCTGTTTGTAACAGGTGAGGATGGGTTAATTGCTGACACGAAGAGGAAGCTTGTTGTTGAGTTCGAGATGAAAGACTTGGGTATGATGCACTACTTTCTAGGCATGGAGGTGTGGTAGAGTGCATATGGAATCTCCCTGGGACAAGGGAAGCGTGTAGTAGAGATCATGAAGAGGTTTGGAATGATGGACTGCAAGGCCATGACCACATCTATGGAATCAAACCTAAATCTATTAAGTGATGCTTCATCGGAGTCGGTTGATGCTACAATGTATCGTTAGATGATTGGGTCCTTGATGTACCTGATGAACATAAGAACAGATATTTACTTTGATGTGAACACATTGAGTGAGTTCCTGACAGATCCAAGACATTTTCACTTGATTGCTGCAAAGCATATTTTGAGGTACCTGAAGGGTACAATTGATTATGGGCTCAAGTATGAGGCGAATCAGAAGATTAACCTAGAGGGTTATGTTGATTCAAATTAGGCAGGAAATGCCATTGATAGGAAGAACACTTTGGGGTGCTGCTTCAGTATGGGATCAAATGTGATCTCTTGGTTTAGAAGGAAGCAGTCTTGCATGGCACTGAGTACAGCCAAAGCAGAGTATGTCATAGCTTGTTCAACTAGTTGTGAGGCAGTGTGGCTAAGGAAGCTACTATCTGATCTATTTGATCTCCACTTGGATTATACTTGTATATATTGCGACAACCAGAATTGTGTGAAGTTATAGGAGAACCCAATGTTCCATGGCAAGTCGAAGCATATTGAGATCAAATATCACTATATCAGGTATATGGTGCAGAGAGGAGTAGTCACAAGCTCCAACATGTTGCAGCGGATGAACAAATAGCTGATGTGTTGACCAATCCATTAGCCAGAGTGAATTTTGAGTACTTCAGAGAGAAGCTTGGTGTTCTCTAGATCGAGGTTCCTTCCAAGGGGAAGTGATGAGTCCATGAGCCTTTCTGACATGGTGGTAGGATTGGTTCCTCCCATGGTCAGAAGTAAGTGTTGTGCCTTTATGACATGGTGGCAGGATTGGTTCCTCCTATGGTCATATGTAAGTGATGTGCCTTTCTGACATGGTGGTAGGATTGGTTCCTCCCATGGTCAGATTTAAGTGCCATTCCTTTTTGACATGGTGGTAGGATTGGTTCCTCCCATGGTCAGATGTAAGTGTTGTGCCTTTTTGACATGGTGGTAGGATTGGTTCCTCCCATGGCCAGATGTAAGTGTTGTGCCTTTTTGACATGGTGGTAGGATTGGTTCCTCCCATGGTAAGATATAAGTGTTGAGATCTACATCTAGTACGAAAAAGGACTGGATCTGTAGAAGTACATCCAACATGAAAAAGGGTTGGCTCTGTAGTGACCTACATCCAGTATGAAAAAGGACTGGCTCTGTAGAAGTACATCCATCATGAAAAGGGTTGGCTCTGTAGTGGCCTACATCCAGCATGAAAAAGGGTTGGCTCTGTAGAAGTACATCCAGCATGAAAGAGGGTTGGTTCTGTAGTGACCTACATCCAGCATGAAAAAGGGCTGGCTTTGTAGAGGTACATTCAACATGAAAAAAGGTTGGCTCTGTAGGGACGTACATCCAACATGAAAAAGGTCTGGCTCTGTAGAGGTACATCTAGCATGAAAAAGGGCTGGTTCTGTAGAGGTAAATCCAACATGAAAAAGGGCTAGCTTTGTAGTGACCTACATCCAACATGAAAAAGGGATGGATCTATAGAGGTACATCTAGCATGAAAAAGGGCTACCTCTGTAGTGGCCTAGATCCAGCATGAAAAAGGGTTGGATCTGTACAGGCCTACATTCAGTATGAAAAAGGACTGGCTCTGTAGGGGAAGTCCTTGCAAGAGCAAGGTTGTACATCCAGCATGAAAAAGGGTTGGATTTGTTGATGAATACCTATGTGGAGGCTAGGTCTACAAACAACATGAAAAAGGGTTAGCTCTGTAGAACTTCCTATGACGAGAAGAATTGAGAGATAACACCATTTGATCGAGATAGTGGAAGCAGTCATGATGATGATGATCCAACTTTGATGATGATCCAGTGATGATCCATCTTTGATAATGATCCAACTTTGATCTAGTGATGAAGACTTGTGTTGATGAATTGTGTCAAGAGAATACCTTCCTAATTAAGAGGGAGTGTTGATGTATTTGTGACTTCGGAATGTATTCACTTATATATTTTATATATTGTATTTCATTGGTCCTCGATGTTCCTATCGGGAGAATCATTAATGTAATCAAGTCATGTAAAGTCATAGAGATTAACCCTCCTTTGTAAGTCGGGGGTAAAGTCCCCACAGTTGTGGGGCACTAGGGTTATTAGACTCTCCTAGAGAAGTCAACCCTAGTAAGTAATTGTCAAGTCGAAAACTAGTATAAATAGAGAGCCTCTCTATTTGAGACACACACTCACGCATCTATAGCGCATAGGTGAGGGAAGAGGAGCTCACACAAGTGAGAGATAGAATAGCTATTGGAGATCATCTTTCTGTCTTTGGGTTTTACTATTGCCATTGGTGCTCATTCTATCTCTGAGGAAGTTGAGGGGTTTTCTCCTTTATGGTTTCCCTGAGGAAAATCTTTGTGTCGATTGTCTCTTGTGATTGATTGTTGTGCATGCTATTCTCTCAGATAAGATCCTAAGATCATATTGTCTAATTGATAAAAATCTAACATTTTGTTGCCTTAATACATGAAAATATTCCATCTTGATTCCATTAGCACATCGAGCAAAAAATTCTAACGATTAATCTGTTAATATATGGATCCTTAGGCAAATATTTTCTCCAACAATTTAAGATCATCTCGTAGTCCTTGACAATTGTTATATTTTGGAAGCCTCTTTCTAGAGCTAAGTCTATACCTTTCCGAAGCGCCAAATATTTCGCTTGATTTCTCTTAGCTATTCCCAACCCCCAAGTGTAGTTACATTCTTGTGTTCCTTCAGGGTCAAGAAGGACCTCTCCCACTCCTGTTGCCCTTAAAAATTTTGCATAAATTGACTAGGCCTACAACTGTCCAAAAATTGAGCCTTTATGCCCAACTACACATGCCCAATAGGCCAACTTTTAGAACATCATGTCACTATCACCACCTATAGTGTTCTAACTGAAAGACAACATCACACCTTAAATCATTCTATAATTCCAACCAAACAGTACTCCCGCACTATCAATTCTAGCCCATGAATGACATGGAAAAAAATCTACCTAGATGCTTTCTCACCATGAATCTAGTGCCCATACCTAGTTGTGAAAGTAAAAAAACCCACTGGTTTAGCTTCACCTACTACAGTTATCCACAAACCAACCATGTCAATGCAATAAATTGTAATCAACATAGTAAAATGCCCAAATAAACCATTAAACATATTAAAAACAAAAGGATATGTGAGGGTAATACTGCAATTTGAAATGCAATTAATGACAACCAAACCATTAAAATTATGAAATCAACCATTAAACTCATAAAAAGTAGAAGGATCCATTAAATTGATCAAAATAATAATGATCAGCCATGATAGCCACTGGTTCATACTACAAGCAATCACAACCAGACGTTCAGAAAAGCAAGTTTACAATCCATGCCGATGACATCCACCATCCATAATTAACAACGACATTCTATAAATCATTAACAATCTAACTCAATTTACCATTTTTGCAATTCACAACTGAAACCACTTAGCAGATGCCTGTGAGCAGTCCCTCAATACTCTCATAACATACTCGACTCAAGTATTTTCAGTCAATGTTTTCTAAATATTTACATGCCATCAAGCTAACCCCTCTATTGTTTCACTTATCGACTATACTATTTTTTGAGTTGGTAACTTCTATTTTAACTCTTTCATCTAAGCAAGAGATGCTATGGTTGAATGTTGTTTTTAATTGTTCAAGTTTTCAGTTAATAAATAAATGTTATGGTAAATTGCTTCGTATAAATGTTTACATAATCAATTAAGAAAGAGTTGTTATGGTAAATTGTTCCTCTCAATATGCCATCGTTTGCATGTTGCATCTATCCATACCCTCTCTAATATGAAACAATTAAATCTTGAATGTTAAATCTGAAACAATTAACATATTTGGTTGTTCATACCATATCCATTTCCAAAACTGTAATAGTTAACATATGGAGTTGTTCAAACTCAACTAGAAACAATTAACATATGGAGTGAGAGAAGCAGAGGTGCATTGTAGGTGATGAAATTGATGGATAATGTTAACTACATAACATTTATCTAGTTATTAACATTAAGCAAAGCATCAGAAATTGGCACTTATCATGTTAACTAATCCATTTATCAATTACCTATGCTGGTATTTTCTATTACCTGGCCCTTTTGTGGACCTGAACTCACTTTTTTATTATAGTTTTGTATTGTTCTCATACAAGTTGTTGTAATCATGGAAAGAGGGGATTATGTTGCTCAAACAAGGAGGACATTGTTGGGATTATTTAATCCTCCTTTGTCCTATATAGTCTATTTAGTCATATTGCCTAACTTAGGGAGACATTATCACTGTACTAGAGTGTGGGGAACAAATATAGAGGTTATCTACCACTTATTGCAGGTGCATGCATGAGTTAATGTGCCTCTGATACCAATCCTGTCACGTCCCCATCCCTCAGACCGGTGAAGAGGATGCGACCAACACCAAGCATACGGCTGGGAAAACATCCCATGAACATAAACAGGGATAAACCAATGCTGAAATTAAAAGCTTAAACATACTACATAACATGATGCATGAAACATACAAGCATACACAGATGCCTAATTCCTCAATCATATAGAATTACTCAATAATTAGCAGAAGCATCACACATACCATTCCAACATTCATAATGTTCATTATAACTCATTTAACATCAATATAATTTGCAGAGATGAAGTAACCAGCGGCACTTATCTTTTGATGAAGAGTTCACCTTGCAACCAGCAGCGTCACTGCAACGTTCCACCCAACCATAGGCCAGCGTGCTCATCCATCTCTCAGCACACTGCCACCCCCAAGCTGGGCATGATTCCTCAAGGACTAAGGGGAAATTGTAGGCTTGCACATAGCCAAGGGGACACAATCAACCAAACCAACACCGCTGGGTTTAACAGGCCTTCAACGAGCGGCCAATCCAGCACAGTCCGAAGACCAACCACTGCTTACACGCAGCAAAACAATCCCTTCACAGCTTTGTGAAGAAGCAAAGGCAACCGGCGACAGTCCCAAACAACAGATGAGCACAGCTCAAGTCCAACAGATAACACAGAGTTGTTCTTGGCCCTAACGTGGCCAAAGCAACTCAGCAACAACACCCAAACCAGGGTACTTCAGCAACCCAACTTCACCATGCAAACGATGGAAACAATCCACAGTCCACAATGGATAAGGAACAGGACTCCCAGCATAACCATGGGAAACTCAAACGCAGACCACGGCAGAAAACAACTCACTACGAATACGCAGTGACCCAAAACGCAATTGGGCACCACAGCCAACAGAAACGTGGGGAAGACAACAGTCCCAAAGCAGGGAAGAAGACACAGCCAACAAATGGGGAAAATCAACAGCCGCCCAGGCAAACCATGGGAGAACCCACACACAGTCCGAATGGGAAAAGAATCAGATTCTCAACAGTCCCCAAACGTCGTGGGAAAACAAAACAACAACCCAAATCGTGGGTTAAACCAACAGCAAGCAGAAAATGTGGATTAAAGCCACGGCTATGACACATACCAGTGGAAATCGGCCCCCCTTGAGGCTGTTTCACCTGCTCGCTGCGTGCACAACCAGAGAAGACCCGCGACTGGTGTGTGAGGATGAACATAATGCCTCTCTGTGCGAGGATCCCAGCCTGGGTGCGCGAATCGACCGACCAGTATGAGGAAGGACCGACCAGCGTGAGAACGAACAGACCGTGGAGAGAAAGCGCGATGGGTAGAATGAACAGGCGCGTGAGGAGATGAACCGACCTCTGCGTGAAAGTGAACTGACAGGGAAGAATGGCGTCATGGAGAATATGGGGAAATGGGAAAGAATGGAGTTTCTTGCCTCCTTACCCACGTTTCCTCCAGCAATAACTGCCCTCAACAACTCAACCATTACTACCCCCAACAACAAAACCAAGACATTGAAGAGGTTGGAGAGGTTGGGTAAGACAAGAAAGGTGGCAAACCAAAACAAGGTGGCAACACATGGGCTTTTCCCCCGTATACCAAGGTTTGACATCCCACACCCCTTATCCTTTGGAACCATGCCCTTTTCATTCAACGTTGCACTGCTGTAGCTAGTTGTGGTTTTAGTTTTAATTGATGTGCGTATTTACATGATGCCGAATTATAATGTGCCAAATAGCACGAGATACCATCGGCAACTACCTGTATTGCCGAAACATACACAACCAAATCGATGGTGGGATTTTGCTTTGAGCTCCTCACCGTGATTAATTACAATATATACATCATGCAAATGGGGTCAAAACCGGGGACATTACAAATCCCTACATTAAGGATCCCACTCTGAGTGCCACTATTGTTACGGAGAGAAATTCCCATGGCTTGGGGTACCACAACAGACAGCTAGACTCCAGAAATCAATCTTTCCCAATATGCAATAGAAATAAAAACATCTAACACTAAAGGATCGAACCTCGTACCTTATTCCAGACAGTTGAAGTAGATCCCCGTTGAGCTTTCTAATCTTCAGCTTGAATTGCTATAACACTTCCTCAACAACAAGTAAACAATACAAGCATACTATATTTCATGGTGTTAGATCTATTCCAGCATATATAATCAATAATGTAAAAGCATTTGACATATTCCAATGGATACAATATTCATTCAAATACACATTACTGGACAAGAAAAGATATTTCTATTGATATGAATCAGAGATTACAAGTGACAACCTCTGACGGCACGTCTGCAAACCGAAGAAACTGAATCCCCCACTTGGGCCTCCACCACCTCATTCCTCCATCACTCAGATAGCAAGCTTACTAGAAAAAGGCAAGCTTGGGAAGAACACAACAGTGCTCCAAGGGACAAAGGGATGCAGACTCAAGCATAGGTTCTGGCAACAATGGACTATAGTTTCGTTACTCTCAATTCTCTCTTATGCTTTCAATGTACCAAGGGGTTCCTTATATAGCTTTTCAAAGGGATATTGAAAGGTCAAATCCGTGCGATCTCAAGGCATATGGAAGGCCAGGAGTCATATGAGTCGGATCCAAGTCAAGGAAAACTCCAAAAGGATTTGTATTATGCACACATCCCGATGTACGCGACTATAGGGGTCAGATCCGCGTATGTACGCGGTTATTGGGGAAAAATCCGCATATATCACTTTTCTTATGTTTTTAGGGATGATCAAGGACACATCAAAAGACAAAAAGTGGTCCATAGGGGCTAATGAGTCTGCAGCGGGACAGGGGAAGTCGATACAATCTGTGATTCACCTAGTGTGGTGAAATCTGCTATAACAGATGCCCCCTAATGTATGAGATCAAAGGGGTTATACAATGGCCGAAATACATTATAAGTCCATCCCAGAAGTGAAGTGATGAAGGTACCCAAATGGAAGACCAGCCACCCAATCAGCATAGTACACTAATACAACTCTGCACATAACTGTAAATACATATAGCAGTCCCGGATACATACGAGTACAATGGCCATGAATATGCATGAAACATGATAGGACATATGTGGTCATCGCCACGTACAATACACATAGATCAGAATCTCCATGATGAAGATATACAAAGGACCATGATCTCCACAAAGGCTGAAGATATACAATAGATCAAGATCTCCATAGTGGCTGGAAATGTCTGATATATACTGGAACAAGTCACGAGAGCTGAAATCTCATGAACACTGGCACGATCAAGGAGGTAGCATATAAGAGATGCCACCAATCTGGAAGGTCTTCTACACAAACCGCTACGAGTACATGTCCTACTATGCGAATAGAGGTGTCGAGGTTGAACATAGTAGTCCATAGTTTGATTGCCGGTCATTGATGTATACCGTTAACAGACGTGAGATCACCCACCGATAATGAAAATGGGAATCAAGGTACTAGAGTGCAAACTAACAAGTGTGAATAAATGTGTTGAGGTCAAACACTTGAGAGAATCCATCGATCAGGGGACATTAATGTATTCCAAAAACTGTCGATGGCGAGAGAACCTGCCACTGATGACTGCAAAGGCACTCAAAATGACTCTAGAATCCAATCCCAGAATAAATGATCTGAAGTCGATGGGATGAAATCCGCTGGAAGGAGGGCATTAAGGCATCCCCCATCATCCAACACGAGGTACTCAGAAAAGCTGTATAATGTGGAAGGACTCGATCATAAGGTGCACGAACCAGTAACTGTACCGGGAATGGCCGACATGCAAAGTCAAGATAACTGAGGAATGGCCGACTCAGGTTTCAACTTCCTTCGAACAAGAGCATAACGACGTATGGTGACTAAATGAAGGCAGCATAGACCCGATATACAAACTGGGACATCTCTATGACGCAGGAGGCATCAATAGAGGCTCCATAGGGACTGGAAGCATAACTAGTCGGTGGAGATAAACTTAGATAAACGAGTACAGCTCCTAAAGTCAAACTATAACCCAACCAATGGATGTGATATACAGTGCTCTGTTCGAAGGCGACATGACTCGACAGCTGCCAAAGATAATATCTTTTCTTGTCTGGCTTTTTGGTTTTTTTATTTTTTTTGGACTTTTTCAGTTATTTGAAAAGCTTGAAAAAAGAATAAACTAGCTTTATAGTTACAAACTAGGAGGAGACGAGTGTCATAAGGGAAAACAAACTAGTTCCAAGCAGTGGAACATACATATGCTCAATGCAAGGATACATGTGTAGGATATTGACACTCGGGGGAAAATCCCCTCCCGGTAAAAAGGGAATCAAGCTGCGAAGGATATAAAAAATGGCTCTGCATGGCTAGACATGAGACAAGTTCAGGCTATATGGCTGAAACGCAATGTCAGGGAAGCCAGCATAAAGCTCAATAGGGCAGGCAAAGCTCATGATAATGCATCCACAACTTGATACAAGGGAGTATGGAGGGAACATGGCCAGCATAAGATCAAGAGGAGTATGAGGCTCTTGCGAAATGTCATGGCAATACTATACAACGGACTCCCACACCCTAAAGGGAGAAACATCGGCATGGGCACCAAATGCAAATAAGGCGCTAACTAGGGTACCCATGTAAGGTGAGGCTCTACCACTCATATCATGCCACTTCTAAAGCAGCAAGAAGGTTCTGTGACATAATAGAGTGGGTTCGTACCTAAGGATATAGTGACATGGTCATAAGGTCATGCAAAATGCAAACGGTGGTGAACCTAACCTATATGCTAGTGTAGACATGATACCTGAGATGGACACGAACGGGTCAATCCAAAGGTTGAAACGACACTGCAAATGGTCTTCTACATCACAAATTATGTCAGAAACGGTCCAAAATGGTTAGAAACTGTCAAAACTATAGGAAAGGGGGTAAAATTCTTCAAATATTTGAAATTTTTTCTATAAATAGTAAAAAATAGAAATCATTTGAAACTTTTACCCATTGGAGCTCTGATTTTCAACTGCAAATTCCAGGAGATCCAGCCGGCGGATTTCACAACCGTTTCTTCCAGGTATTTACTCATGCTCTCAGCTTGCATTTCAATATAATTTTTACAAGTTTTCATGGTCAAATGAGGTTGTTAAGGCCAATCTTACATGAGCGCTGCGGCCCACATGGGTATCGAAGCTTTTTCCACGTATAGGGTTGGCCATACGCGGAAAAGGGGCTAGAAACTGCGTACATATGCGGCTGTTTGCAAAACAGTCGCGTATGATGCCGCACAAGTGGATTTACAAGAATCTAATGGACAATTGGTCAATTTCTCATGCAGGATGGTGCTAGAATGGTGAGAACGCGAGCATGGTGAAGTAGAGGAAGCAGTAAGGGCCGATGTAAGGGCTCAACAAGTATTACGTGCATGAGGACTCTATAAGTGTTGGTGCCTAGGTGGCTTGAGGGCCAAACCAGGACTACTACAGATGCTGGTAGACTATTGGGATCTAGACTCAGAGTCCTTCCGGATAGACGGTATGTCCCTCACCATTGAGGTGGAGGATATCTACTTTATCACAGGTCTATCTCGATGAGGGGAGGAGGTGAACCTTCGTTCCTGAGGTGGGCCAGGGCATGGGCTTACTATCGATGAGTACATAGCTGTGTACTGCTACCCAGATACTGAGAAGGTGGGGAGTCAAGTTCCCACCAACGCTATACAGGTGCTGGGCCTAAAGGCCATACTACTGACGCTGGGCAGGATAGTAGGCTTAGCATCACTCCATCAGGCCTCTTGGGTATAGATGTTCTATGCGGTGGAGTGTATGAGACCGACCATATACGACTGGAGTACTACACTACTGAGCAACATGAAACATCAGCTCAGTGAGTGTAAGGCAGGTAGGATATGGAACTTTGGGTTCAGCATCATTTTGAGCACGTTTTTCTTCGAGTGTGTTCCAGGATTGAGCCCTAGAGTGGATGTTCCTCTCCACGGGGTTTGAGATCCGGCCCAACGACGTTGGGCAGACGCGATGCGCAGACTATGGGGTGGTAGGGTGGCCAACCCCTATCCAGCTGACTTTTTCACATGGTGGCGATGACAGATTGTTGCCATAGATGACTACCCCTATGCACGGATAGATTTTCGGGGGGATCCGGACATGCCATTGCCACCAGGATCAGCATTCAGAGACATAGGTAACGAATCTCGACCCTCACTCTTTTTAAAAAAATTTTGAATTATTTAATTTTTTTTGTGTTTTCTTGATTATATGAAATCAAAAAGACATGTTTTTGGGTGACAATACATAATGACATCTACCATTCATGTGCAGATGTGGGACCATGGCGACCAGAGGGCTTCCCACGTCATAAACGGAGGGGAAGAGGAGACGACATCACCGGTGTGGATGCGGAGCGAATGCTCCAAAACATCCATACCAACTTCGTGCGACTGACCCATAGGGTTCCCATGGCGCAAGTCGAGGACTTGCCTGAGGCCATGCAGCGATAGGTGGTGGGTGTACCACGCGCATGGGTACGTTTATTCCGGCGGCTAGCTAGAGCCGTATTGACGTATCATGATCACAACCCTCCTCCTCCTCCGCAAGACTAGACACCTGGAAGTGTATCTATTTTGTACTACCGTGTATATGATGGTGGCTTTCAAAGCCCCAATTTTGTATTATGACACTATGTATTACCACATTTTGATGTATATAAAAAAGTTTTATGGTGATCGGTTTATTTATATACATGTGTAAAAATTGTGTTTATGATTAATTTATGATGAATGAAACAAATGCCAATCTAACACGTAGTTAACATATGAGTCAGCAACTTGATTATAATTTCTTGGAATGTGTATATATGTTATACTCTCAAATTTTGGTTCTAACAATCTCACCCGTAAGAATCTCCTCAATAATGTTGGATCTCTAACATGGTACAAACCATTGAGCTGTGACACTACTAACTCTGAATCAAGACGTACCTCAAGAGAGAGAACACCATGCGAAATGACATCCCATAGAAGCTCGATAACGGCACTATATTCAACAACATTGTTGGAAGATGGCCGTAGACATACACCTCCTGAAGACAGTACTTGACCCATAGGAGTATAATTCACCCAAGCAGCTGAGGCTGAGTGTTGAGTGTGATGGCTTGCACCATCCGCGAATCCTATGTAGGTGGAAGATTCCATTGACATCTGCCACAAGAAACAGAAACTAATCACAAACCCGATCACGATAAACAAGACCTAACTATGCGAAAAGATGTACAATAATATACAACAAACAGCCTCGGCTAAAGATCATGCATAGTATTTTTTAAGATAGAGCCCATTTCTAGGCTCCGCCAAGGCCGTCCCTTCGTAATCCACTAACTTGTAGGCACCCTTCTCTAACACACGCTTGACCATGTAAGGACCACGCCACATAGGATTGAACTTCCCTGCCCCCAAGGGTTGTTTCGATTGATCCCCAAAAAGGACCAAGTCTCCCTCAGTAAACACTATCGGATGGACAAACTTATCGTATTGGTCCTTCACGCGACGCTTATTAACCTCTAGAGTCACCAAGGCATCTCTACGCCACTCATCGAGTTGCTCAAGGTGAACCAAACGCTCCTCCAAAGGTGAAGTGTCTGCTAAGAGTTCCACGGCTAACTTCAACGAAGGAATCTTGAATTCAACCAGCAATATCGACTCCACTCCATGAACAAGCTAATATGGAGAAAAACTAGTGGCAGTCTTAACCGCGGTTCGATATGCCCACAAAGCAGGGTATAACATAATATGCCACTTCGTCTTGCTTTGTGCGATGGTTCGTTGGAGAATGGAATTAAGTGACTTATTCACTGCTTCAACCTGTCCATTCGCTTGAGGATAGTAAGAAGAGGAATGCTCTTGCTTATACCCTAACTTGGATGCCAACTCTTCCATCATACGGTTCTGAAAGTGCGAGCCATGGTCAGTGACAAGCTCTCTCGGAATCCTGAACCAAGTAATGATTTGGTTGAATACGAAGTGAGCAGCTGTCTCACCGTCGGATTTTACAGTAGGCATTGCCTCTGCCCATTTCGTGAAGTAATCAACAGCCACTATGATATGGTGGTGCCCCCCAGCCGAAGCTGGGTTGCAATCCATAAAATCGAGCCCCCACTTGGTGAAGGGACCGGCGGTGATAATAGGGTGTAACGGGGCAGGTTTCGAGCGCATATTACGTGCGAATACCTGGCAAGGGTGGCACCTCTTGACCGCTTCAATGCAATCCTTGAAGATCGACGGCCAGAAATAACCCGCTCTCAAAATATTTTGAGCTGTAGAAAGCCCAGATAAATGACCACCACACGCCCCTCCGTGACAATCATTAAGCACTACCTCAGCCTCATCATGAGTTAAACAACGTCGTAAAAGGGAATATACTCCATGGCGGTACAAAGTATTGTCCACTATGAGGTAGTTCTTGGAGACGTGACATAATCGTCATCATTCATCTCGCGAGAGGTGAGTAGGGGTCTTCTGTGTTTGTAGATATACTATGATATCCCCATACCATGGGTCAGCCGTTGAGATTAAGAAAATGTGTTCGTCAACGAACGTATCTTCACAAACCAACTCCTCAGCCTCGCTCGAAAAATCCGATATGAGCTCTACAAAGATTAAATATTTCTTCGATTTTGCCGAAACAAACTCGAGATCAAACTCTTGCAGGATGACAATCCATTTATTATACTTTCCCCCAATCATCCTACGTGTGAGGACGAATTGAAACGGATTTACATGGGCCACAACCAAGGTCTGGCGAAGGAGAATATAATGTCTCAAACGCTGCACCGCATGTACGGTAGCTAAGGAAAGCTTCTCGACATGAGAATACCAAATCTCCGCGTCAATAAGGTTTCGGCTCAGATAATATATGACATGCTCTTGGAGCTCCTCATCCTCTTGAACCAAAACCATACCAATCGTCTCTAAAGACGCGGCCACATATAATAGGAAATCACGGCTATAATCCGGAGGACTAATCACCGGGGCTAATGCTAGGGCTTGCTTAAGTGCATCGAAGGACTCCTGGGCTCGCTCATCCCATTCAAAGGGAGTATCCTTCTTCAAGAGACGGATGAAGCCTCTAGTCAAATTGGCAAAGTTGACAATAAATCTTCGTAGGAAGTTTGCCATGCCTTGCAAACACTGAAGATGACGAATATTTCTCAGGGGAGACAACTGAAGTATTGCCTCAACCTTCAAAGGGTCGACTCTTATACCCTCTTTCGAAATGATGAATCCTAACAAACGACCTTAATTCAAGCAAAAGATGCACTTATGAGGGTTTAATCTAACAGCATAGTGCTGACATCTTTCGAAAACCAATCTCAAGTGATAAGAATGACGCATCCTCATGCGAGAATGAGCAGCGAGGTCATCCAAAAATACTTCAATAATAGACTTGAGATCGTGGAAGATCAAGGTCATCGCCCGCTGAAACGTAGCTCCGGCGTTTTTAAGGCCGAAAGGCATTTTTCGATATGCAAATGTTCCCCAAGGACAAATAAATGCGGTCTTGTGTTGGTCCTTGGGTTTAATCTGGATCTGATTATACCCGAAAAATCCGTCCATGAAGGAGAACACCTCGCTACCCGCACACTCATCCAAAATCTGATCTATAAACAGTGTGGGGAAGTTATCCTTAGGACAGGCATGATTTAAATCACAGAAATCAGTGCATATTCAGATCGCTCCCTGCTTCTTATCTACCGGAACGGGGTTTGAAACCCACTCCGTCAAGGGAACGGGATAGATGAAACCAGCTTTCAATAGATTCTCTATCTCTGCCTTTATGGCGGGTGCTTTCCTAGGATTCACGGAGCGTAAAAGTTGTTGATCAGGCTTAGCGTTGGGGTAAGTCTTAATCTCATGTTCGACAATCCAAGGGTCAATCCCTGGCATCTCATCGTAAGACCAAGCAAAAATATCATGGAATTCCTTGAATAGCTTGGTATACTCTCGAATCTCATCTTGGGAACAATCCGCCCCAATGTAGACATTCTCAATTGTACTAGGATTGGGAGAAATGTTGATAGGAATAGTTGACGATATGTTCGCCATGTTTGCATCAGCCATCGGACTAGGAGAGCTTAATGGAACCATAGGTCTACCAACTTTCTGACTAAGAATCTCCCTATAATCCTCATGCTCCAAACAGTCAAGCTCTGGAAGGAAGTATGATCTATGATGAAGTTCCTCCCATGGTGGCTCAACTCCCGACATAGCCTCGATAATCGCTTCATATGAAGGGAAAACCGTATCAAGGTAGTCGTGGGCATGAGAAGACTGTACTGCCCATGCCGACAGCACATAGGGGTCTTCCTCCTCCGTCCGCAAAGAGGAAGAACAAGGCTCTGTAGCAGACGTGAGATTAGCTTGATAAGCTATCATAACTGCAGGCAACGACACGCTTGTCTCGATGGCCTCACTCGAAGGAATCGATGAAGGAAGAATCCAAGGATCTCCCATATGACTTGTGCGAAAAGGCACCTATCTCGTAGACGTGGAAGCACCACCGAAACTAGATCCTACCATGAGGACGAGTGCAGAACAACTAAAGGTTCCCATGAGGGATGGATACATTCCTACACCCACACTCCCAGCTGCCGGCTGGGAATGTTCAACTTTCAGAACCGAAGCTCTCGAAGATGCAGTAACAGGAAGATTCTTGAATGCCATTTGATCAATCGTTACAATCTTCCCGTTATGTGGAAAGCATACGACGTGAAACACGGAAGACGAAATGGCTTGCATACTATACATCCAGTTCCTTCCCAGTAATAGATTGTAGTCAAGGGGTGCATCAACCACCTCAACCTCTATCGCAATGGTCTTCCCTCCCAAATGGACTTTAAGGGAAGGAAGGATGTCGTGCGGCCTAAACGATCTCCCATCAAAAGCAGTTAACATGGTCGTAGATTTTGACAGCTTAGGAGAACCAAGACTCTTCCAACAAGACAAAGACATCACAGAAGCAGCAATGCCCTCATCAATCACAGTACGCTTGACGGTCATATTAAGACATTCTACATGTATCAAAAGGGTCACATAATAGGGCAAGCGAGGCTGATGTCCTGTGGTTTCAAATTTGATCACTGAGGAAGAATCATCACCATTCACACCAAGAGCGGAAAGCAAAGCCTTCCTTTGCGATGGACAACTCTGAAGCACTTCCAATGCAGACATCGCACAAGGAGTATGACCCAAGTCCTTGACAACAGAATAATTCTGGGCGGCTCGGGCATTTGGGTTATGCCCCAAACGCTTAAGTACCCCCTTAGGAATGCAAGGTGCAGCCTCAGGTTTATCCGCAGGTTTCTCAATGCGCAAAGGAGTTCCTGGTGGATCAGGTTCTTTGCCTGGGCTGGGTTGTGACGAAGTATAATCTTTCGCACACATCGCAACTTTCGCGGCACGGACCATATTAATGCACCCACGACCACTAGTCTCAGGTGGATCATCATCACTAGATTGATCATGGGACTTCGAGTTCATATTCTGGTTATGCGGTAAAGGGTTCGTTAACACAGCTGGGCCCTGTGCTATGAACTTCAAAGCTTCATCCATACGAGGGCACAAGTAAGTGAGGTGATCGTCCTTACATAGCTTGCAAGGAAACTTAACCTTATGTTTAGTCTTCTTGTCCCCCCCCAACATTTTTATTGTTCTTGTCATTATTATTGGCATTCTCGTTCTTATACCCACCCTTTTTATTATTATTGTTTTTACCCTTTTTTCGATTCCATCCGGGTTGCTGGTTACCCTTCTGGTCCGACGATTGCACAGCAAGTACATTTGTCGTTTGGGAAAGCTGAGACGAAGCCGTAGCTTGTCCTGAGGTAGATTGGTTGATTGACAACTGAGCAACTTGTTTTGCAACCGAACCTGCAGGTTTCTTACTTGCACAACCCACAATGCCATCGGCATGTGGTCCAGGTTTGACCTTGGGATCAAAACTAGAACGAGGAGCATTGGGTATAATCTCATATAACAAACCAGACTAAGCATAGATCAAGTCTAGTTCTTGCACCCTAAAGATTGCTTGTTCCTCATTCTGCACTCCGGATGTGGAAACATCCTTCGCTATATATGGCAATAAATATTTGAGGAACCACTCAAGGAGGAACTCTGGCGGTATAAAGGCTTTAATTAAGCTCTTCCGTCCATGCCACTCCTGAATATGATTAGAAATATGGGTGGCTTAATCTTGCCGAAATGTCGACAAGAGTTCAGTACCAACATTATAGCGCACTGGTAGCTGGAAGTGATTAAGGAAAGTCATCACAAGGTCGTCGAACAAGGTAAAGGCACCCCTAGGTAACTCTATATACCATTTTGTCGCAGGCCCTGTAAGGGTGCGTTGAAATAGTCTCAAACGGACTGAGTCCTGATGCCATGAATTCGAAGAGCACCATAGGTGGAATGTCGTAACGCGTTCACTTGGGTCCTCTCCTAGTTTGCCTTCGAACTTAGGTATATCCGAAGGAAGCTTGGTAGGGATAGCCGAGCAAGCCGGGTCATGAGCCACAGGATCGTTCGTAAGTCTTGATAAGTCAGGTAAATTGAGTGTTGCGAGGAAAGGGAGCCTAGGATGATGAGGTCTATGGACCGCTCCCTGGTTCATATAGGATTGATTACGACCATGACCTTGGCCATAGTGACCTCCTCCCGTATGACCCGTATAGGGTGGCGTGGAAGCACCATAATGAGGTGGACCTTGACTAGTAGGAGCTACAAAGCTATAATTAGGAGAATAAGCAGGTTGTGAATACCCGCCTCCATAAGGTGAAGAAACATGTCCGTATTGCGTCCCATAATAGGATCCATAGGTCATTGCTTGCGATTCCCCATGAGACACTCCATAGGTAGGTACATACGTTTTGGAAGTAGGAATATACATACCAGAAGTATGGATATATGTCGTGGAAGTAGCAAGCTGACCTCTAGAAACATGAACATAACCTCCCGAAACCACGGGTTGTATGTAGGCTTGAGACACAATTGGTCTAGTAATCGCAATACGGATCTGACTCGTAGCTACGTGCTGACTTGAAGGACCACGTGAGTAAGGTGGAGGGTTTACATTCGAAGAACTTGGAAGCGAGGACGAAGGAATCTCTGTAAGAAGATATGTACTAGTGCCTATCGTCACTCGTCTAGAACCTGGTATCCCTATGGGATCACTAACTCTAGACCTAGGAGGTATATAAGATGTAGCTTCCACCGCTGGGATGGAAGGTGCAATGTGACTAGTACTCCCAAACCTCTCCGCAAGGTAAGGCATGGGATTGCCCCCAGGCATAGTGTTAGGCTCGAATTCGGATTCGACATTAAATTCCAAATCATGCATAGGAAAACCAGTCGTAGCATAACCACCGTAGCTAGTGCTGGCAGGTTCAAAGTGAGTCTCGCCGTCTTCCAGCATTCCATACCAGTAATGTGTCAACGAGGGGTCAGCCCTAGAATGAATAGGTCTATCATGCATGGCTCCTATCTCAGAAATCATAGGTCCTAACTCAGTTAGGTCGGGTGAAGGATTGTAAGTAGGAGTAAAATCCCCATCGTCAACACGAATGGGAGGAGGAAGTGTCTCAGATGTATCTTCTGAATGGTCTCCCATGGTGTGTGAATCAATGTGTGATGTAGTCCACCTGGAATGTCTAGGTCCCTCTCCCAAAGGAGGAGGATCAGTAGAAGGCGGAAGTCCTGCTAAACGACGAGAACAGCGCGGAACCGCACCCGAATCCACAATGACTCAAAAAATAGCAAAGACTCTCTATTTACGTCAACCCTAGGCCAACTAGCGTGCATAGAGCA
Organism: Pseudotsuga menziesii; assembly: GCA_001517045.1. Classification (NCBI taxonomy): domain Eukaryota; kingdom Viridiplantae; phylum Streptophyta; class Pinopsida; order Pinales; family Pinaceae; genus Pseudotsuga; species Pseudotsuga menziesii. The sequence continues at coordinate 387,546 of LPNX011181180.1, read as the reverse complement.
ATCACTAATAAAATCTAAAGCCAAATGCAAGCAAACAAGGGATAGATAAGTGAGCTCCCGAATGTGGCCGGTATGTCTCACCTAGGAGAGGCTTGAGAGGCCCTTGTCACCACAAGCGGAGGTACGTAACCAATTATTGTGGCCCTCAGCTTCAACGCGTAAAGCGACTGTGCTGTCCGACCCCAACCTGGCCGGGACACATGCAGAATAACCTCTACAAGTACCCCCTCGATATCCTAGGTAAGGTCACTAAGGTCACCTCAATATAATCAAAGCTCAGGCGGACAGTCGCAGGCGGGATTGACCGTATGGGCATGGTAGCAAAGCCCGAAACTCTCGAAAGAGCCCCCAGATATGAATACAATCCTGGCTATATCGCCGGTGCTGCACAGTTATCGACCAAGGTTCATCCCAATCAACAACCGCTCACACTGCCTCGTGCTTAACTCCCTTTTGAGAGGAGGATCCTTAGAACGCTGGTTATACCAAGGATTTCACACACTCCCTGGATAGACACCTAGTTGTTGTTGTTTAGTGATCTTGGAGAATTAACTTACAATGAACTATTCCAAGATCCTAAAACCTAAGCTTGTTGGTGCACCCTAGAAAAGAAAAGAGTGTAATTCATTTTATTTAGCGTTGATTTTAGTTGGCTTTATTACTCAAAAATAGGATATGGTCGTGCAACTAATGGTGTTATGACACAACAAGAAGCAAAATGCACACCTAACAATCAATGCAAATGCATTGTGTCCATGAAAACAGGGCATGCATACTACGTGTAATGCACAATTTCTTCTTCAAATGCTGAATGCAAATTTCCCTATATGAAGTCCTGACTATTACTCCAAAGCAAATCTAGATCTAGTGCAAGTACAATGCAAAGTGCAAAATGCAATGCATAATGATAAGCAAATGTTTTTGGATTTTTTGCAAATAAAGAGATACAAAAAGCAAAAGAATGATTCTACCAACCCCAGACTTTGCAAGCACACATAAACAGCATTCCATCAAAGCACTAAGGTAAAAGGACTCTAATGCACTAATCTCAAACAAAAAATCAAAGATGCCATGACAAGAAATTTCCTAAAAGAAAAATTTAGGCTAAAAAAAAACGTTTCTGGTCAGAAACAGAGGTATTAACAGACCCAGGCAGTGCCAAAGGAGACTCAGCAACTCATAGAATTCACCCAGCAATCCACTATCTTCCACAAAAAGGTAAAAACCAGCGTATACACGATTGTGCGCAGTAAACCCATGTGTATACGCGGAAATCACAGAGAAAACCGCGTGTATACGCGACTGTAAGATAAAACCCCGCGTACAGGAAGAAAAAATGCACAAATCCAACGCAAACAGACATGCTGAGACTAAGTTTACACCAATCAGACTCTACCAGGCATACATGCCCCCATACCCGACACAGAAACAAGAGAGAGAGAGAGAGCAATTCGAATACATTGAATGCGAAGAAACCAACCCCCAAAGGACAACTAATAGGAACTCCCCAGCGGAGTCGCCAATTCTATTACAGAGAGAAATTCCTATGGCTTGGGGTACCAAAACAAACAGCTAGACTCCAGAAATCAATCTTTCCCAATATGCAATAGAAATAAAAACATCTAACACTAAAGGATCGAACCTCGTACCTTATTCTGGACGGTTGAAGTAGATCCCCGTTGAGCTTTCCAATCTTCAGCTTGAATTGCTATAACACTTCCTCAACAACAAGTAAACAATACAAGCATACTATATTTCATGGTGTTAGATCTATTCCAGCATATATAATCAATAATGTTAAAGCATTTGACATATTCCAATGGATACAATATTCATTCAAATACACATTACTAGACAGGAAAATATATTTCTATTAATATGAATCAGAGATTACAAGTGACAACCTCTGATGGCACATCTGCGAACCGGAGAAAATGAATCCCCCACTTGGGCCTCCACCACCTCAATCCTCCATCACTCAGATAGCAAGCTTACTAGCAAAAGGAAAGCTTGGGAAGAACACAACAGTGCTCCAAGGGACAAAGGGATGCAGACTCAAGCATAAGTTCTGGCAACAATGGACTATAGTTTCGTTACTCTCAATTCTCTCTTATGCTTTCAATGTACCAAGGGGTTCCTTATATAGCTTTTCAAAGGGATATTGAAAGGTCGAATCCGTGCGATCTCAAGGCACATGGAAGGCCAGGAGTCATATGAGTCGGATCCAAGTCAAGGAAAACTCCAAAAGGATTTGGATTATGCACACATCCCGATGTACGCGACTATAGGGGTTAGATCCGCGTATGTACGCGGTTATCGAGGAAAAAGCCGCGTATATCACTTTTATTATGTTTTTAGGGATGATCAAGGACACATCAAAAGACAAAAAGTGGTCCATAGGGGCTAATGAGTCTACAGCAGGACAGGGGAAGGCCATACAATGTGTGATTCACCTAGTGTGGTGAAATCCGCTATAACAACTAGCAGCCTCCATTAGTTGGTCATGGTTGGTAAGCAGTTATGCTGATTTAACCTCCAGTTATAATCAGGTAGATCACTTTCAGTTAGTATAGCGCCAGTTTTGCATGATTTAAGGGAGAGTGGCTCCTTTTTCCACCTACACCAACAGTTAACTGATTGTAGATTGATTTAGACACCTGGAGTTAGACTAGTGAGTCCCATGCAACGATTTAAACACACAGAGTTAGATAACCAGTCATGTTTAGTTGGTAGATTCAAATCTTATCCACATGATTCAAATTCTACTTATTGTAATGCCATTGTATTACTGATTAATGAATAGAGATTAATGTTGTGATTAAGTTATCAATACTTGTTTGTTTCACCTAAAATTTGTGGCATGAGTTTACTGTTCAGTGTACATTTTTCTTGTTAATTCCACTGCATAATTTCCCTTCTCAATTGATCTCATTTGCATGTAGATAAATGGTTCACAAATTCAACATGGTATCAGAGCCTTGTTCAGGCTAGCAACAAGTCTTGTTCGATCTCCATTGTACACCAGAATTAATTGAGTTTCCACATAAATCCTAGAATCATAGCATTGCTCCCTCTTGATTCTATCTAGAGAAGTCTATCCTGGCATGACAGACTCTGAGAAAGTGTACATATCAAGGTGGAAAGGATTGAACTGACATGATTACTAATTGAATCGATTTTGCAGTGATTCTTTGCAGGTACCTACGTAGCTTCTTGAGGAATTGACTGATCAACATACCAAAAGATGGATTCTTCATCTATTGTACCCCTTAAACTACACTGATTGAAGGGAATATATGCAGGTATCCTTGCGCAATCTTGGTCTATTTAGGATGACAATGGGCAGAGAAACTCAACCCCAACAGTATGTTGAGAAGAACAAATTTTTGAATTGGATTAATGAAGCCTTTGACTTCATGTGCACTCATATCTCTTGAGATCTTTTGTTCCACCTAGAGGGACTAAGGAATTCGAAGGAATCTTGGGAAAATCTTGAATCTTTGTTTGGAAAACAAGATGAGCTTCGAGGGCATATTTTGGAGAATGAGCTCATTGCTCTACAACCCAACAGTTTTGAATCTATTCAACAATTCTTTACAAAATACAAGTCACTAGTACTGAAATGCAAATAATGTGGATTAGAGAGGAAAGATGAGAAACTTGTGTTGTCAGTGTTGAGCAAGCTTGGCTCAGAGTACTTAGTATTTTTCTCTACATTCTATTCCGGAAGAGCTTCCATCCCTAATTCGAATATTCCTTCTCTAGATGCTTTTGTTGAGTCCTTAATACAAGAGCAAGATAGATTGGTTCAAATGGGAGTGATTCAAACCTCTAATAATCATGCACTCTTAGTGACAGACTCAAAAAATGCGCAAACAAGAGGGAATCACAAAGGGAAGGAGACTAAAAACACTAATTTGAAGCCAAAGGAGAATCATAGATCTTCCGATGGAGCCTCAGGTTCCAATTAAAAGAAGAAATTCGAGAAGACTAGATGTCCCTACTATATGAGAGGCTTTCATCCAGAGATCCAGTGCATGAAGAAGACCATTGACCAGTTATCAACACTCCTTAAACATAACAATATTTCCCTTCCACAAGGAGCAAATAAGTCTGATGTTGGACAACTGACAGAAGATCATGAGAGGTTCCATGCCTTGAAGGCAAGCCTCACTCAGTCGAAGGCTTATTTGATAGATTCTGGAGCATGCAATCACATGGTTGCCTCAAGGGAATCCTTCACCACTCTGAATATCTCAGGAGAACCTAGCATTCATATGGGGGATAACTCACAGATCCTAGCAGCAGGTAGAGGTTCTATTAAAATCCATCATGGAGAGTTCAAGAATGTACTCTATGTGCCCTCTCTTGCAGCAAATTTGTTATTTGTTTATCATATGACACATACTGGCTCACCAAAGCAAGTTGTATTTGGTCCTAACTTAGTGGAGATCTCAGATATCTCAATTGGGAAGATTATAGTGAAGGGTTTTGAAAACCATGTCTCCAAGGCATATGAATTCTCACACTTTCTTCCATACTCAGCTCCAATACAATCTCAACAACCATTCAAAAGGGAAGGTAAAAACTCTCTTTCATCTCCATTTGCAGATAATGATATGTTGTCTAAAATTTCAGTTTCAGAAGATGAGGAACAAGATCAACATGATCTTGATATTGAGATTATACCCCAAGATGATCTAGATCCAGATCCAGTTCCTATTCCGAATCAGAAGCCTAAGTGGGACCAAAAGCTCATTGAAGCAGTTGGGAATGGTGCTGGGAATCCAGATGATAGAAGAAGAGAGAGATCCCAGTATTAGAATGGACATGTTGCACTCTCTCACACAACTTCGATACCTATAGAGTGGTGCAACAAACTTCCACAAAGATGCTACTTGATGATAGCGAATGATCCACAATTTGGCCCACGGATGAACAAAATGGATCATTCCACTTCAACTCCAGAAAGAAGAGACAAAATAAACATTCATCAAATCAGAAGAATATGGAAAGGTTCACATGCAAAGTTCCAAGATACTGATGCACATAAGAAACATGATTTTGCATGGCTACTCCACAGAGTTGGAAATCGCAACAATGTTTTCACAAGTTTTTACTCAAAGAGAAAATTTTCTCTAAAGTAGTATAGCTTGTTTCCTGATTCCTGCTTATTTTGAGGTGGGGGGGGAGGGTTCCCATGAGGTTTTCCCCATTTTTCTTATTTTATTAAGCAGTATTTTATGTCATTTAGATTGTATGGGTGACTTTTGGCCTAGTTGCCAGGGACTAAGTTGTCCAAAGTTAGGATTAAGGGAAGGGGGGGGGGGGGGGTTTGTAATTTCCAATGGGGATATAAATGGGACTGAAGGACATATCATTAGCTCTATAACACTAATTTGATAATTTTAGCACAATGGATTAGTTAAACAAAAATTAAAATTCATTTTTCAAGATTTGTTTCATGACAAAGTCCCTTTAATTACAAATAAATTAAAATAAATTCAATAATTATTCAAACGTCTGATCCAAGGGCTGGGAAGGATTACTAACACCTTCTAGCAACATCACATATCCATTCCAATCCAATTCAGGCATAAATTCCACATCTAAAGGCCATTTACTCTTAATCATGATTAATTAGTAATTAGTGTTCCAATTATGATGCTTAACGACAATTAGAGCATAATTGATGCTACATATTGTAATTTAATTTGTTTATCACTTAACCACTGTTTATCAAGTCCAATGGCTAATTAACACCTAATAACATGTAAATCAGGGATAATTACCATTTTCCAATTAATTAAACATAGTAATTATGAAAATGATTCCACGAGAACTAGTTAACTAGTTGTTCAATACTAACAACTAGTCTTGCACGAATTCGACACAGAACCATGCCAATGAACCAAAAAGTGAACCTAAAACCATTATACACATATTTAAGCATGCATTTAAAACAAAATAAAGTACTTTTACAGATGAGATCCAAGTACATAAACGAAGGATATTTCAAGTTCAATCAATACAACTAGTTAATAAATACTGCCCGGAATTCAATCAAACCAATCGTACCGAGTTTCGAGGCACACATAGGTGAAGGTAAAGATCTAGAAAATAAAATTCTACAGCACAAGTAAATAACCAATAGCAGAGAATATGGATGTACATTCATCTTTTACCAAAAAAGAGAGATTCGAATCCAAAAACTATTTGCTAATTTCATTATAATGTACATAGTTTTCAATTGAACTTTCCAAATGCCAAATAAAGAGAGATATATGAATATTTTAGCTCATGGAAAGCATATCAAGGATCAATTACATTCATATTTCTGTATTTTTCCACCCATATACATTCCATTAAACAATCCACAAAATAAGTTAATTTTACTCATCCGAATCGACTAGTAATCCTAGGAATCACTAGAATATTTAGATCCACATATCATAGAATAAGTAAAATGCAATTCCAAATATAAATAACATGTTTTATCAGTAATAACATAGGTATATCTCATTCTAACATTTTGTCAAACACTTCATATCCAAATTCACAAATCTACTCAAAACAATTCCATTAAAGGAGCTAGAAATTGGAAATTGATCTAGAATTTCGGTAGACATTGCCCCAACACTACCAAGAAGATTTATCCTCACATTCTCACATACATTTCAATATTATATATCATATATAAACATAAAATAATCAGTCAGGCATTTTTACAAACACTTCATGTGATAATTCTTGAAACTATGCCAAACAGTCTGATCGAAGAACAAGTTTTTGAATAAAAGGTAGAAGCATGAAAGAGAAGTGCCTTAAACCATTCCGAGGATACGACACCATAAAAATATACAGTATAATGAAAAGGGGAAGAAATATTAGTTCTGTAGCAGAGGTACCAAATAATTATTTTCTCAAACATTTTATGCACAAAATTCCAAAAACTAGTTTCCAATTCCTTCACAAAATTTACTTGCATAAATAGATTGAATTCTATGAGAAAATTATTCCACAAATAACTCATACGTTTCATCAAACATTTCATGTGCATCCATCAATAAATCAGATCAGATCCAAGTAAATTAAATAAACATGAGATAAATAACTTATCTTATCAATGCGCAACTGGCATCATCCATACCACATTCCACCCAGCCTTTGGCACTGCCAAGCCAGATCTCACTTTGATAGGCCACCCCCGAGCTGAGGCCACAGATCCACAATAGAGGTGCACTGAATACTAACTCAAGTATCAGCTTGAGAATCCAAAACTTTATTCCTCACCACATACTTCCTCTTCCACCCCACTACCAGGTGCAATGGTAATCCAGACCCCATAGGCCATCAAGATATCGCCATTCACCATCAGGATTTATGTGCAGGTTAAGGACAAAGCCAAGTAGGGGAAACCAAGTAAAATCAAAAGTATGAACAACCATAATCAACAACCATCCAAAAGAACCATGAGAAAAACAACCTCCAAAACAAGGATATCAAACTTGTATTTATAGCACAAATAAGGTAATTATAACTCAATGGGTCAAAATAAAACCATGGTAAGCCAACTTGAGTCAATCCAATGGTGGGGTAAATCAATCACAAGAGGTTAACTCTAATCCAACCCAAGCAATTCGAAATTTAAAGGAGAATGACTCCAAGCCACTCCACCCAACTCAAAATTAGTGAGGTGAGGTGTCACACAAGCCAAGGCATCTTCCCAAAATAGAAAAGGGGGGTTACAAAATGATTTACACAAGAGTTACACAAAGATTTACACAAGTATTTACACAAGGAGTTATAAAACCACCAAAGGGTCTCAATCAACAAGTGGCACCCACCCAAACACTAAGGAGGCCCACTAAATCATGAATTAGGCTCAATAATACCAACATAGGATAAATTAATCAAAATTTGGGTCATTTGTACAATGTTTGGGTGATCATCAATTAATAAAGCCACTAAGGCATAAATACGGACCAAGATAAACCAAACAAGTTCTAAAGTGCTAGAAATGTCCCCATTCCCACTCACATTGTGGATCTAGGCCTCCCATACTCTTTTAGTGGTCCTCGATGTGCCAATTGTTTTCCTTAATTAATTATTTACAAAAAATAATAATAACGTCTCTAGGTCCTTAAAGAACCTTTTTTCGGCACCATGTGCCACAATAATAGACAATTACAAATTACATATGTCCGAGGCTTTAACACACGGGGTATTACATCCCCTCCCCCTTAAACCATGCATCGCCCTTGATGCATAATACATACATGCTTTTACAACTTTCAAAGGGATCACTTCCTACAGTTTTCAAGTAGTATTTCTCAGAACTCCTTTTTGAGAAACCACAATATTTCCCATTATGACTTTCATGTCTGTCTCCACTGCCTATGGGATGTGACTCCCTTCACTTAACTTGTTCCTCAAGATATCACCATCCCATTTTTTGGGTGTGAGAACCAAGAGTAGTAGCATGGGTCAATATTCAATCCCCATTACAGGGTCTTCAAATTTCAACAAAGATACATTCACCTGAAAATCATATTTCAATCAACCATATGATTAACATTAGGTATACAAATGTATGATACATAATATAAGAGTATTCTTTAACTACTAAACCATGAAAATAAAGATAACATAAATCAATCACCATGGAACCTATACAAAATACACCAATATGAATAACACATGAGAGAATACTTATCTCAAATTTTGGCAGCTAGCTTCAACAGGACAATGTTCTTCCCACAAGAAGAGCACAATCAGTTTAGAAACTCTCAGAACTACCTCTTCTGAGAACCACAATGCTTCCCACTACTATTTCCTGTCTGTCTCCACTGCCTATGGGGTCACCATCCCATTTCCTGGCTTCCTGTGCGAGAACCTGGACTAGTAGAGTGATAAAACGTGAGCAAAGGGGTGACAATCCACTAGACTACCTCTCTGGAAATGGATACTAGAATGCTCTCTGAGGGAATCCAGGAACTCGGTCCCAACAACTAAACCATATTCTTCAAAAGATACTTGAAATAGAGATGCTTCTTTAACAAGGATGCTTTTTCACATTCCCAACAGACACATGGTTAGCAATAAACATATATATTGTTCAATAAGGTTCTTAAAATACATCTTCCAAAAAATAAAATTTCTAATTAATTACACGAAATACTTCACTATATGCAAGGTAATCGAGATTAGATACTTCTTCAACAAATATTTGAAATGCATCTACTGATATCATTGTCACGTTCCCACCCCTCTACTCGGCGGAGAGGACGCGACTAACATCTATCAACCCAGGTAGTCTAAGCCCCATGAACACACACACACACACACATATGTATGTATGTATGTATATACATAAAATGCTTTGAAATAAAACATACATAAGTATAAACAGATGCATAATGCAATCTATAAAATACGGTTGCGAAAATAAAATACAAGAGATTACTTATCTTGAAAGAAGCTTGTCCCGCAACCAGCTACGTCGTTGCAACGTTCCACCCAACCATAGGCCAGTGAGCTCTTTAATCTCTCAACATCACTGCCACCTCCGAGCTAGGAATGATTTCCCCAAGGAATAAGGAACACTAGCAGACTTCACCCATAGCCAAGGATACAATAAATTTCAGTCAAGCCAACATAGTTGGGTTTATCAGACTTACACAGGCAGTGGTTTACACTTAGCCAAATTCACATGAGACCCAACCAAGCCAACATATGGGTTTATCAAGCTACCAGCCAAGCCATCCTTCCAGTTGGGTTTATCAGGCTTACACAGGCAGTGGTTTACACTTATGCAAATTCACATGAAACACAACCAAGCCAATAGATGGGTTTATCAGGCTACTAGCCAAGCCATCCTTCCAGTTGGGTTTATCAGACTTACATAGGCAGTGGTTTACACTTATCCAATTTCACATGAGACACAACCAAGCCAATAGATGGGTTTATCAGGCTACCAGCAAAGCCATCCTTCTAGTTGGGTTTATTAGGCTTACACAGGCAGTGGTTTACACTTAGCCAAATTCATATGAGACACAACCAATCCAACAGATGGGTTTATCAGGCTACCAAGGAGGTGGAAAGACTGACTGTTAAGCTAGTGAGCTCAACCCTAGAGCTATGAACACCCACACTGGATCTATCCTGACTTCTAAACAATTACACACCCAACACAAGGAAGCATTCCCTTCTCTACTACACGGTCCCTCAGGCCATGCCTTCCCTTCCAGTGCTATTCAGGGCAGGCAAAGAAGAAAACCAGCCTTCTAGATTGGTCTGTGAGGTTCCTTCACACACTAGGTTTACCAAGCAAGTCTAGACTCCATTCCTCAAATCAGTTTAGATGCCAAACAAGGATGTACACACGGTTGTCTCAGTACTGGGATTATCAAATCGTAGTAGACACCAAGGATTACACACACACACACACAGAAATTACGAATTTTTGAGCATTTCCTGAGCCAGACTGGCTGCTGCATTTCAACAAAGGTATTTGATATACTACAAGGATACCCTAGCAAGATACTTTCAACAAAGATCACAAGGATAAATATTTTCAAAGATTACCTAAATATTTTGCATTTTAATGTAACAAGCAAAGTGAAGTTATATGCAACAATTCTAATCTAACTAAGAACCAAAAAAGCCATAACAACTTATTACTTTTCATCTCAACACAAAGCATAATTATTCTTAGAGATCACTCAAAAATACATTATTCATCAACTAATATCAATCATACAACGACCCTCATGAATACATCATCCATAAATACATCGACCATCAATTCATAATATCTCAACGTATATCAATCATATATCGATCATTTAATATCAACCAAAGACAACCATACATGCATCAACTAACCATATGAGCATCAATCATAGTACATCAATCAAAGCACATCAACCACAACACATCAACCATCATACATCAATTAGAATACACAATCAGAATACATTAACTAGGATTCATCAAGAAAAATACAATTATCATAATACACCAATCAGAATACATCAACCAACATACATCAAATGGAATACATTAATCAAAATACACAATCAGAATACATTAACTAGGATTCATCAAGAAAAATACAATTATCATAATACACCAATCAGAATACATCAACCAGCATACATCAAATGGAATACATTAATCAAAATACACAATCAGAATACATCAACCAAGATTTATCAAGGATAATGCAATGATCAGAATACATCAATCAGAATACATCACCCAGAAGACATCAATCAAGATGCATCAATCATACACTTAACAACCATAATAACCAAGGACAACTAATAATAGGCATACATATAATGTTGACAATGTCATACAGGTATAATCCATTAATCAACCAATGTCAATCAATAACATCCAATAGCAACCAATAATATCAAACAACATACATCAACTAATATCAATCATACACTCATACCATATACCATACTTACTACTGCTATGCATTATACACATACACTTGTTTTTGTTTTACATATATATTATAATTCTTCAATCATATATCATATTATTATTAACCATATACACAATGTATTAGTCATATAACCTATATATTCCATATTTAATATACTCATAGAATTATTATGTTATGCCATAATATCAATACAATTATATCAATAATTGCATAACCCAATACTATCATATTAGACAAGTTAGCATAGTATTAATTAATAAATAAAATAAAACCATACTACATGCATAAAATAAAAGGAGAATGAGAAACACAATATAGGCAAGTATCAGGGAAGTGACTCATCCATGTAACCACCACCATCCAAGTGACATAAATAAGACTATAAAAGCATACCATCCAAGAGAATACAAGATCAATATAAGGTATAAATGCCACTTAATAAATCAAATTAATATTTAATAATAATAGAACTATATCATCTTAATAACTTAGCATTAAACTAATACTAGGACATATACTATTATAATTACAATTATTTACTTATCAATTCATAATCATAATGTATCGGTAAATAAGTCATACTACAAGAAGCATTTCGATATTAACAATTGAATGAGCAATAAAAGAGGAAAATGCACAAGCATCAACCAATCAAGTCAAAGTCGATTATTAGACATGCACCACATAGTAATTACCAATCAATCATTGAACAACCAACATTCAATGCTAATTCATTCTAAGGAATACAAAGAAATAATATCTGAAGTGAGGTTTCTTATTCTTCTATTAACATAAGGGAGGTTAAATTAATTTTTCTAAGCACATTTGTAAACTCCAAATGCACATATACATAAGATAATAACTCTGTAGAAGGCCCAACAACCACAGTGTTGGAATGTAAGCTCTGATACCACTTGTAATGTTCCCTGGGGATATAAATGGGACCAAGGGACATATCATTAGCTCTCTAATGCTAATTAGATAATTTTATCACATTGGATTAGTTAAACAAAAATTAAAATTCATTTTTCAAGATTTGTTTCATGACAAAGTCCCTTTAATTACAAATAAATTAAAATAAATTCAATAATTATTCAAACGTATAATCCAAGGGCTGGAAAGGACTACTAACACCTTCTAGCAACATCACATATCCATTCCAATCCAATTCAGACATAAATTCCACATCTAAAGGCCATTTACTCTTAATCATGATTAATTAGTAATTAGTGTTACAATTACGATGCTTAACGAAAATTATAGCATAATTGATGCTACATATTGTAATTTCATTTGTTTATCATTTAACCACTATTTATCAAATCCAATGGCTTATTAACACCTAATAACATGTAAATCAGGGCTAATTACCATTTTCCAATTAATTAAACATAGTAATTATGAAAATGACTCAACGAGAACTAGTTAACTAGTTGTTCAATACAACTAGTTAATAAATACTACCCATAATTCAATGTTTTGAGGCACACAGAGGTGAAGGTACAGATCTGGAAAATAGCATTCTACAGCACAATTAAATAACCAATAATAGAGCATATGACTGTACATTCATCTTTTACCAAAAATAGAGATTCGAATCCAAAAACTATTTGCCAATTTCATTGTAATGTACATAGTTTTCAATTGAACTTTCCAAATACCAAATAAAGAGAGATATATGAATATTGTAGCTCATGGAAAGCATATCAGGGATCAATTACATTCATATGGATTTAGCTTTCCACCCATATACATTCCATTAAACAATCCACAAAATAAGTTAATTTTACTCATCCGAATCGATTAGTAATCCTAGGAATCACTAGAATATTTAAATCCACAGATCGTAGAATAAATCAAATGCAATTCCAAATCTAAATAACATGTTTTATCAGTAATAATAGAGGTATATCTCATTTTAACATTCTATCAAACACTTCATATCCAAATTCACATATCTACTCAAAACAATTCCATTAAAGGAGCTAGAAATTGGAAATTGATCTAGAATTTCGGTAGACATTGCTCCAACACTAACAAGAAGATTTATCCTCACATTCTCACACATATTTCAATATTATTTATTATATATAAATATAATATAATCACTTAGGCATTTTTACAAACACTTCATGTGATAATTCTCCAAACTATGCCAAACAGTCCGATCGAAGAACTAGTTTTCAAATAAAAGGTAGAAGCATGAAAGAGAAGTGTCTTAAACCATTCAGAGGATACAACACCATCAAAATATATACAGTATAATGAAAAGGGGAAGAAATATCAGTTCTGTATCAGAGGTACCAAATAATTATTTTCTCAAACAATTTGTGCACAAAATCCCAAAAACTAGTTTCCAATTCCTTCACAAAATTTACTTGCATAATAGCTTGAATTCTATGAGAAAATTCTTCCACAAATAACTCATAAGTTTCATCAAACATTTCATGTGCATCCATAAATAAATCAGATCAGATCCAAGTAAATTAAATAAACATGAGATAAATCACTTATCTTATCAATGCGCAACTGTCATCATCCGGACCACATTCCACCCAGCCTTTGGCACTGCCAAGCCAGATCTCACTCTGTCAAGCCACCCCCGAGCTGAGGCCACAGATCCACAATAGAGGTGCACTGAAGAATAACTCAAGTATCAGCTTGAGAATCCAAAACTCTATTCCTCACCATATACTTCCTCTTCCACCCCACTACCAAGTGCAATGGTAATCCAGACCCCATAGGCCATCAAGATATGGCCATTCACCATCAGGATTTATGTGCAGGTTAAGGACAAAGCCAAGTAGTGGAAACCAAGGAAAATCAAAAGTATGAACAACCATAATCAACAACCATCCAAAAGAAACATGAGAAAAACAACCTCCAAACCAAGGATATCAAACCTGTATTTATAGAACAAATAAGGTAATTATAACTCAATGGGTCAAAATAAAACCATGGTAAGCCAACTTGAGTCAATCCAATGGTGGGGTAAATCAACCACAAGAGGTTAACTCTAATCCAACCCAAGCAATTCGAAATTTCAAGGAGAATGACTCCAAGCCACTCCACCCAACTCAAAATTAGTGAGGTGAGGTGTCACACAAGCCAAGGCATCTTCCCAAAATAGAAAAGGGTAGTTACAAAAGGATTTACACAAGAGTTACACAAATATTTACACAAGGAGTTATAAAACCACCAAAGGGGCTCAATCAACAAGTGGCACCCATCCAAACACTAAGGTGGCCCACTAAATCATGAATTAGGCTCAATAAAACCAACATAGGATAAATTAATCAAAAGTTGGGTCATTTGTATAATGTTTGGGTGATTAACAATGAATAAAGCTACTAAGGCATAAATACGGACCAAGATCAACCAAACAAGTTCTAAAGTGATAGGAATGTCCCCACATTGTGGATCTAGGCCTCCAATACTCTTTTAGTGTTCCTCGATGTGCCAGTTGTTTTCCTCAATTAATTATTTACAAAAAATAATAATAACGTCTCTAGGTCCTTAAAGACCCTTTTTTCGGCACCCTGTGCCACAATAATAAACAATTACAAATTACATATGTCCGGGACTTTAACACATGGGGTATTACAGTGTTGGGATTATTTAATCCTCCTTTGTCCAATATAGTCTATTTAGTCATATTGCCTAACTTAAGGAGACATTATTACTGTACTAGAGTGTGGGGAACACATATAGAGGTTATCTGCCAGATATTGCATATGCATGTATGAGTTAATGTGCCTCTAATACCAATCCTTGCATTATAGGATCCCACTCTGAGTGCCACCAACAACCTCATCAGTTGGTCATGGTTGGTAAGCAGTTATGCTGAGTTAACCTCCAGTCACAATCAGTTAGATCACTTTCAGTTAGTCTAGCACCAATTTACACCTACCCCAGCAGTTAACTGATTGTAGACTGATTTAGACATCTGGAGTTAGACTAGTGAGTCACATGCAGTGATTTAGATACACTAAGTTAGCTAATCAACCATGTTTAGTTGGTAGATTCAAATCTTATCCACATGATTCAAATTCTACTTATTGTAACACCATTGTATTACTAATTAATTAATATAGATTAATGTTTTGATTAACTGATCAACACTTGTCTATTTCACCTGAAATTTGTGGCATCAGTTTATTGTTCAGTGTACATTTTTCTTGTTAATTCCACTACATAATTTCCCTTCTCAATTGATCTCATTTGCATGTAGATCAATGGTTCACAAATTCAATAGACATGAAGGTAAGTCACTAGAGGTGCAAAACTACAACATCATCATATGAGAAGATACATCGAACTGTTGCTGGCCAAAATGAAGATGCAAATGATGAAGACCAAAGCATGAAATAGCTTGATGGTGATGCTCCACCTGCACCTATAGTGCACACAATTGGTCCAAGCAAGAAGATCAATGCTATCATATGTTGGACAAAAGAGGTCATGATGAAGGCAATTGATGATTTCAAATACAATGAGTATTATGAGAGAGAAAATGAAAAAAAGTATGGGATTTCACAAACATCATTGCATTATTGGCTAAATGGTCTCACTCATACCAAGAGGAAAGGGGCTCCATAGTGTTAATTGAATAGGGGGAGGAAGAAGTAGTTAGTTGGTGTAAGGAGATGGTTGATATGGGCCTCAGGTTGGAGTTGATACAATTGAAGTTAAATGTTGCACAAATATGTCAATCAAGTTCGAATCTATTTAGAGATGGATTTCCTGGGAAGTCATGGTGGGAAGGGTTCATGAAAAGACATCCAAAACTTGTTTTATGAACATCGAAAGTATTGGATAGAGACAAGGGCTTGAATTTGTGCCCTACAATTGTGTCCAAGTTCTATGACACTATGTGCAATGCATATTAAAAACATTCATATAGTCTATGTTATATACATAATTGTGATGAACTGGTTTACATGCAGGAAGGAATTGTGGCATGTGTATAATCCCTAGGAGAGGGAGTATAAACGTGCCAATTTTTTCCCCTAAGAGTAGGGAGTAGATAACCATTATGTGTTGCATAATTGTATTCATTGCATCAAACCCTCGGTTCTATTTGTTCAAGGGAAAGTATCGGTTGAAAAACTATAACAAGAACTATGAGGTGGTAGCATGCATGGTTGCACATCCAATTGCATGGATAACTAAAGAGATGCTTAGGAATTGGTTGTGCCACTTTTTTGCATCTGTACCAGGTGTTGTATCACTCAAAAACATACACTTGTTGATATTTAATCTCCATGGAATGCACATAGCCCTACAGAGCATTGAAGTGGAAAATACGATAGGCATTGATTTTCTAACCTTGCATGCACATACCACCCACATGTTGCATCCCCTTGTTGTGAGTGTGTTTGCACCATTTAAATAATTTTTAGGTTTTAAAGAGTAATATGGATGACAAAGAACCCAGGGTGGAGATAAAAATGTTTGAATTAGCTAAACTTTCAAGTAATGAATTTAAAAGGGCTCTCACTCCCTCAAATACCAAGGTTTGATTTAAGTGGACTGGAATCTAGCCACTAGATTATGATGCTCTTCTCCATGATATAGCTTGTATCCAAGCCCTTGAGATACTTGGCCAAGAAGATGCAGATCCTGTAGACAACATGTTATCCCTTTCTCAAGTACATTACCAACTATTGGGTGACAGTGATGAACATGTCAATGCCAATATGACAATGAAGCAAGTGGATATGTCATGGAAGTTGTTCAATCCATGAAACATGTACAACTTCTAAAAATGAAGTTCATAATGAAATTATTGAAACAAATGTGGTCAAAGGTTCCCAAGCATTATGAAGCAATGAAGAGTAGTTGACATTGCTAATCCAGGTGGAGCAACATGACTGGTTAATGGAAGCCATGATGAATATGAACAAGCATATTATTACTAACACTAATGAAGAAAGCATAAACATGCCTTCACAACTAGAATTATTAAACAATGATGTTGTCCATTATTATGTGGATGTAAGGGGTTTAGAATAATATGATAGGCAATGAATAAGCACTCGAAGGAGACAATGCATATGTAACACAACTCCTAGTTGATACCAATAGCTTCACAATTGTACACCACTCAAGTCATTCTTATGGCTACTAGTGGAGAGAGTTGCAGAAAAGGAAATGACAGGATCAACACATGTTCTTTGCTTAAGCAGGTTTTAATAGTTGCTCACTTTAGATGAGCACTTTTCACTATTGGTTGAGGCATAACAAAAGTAAAAGGATATGCAAGAACCAAGATAAAAGAAGAAGGACCTTTCAAATGAGAGGAGGGATGCAAGGATTGTTCAAGCCAAAGAACGAAGGCTTGCAAGGATTCAAAGAGAGAAAGAAAAGCAAGAAAAAGAGCACCACAAAAAAATGGACATGAAGGAAAAATAATAAATAAAGGAACAACAAAGAACACAAGAGGATCAGAGTAGGAGGGAGGAGTAGATGGTGTCCAACTCATTCAATAAAATTCAATAATACACGTTTATTCTAATACCTAGAAACATCTAAAGCACCCAATATTGTTAAGATTAATTATAATCCTCCCTTGACCTCCATAATATAAATGCCATTTCCTAGCTTAGGAGTATGTTGCCACTTCAGTAGTGCCTTGGGGAACTCATATGGGCCCCACCTACCACTTATGACCCAGTTTGCATGAGTTTAGGAGCTCCAGAGGCTAATCCCTATAATTTAGGAATTCACACTAAGTCTTGGGAGTCCCACCACCAGTTAGCCCTAGTTAGTGTTGAGTTATCCTCCGATGGGCATCAGTTAGTTTATCTCTAGTTAGCCTAGCACCACATTTTCCTTATTTAAGGAGGTTAGGCACCTTTTCCTACCTACCTTGTTCAGTTAACTGAGTGTGAACTGATTTAGTTGTCCTGAGTTACATTAGTGAACTCCTAGTGGTGATTTTACCACATTGAGTTAGCACTGGAGTCAGTCCAAGTTGGTGAATTGGAATCATACCTAGTGGATTCAAATTCTCCCTATTGTATCATCATTGTATTAAACAGAGACTAATAATAATGAGAGGAATGCTATGCTGACCAATTTTTGTCTCTTAATTGTTCAATTTCACCATTATTGTTTGATCATTGTACATTGAATTGCTGCTTCCTCCTTCAACCTTGTTTCATAGTGAGGCTCATTCCAGCTTGAAGATCCTGAATCTTTGCTAAATTAAACACGATATTTGTTGGTAGGTAGTTTTGAGTAATGTTAGCTTCGCAACATAACGAATATTGCACAAAGTCAAAGATGTTGCGCAAGGTGGAAGATGGCACGTAAGGTGTAATGACCACATTTTGTATATTTTGGTCATATTTTGTATGTTTTGGTTATTATTTTGTAGATTTTGGTCCAAGTAGTTAGGAAATTGAATTAAGTGGACAACCAATGTAAAGGTGCAATCCTATAAGTAGATCTAGGATTGTGAATATTGAGACATCTTTGGATCCTTGATAATCTGTAGATCAAACCTATGTAAGAGATGAATTGAAGAACTGTTTTTGGGAACCTATGTTTTGCTGCGAAGATTAATATGACATGACATAGATTGGACAGAAACATTGTGTCTTTCTGCATCTTTCTGTTTTCCTGTTTTCTGCAATTTGAATGTGAATGAAGACTGCATTACAATGTGTATCTATGAATGATGCGATGCTTTTCTATTATGAGTGATGATATCTTGATAACTTTGTTTATGCTTCGATATCTTTGCTGCGATCTAAGTATGTTAATCTGATCCACTGAATTTGTTAATGTTTGGATATGCCAAATGATGATGTGATAAGTTTGACAGTAGATGCTCAATCCTCCTTCTTACTGCAGAAACTTGGTTCGGACAATTCTCCCTCAAACATCTCAGGTGAGAATTCACCTACTCTGCAGGTGTTGCTGGACAGGGTAAAACCCGTCTAGGCTGGTGCTCAGGGAGATCACAGTGTTTTGGGTGTCAACAGTGACTTAACCCTTGTCGATGGATTTGTGTCAACAAATGGTTCTATTGTTGGGACCTTAGTGCGAAGGGGAAGGAGGACATGTTGTGGCATCGGACGAGACCAAACATTCAAGATTGGTTTGACCAGAAGGCACAAGAATTTGCTGAGAAAGAGAATAAGAACCCTGGAGTAACAAAACATAATTGGCTGGAGAGGCACCTGTACTCTGATCTACATGAGTACTTTTTCTTCGAGTTTTCGATCATCTTGTATGAGTGGTTGGAGAGATTGACCTATCAGTAAACAAATTTCCAATGAGGCGAACCAACTGGCTGGACTCCAGAACTGATCCAACAGCTGAAAGAGGTAGACAACAAAGCATTGAGGGTTGTTGAAGTTTGGATTGACAACATCTTGGAGGGCTACATCACTGAGTTCGCGGTTTACAAAGTAAAATTTTACAGCAACAAGGAAAGGGATTTCTTCAACGGACCAAGAGGTAGGTTTCGGTTATTTTTACAATTGTCCATTAATATGCTCATATGCAAAAAATACATATTGAAGATGAAATCCTCCATGTAGAACCCCGTTGTGCGGAGGTTGCAGGTATCACGGAGATGAGGGTTGGATGGAATGACATGGGGTATATGGATGGATGTTACGATGGGTTTGTGAGGGAAGCTGAGGAAGGAAGTGGTCTTACGCAAGGAGGAGCAAGGTTTCAGAAAGAGAAGAGGTAGGGATAGGAGAGAGTTTTGTTGCGATCGAAACACGAGGCCACAAGAGAATACCGCATGGGATGAATCAACACTAAAATAATGAAGGAGATGACCAGGCTATGCCTAAGCCCGATGAAAGACTGACCTAGAGAAACAATGTACCCACACCTCCGTGCACTACATCGCACTCAGGAAGAAATACTAGCTCAACCCTGAATTGTCCAACGTGTCAACAACACTCTAATAGTAGCAGATCAACGACTGTAGGAAAAAGGCCCAGGATGGGGAGAGATGATGTGAAGTTACCCCTATTTCATGGGAATGGGATCGAGGATCCCGAGTAATACTAGTTTCTATGTGAAGCAGTTTGGATGGTCATGCAAGCTTGGGATGATGATGTTAAGAAGGGTTAGTTGGCGACGGCTCTCAGAGGTTACGCACTGGATTGGTTCATGAATTTTGTACAAGTTCCTACGGGGAATCTAGTGAAAAATTTGGCTAAAATAAAAAAAGGATTGATTGAAGAATTTAGAAAACTGAAATTTGAGGCACAATATATCACAGAGTTGAAGGAGATTAAGCAATATCCAAATGAAACTATTTGGGTTTTTCATCAACGATTCAAGACACTAATGGTGAGAGTCATTTTGGACATGAACGACATTCAACATAAGGACTGGTTCATCGTGACATTAGTACCGTATATTAGAATGCCTTTGACGCAACAAAATATTGCGACACAGAGCGAGGCTCTAGAGATCGCAATGAAGTTGGAGGCTTCACCAATTGGTGAGAATGGAGTTGGTATGACTCAGATTCAGTATCAACTAGCAAACTTGATGATCCAGTTGTAGGACATCAAGAAGGTGAAAGAGTAGCGTGAAGAAATATGGTGTACTCGATGTCATACGGAAGGACATCATAAAGATTAGTGCCCAAATTTTTGAAACTACCTACTAGTGGGAGAGCTAAATCCATTAAGTTATGGCAGCATGCCATGGTGCCAGATATTCCAAGTCTATGGGAATCGACATAAATATTGTGGTTGTATGTAGAATATGGTCACAAAGTCGACGAATTTGTATTGCACGTTCTGTCAGTCTGTTGGGCATGAAGATAAGGATTGTCACACAGTTTTTTCCACAATTGTAGTTTGTGCCACAATCGTAGTTCGCCCCGCCACCTCCATAGTACAACTGGATGAAGATGGCTCCACAGCAGCCACGGTATACTCAACCATAGAAGTATTTCCAACAACAGCTAAATCCCCTGCAACAACAACAATTCAATCAACCACAGTATCAGCAACAAGGAGGATTCCACAGAGGATTCCAAGGAGGAGGAGGTGGAGGTTTTGGTCGAGGAGGAGGCCGAGGTCATGGACCTGTGCAATGTTATAATTCTGGAATACTGGGACATTATCAGTGAGACTGCCCAAACTTGCAAGCACAATTTACTTATTGTATTGCTGTTGACCACACTATTGAGAACTGTCCACAATTGATCACAAAGTGGAAGGCAAGGAACATTCCACAGTTGCAGAACCAGAACCAAAACTAGATTCAGAATCAGAACCAAAACACAAATTAGAATGTGAACCAACCAGTGAATCTACCACCGAACCAGAAACCAGGACCAACAGTTGCGATGATCTTAGCAGAACCCAGAATGCAGGATGTTGATGTTGCTATCATTAGTTGCAGAGGTGTGACAACAAGGGACGATAACGCATTTCAACAAATTCAGTTTGCTAAAAATAAGAAGGTGCAAGTCGATGTCGACGCTGAGAGGGACACATTCTTTGAAGCACACAATGTGATAATAAGAGATCCAAGTAAGTTGTCAATTTATGAAATTCCACATGCTTTTGATTCAACTTTGGTAGCAGGACCATCGTGACAGCATGGTACCTTGTAGAACTTCTTTGAAAGTTATTTGTCGCTGGCAAAAGATCTCGATGCGCTCATTGAGATTGCGAGTTTATTGCATTGACCAGAAAAGGGATGGAAGGAGTCCGCAATGAAATATTTACATAAGAAAAATATGGGAAAAGAGATGTGCATGAATATTTAGATTGGGGATTATGAGGTAGATTCAGTCATTTTGGATCTAGGCTCAGACGTAAACATTCTAACAAAGAAGACATGGGAGAATATGGGGAAACCACAGTTGGTTTGGTCCCCTGTGCAACTGTGACTAGCTAAACAGGTCAGAGTAACACCTATTGGGCGTGTTCCCCATCTTGAAGTGGAAGTTGAAGGGATGAAGAATTATGTTGATTTTGATGTTATTGAAGTTGTTGATGGAGGTGGCTCATATCCCGCATTGCTGGGGATCAAATGGGCCAATGAAAAAGTTAGTGATGATTAATTTCAAGAAGCACATGATTACATTCGAATATCGCGATATCCGAGTCATAGCTTCGATGGAACCTACAGAAGGAAGAATATACATGGAACCGGTAAATGAAGAAGCTGTAGGAGGATGGGATCATGCATATAAAATTTTAGAGGATTACATCCATCTGATTGTCGATGGTGAGATCAGTTGGCATAGCTCTAGCTCTACATTTTTAGACTCTGATGATGCTTCGGAGAACTAGTAGAATCAGATGCATGAGGTATCGATTTGAAAGTGTGGTCTGATTACTTAGTCATTGTGCCAAGTTGCAACTGAGACTGTTGAATTGCTAGTATATGAAGGACTTCCTGAGTTGTCTGAGTTTCTAGTTGAATTTGAGGATAAGGTGTCAGAACCACAGAGATTATTGGCATTGGATGAAGTGTTGAATGATACTCCAACACATTGGTGGGAGACACATTAGAAGTTGATCAATGGATGGTCGCAGTGTCACAGGTTGATGATGGCTCACTTTGGTGAAGCAGAAAAATACCACTTGGAGAGGTATGATGGGAAAAATGAGCCCAATGATCGTCTGCTTGCATGTCATACCATGTGGGTATCGCGACTAAAGGATGAGTGGGTACAATATTTTATCCACACGTTGGATGAAATGCCGCGATTGTGGTAAGTATCAACCGAGTTGCACAGAGAGATCACTACTTGGAAAGATGTTATGATTTTCTTCAATCACACCTTCCATTTCATGGATACCAATCCAACTATTGATAGTGCATTGCAACACATACACAACGTTGTTTTGAAGGCAGTTCCTGTTGCATATCCAGTAGATTCGCATGAAACATGTTCGATGCAGTCGATGATTGAATGATACAATGTAATAGGAGGAACGAATGATGGTGATGATCCATTGAACATCAATATTATTGAAACATAAGGCAGTCAGGATGTCGCAGCACCTAGCATACCGACGGATCTAATAAATCAACCATTAAAGATTCATAAGGTCAACATTGGGACAGAGGAGAAATTGGAGTTCGTGAATATTAGGGACTATTGGGATGAAGAAACCATGGAAAAGATCATGTTGGAATATATTAAACCCACTCATAAATTAGGATAAAATAATTAATCATTATTTGATTAATTATTCACCCACTAGCTTAATTAGTTGGCATCCACTTGCACCTTAAAGTCAATACATGCCTGCCATCTATATCCTAGGAATGATTTATTTCTAATTCTGGGTTGATCTTGACCACCTTTTGACCATCCAAAATTAGTATACATCACTTTACAATAGATTCTGCTTTATTCTGCTTTTTCTCCTTTTTCTGCTTTTCTATGGATAAGATAAAAACAAGTAAACTAGGAAATTGACAACTTTTGTTTCCAACCCATCCTCCATTAAATTTTCTATATTTTCTAGGATTAGCATGTTTTTCCATCTCCCTTGACAAATCACTCATGATTTTTCCAATTCGTGAGGTCCTTGATAGATTTGGGAAGTGTTTTAGCCACCTATGGGGGTTTGCTATATTTTGGTAAGTCATCATTTTTGAGTTTTATGAGTTGTCTCCATACAACTCGATTTTCCTATGAGGGATGTAATATTTATGTACACTATTATTTATCATTATTAAATAGAAGGATACACACCAATATTCATCTCTTCATTCATGTGATTCAGTCTCTTTTCTTCTCTCTATTTTTCCTGTGTATGCTTGTGAGAATTCTTAGTAGAAAGATCTATTTCCCGTGCTTCTTCTTAGCATCATTACTCATAGCATTATATTGTTATTTCTACATGGTATCAGATCTACAGGGATCAAAACCTTTCCATCTTCTACATGGAATCAAAGCATCAAGGTTGATCAAGTTCTATAGAGTTGAGGAGCGCATCCAGTCTCCTATCCTTCTCTAAAGAAGAGCTTGTCTAGCTTAAAAGATTTTCTCCTAGTTTGTTTTGCAGGCTACAGAGAGTATCTCCTAGAGCATATCAACAACTTCTATATGGATTCAAAAGTTCCTCTAGTATCTCCTTTCAACTATGCTTATTGGAAGCCAAAGATGAGTGCATACTTGAAGAGGCAATGTCTCTTTGACGTCTCCATTGGTGCATTGAGCGAACCTGAGTATTATGAAGAGAATATTGATTGGATAAATAATTGTGACAGAGCTTATGGAATCATGTACTTGGTGATGTCCTCAAATATGCATCATCTCATAGATTTTGTTGAATTTCCATTTGAGCTTTGAAAAATTTTGGACAAAGCTTTTGGTTTGCAGGAAATAGAAGATGAAGCATGGAGCGAACCCAACGTCTCCTCTTGTTCTCTCTCTCAAGATTTCCTGGCCTCTACATTCTCTGATGAAGTTGATCATGATGAAATTTTTTCTCATACAGTTAATGTTGTTGCTGCCCTTTTTTATTCGAATGTTTCCTCCTTCAATCAAGAAGCAAATATTGAAGAGCCATATTTTTCTGTGTTTCTTGAAGGTGATTTTTCTTCTTGTGAGACTATTGATGAAAAATAAGTAACATATGGAGCTGCTCCTAATATTGATGATGATCCTATGACCCATTCATTGTTCTCAAAATATCCTATCTTAGATTCTGAGATCTATGTGCCAGATTCTTCACACCTTGTGCATACCTCTCTCATTGATGGTGCGCAACCTAGTGATTTCCAAGATGTTTGCTTAGCCAAATCAAGCCTTATTTGTGTCATACCACTTACCTTACTTGATCTCATGTGCTTAAGCATATCCTCCTTTTTTCTTGGAATCAATACTCAGAACCTCCTTGAAGATTGTGAACATCTCCTTCTTTCCTCCTTTCATAGAGATGATTCATTCCCAGTGTATTCCCATGAGTCTACTGATATGGTTATATGTGATCCTTTGGATTTTGATTTAGAAGCATATTTTCAGGTTGATACAAATATCATATCACCATCCATATCATCTACCATACCTCTGAATAATCCTAAGACTATACAAATCCCAAGTTCACTAGTTGATTCCTCATTGGTCTCTTATGCAGTGATATTTATCTTACATGGTTTGAAGTCTTTCCTATATTTCAGTGGATGGTTATCCATGACCTTAGTCATCTTTGGATTGATATTAAACATGTTTTGATCTTTTCTAAACACTTATGGTTCAGATCTTATGCCCATCCATCATTCAGATTTTTACACCTATCCGTTTTCCCCAGTTGCTCATAATTTTCCTAGTCTATCCCTATATCCTCATGGAGCCACTGAAGCCTTTGTCCTTGCTGTTCCATATGATAATGTGTATGATATATCAGATTTTTATCAGCCTCATATCAGATCTATATAGGTGCTACATCAGATTGGAATATTGACATGTGATTCACATCACAATTTTGCAGTTATTCAGGGAATTGGGTGTGAAATAAATTGACTTAATTTTTGTACTCTTTGGGAAGGAGCATGCAAATATCTCTTTTCCATTTCAGATTATGTTTGCAGATAAGAGTTTGACATCAGCAATAAGCATTCATATAATCCTCCTACTTCATTAGATGAGGAGATACAAGGAGTCTCTCCTCTTCCTTCTTGCAGGTTCTACACTCTAGCACATGATCATGGAGTTCATGATTTATCCAGAAGTAGTTCATTCAGCTCATTAAAGTGAAGATGAAGATATGTTGAAGACATATTTCAAAAATTTGTGCCTGTTCCTATCTTCATGGAGGATTTTCCCCATGTGGTTTTGCCTCTTTCCTCACTTTTCTAGACATAATAATTGTTAAAGGGTGACCATAGACTTGTTGCTAGGCCCTATATGCATCTATATTTTTGTCATACCATCATAAAGTTAGACTTATAGGGTGGCGTTGGAATATATTAAACCCACTCATAACTTAGGATAAAATAATTATTCATTATTTGATTAATTATTCACCCACTAGCTTAATTAGTTGGCATCCACTTGCACCTTAAAGTCAATACATGCCATCTATATCCAAGGAATGATTTATTTATCATTATGGGTTGATCTTGACCACCTTTTGACCATCCAGAATTAGTATACAACACTTTGCAGTAGATTCTGCTTTTCTATGGATAAGATAAAAGCTAGTAAGCTAGGAAACTAACAGCTTTTGTTTCCAACCCATCCTCCATTAGTTTTTCTCCATTTTCTAGGATTAGCATGTTTTTCCATCTCCCTTGACAAATCACTCATGATTTTTCCAATTCGTGAGGTCCTTGATATATTTGGGAAGTTCTTTAGCCACCTATGAGGGTTTTCTATATTTTGGTAAATCAGCCTTTTTGAGCTTTATGAGTTGTATCCATACAACTAAATTTTTCTACGAGGGATGTACTATTTATGTACACTATTATTCATCATTATTCAATGGAAGGATACACACCAATATTCATCTCTTCATTCATGTGATTCCGTCTCTTTTATTCTCTCTATTTTTCCTGTGTATGCTTGTGATAATTTTTAGTAGCAAGATCTATTTCCTTTGCTTCTTCTTAGCATCGAGCTATTATTTCTATAGATCATAGATCTGTTGCATGAATTCCAAGGTTTGTTTCCTACAAAGTTTTCTGAGATGAAGGAGATATTGGGAGATTTGGGAGAGATGAAGATCCCACTGAAGCCAGATGTGAAGCCTATGAAGCATTGGCCATATTGCTTGAATCCACAATACAAGGCCGAGAGGGTCAAGGCTGAGCTCGATAGAATGCTGTATGCTAGGATAATAGAGCTAGTTGAGGAATCAGAATGGATCAGTACTATGGTTGTGCAAGATAAGAAAATGAGAGAGGCTCGGATTTGTGTTGACCTCAGAAAACTGAATGATTCCTATTTGCATGATCCGTTTTCGACACCATTTACAGATGAGGTATTAAAAGGAGTGGGCGGTCAAGAAATTTATTCATTCACGGATGGATTTTGTGGCTATCACCAAATTAATATCGCAAAAGAGGATTGACATAAGACAACTTTTGTTACTAAATGGAGATGTTTTCAGTACACGGTGATGCCATTTGGACTGAAGAATACGCCTGTGATATTCTCCAGGATTGTTGTCGCCGCTTTCAAGGATTTTATTCAGATGTTTCTAGCAGTTTACATGGATGATTGTATGATTTTTGGGCTGACAAAGGATCATCTTGAAAATCTGTAACTGATGCTGGAGCGATGTTGACAGCATCAGATCGTGCTGAAATCGAAGAAGTGCAATTTCTATGCCCTGTTTGGGATGTTGTTGGGACACATTGTTTGCAAGGAAATCCTGTTGGTTGACCCAGCCAAGATTGCGTTGATTTTGAGCTTTCCACTACCTACGAATTTGAAGCAACTTAGAGCGACATTAGACCATACAAGATATTATCACAAGTTCATCAGAGGTTATGCCACGATCACAGCCCCCATGGAGAAGTTGCTCAAGAAGGATGCAGTGTTTGTATGGAGTCAAGAGTGTCAGGGTAGTTTTGACACATTAAAGGCAAAGATGGCTTCTGCACCAATAGTGGTTTTTCCTGATTGGACAAAGGGGTTCCATGTTCATGTTGGTGCATCGTCAATTGCACTGGGAGTGGTGCTAGCACATCTAGGTGAAGGTGATATTGATCACCTGATTGCTTTTGCTAGTCGAAAGCCGTCGTCTGCGAAGAAAAAATACACTACCACAAAGAGGGAAGGGTTGGAAATGGTATATGCAATGCAGAAGTTTCGACATTACCTATTGGGAGGTCATTTCAAGATGTTCATGAATCACTCTACTTTGAAATACTCAGTGGACAAGCCTGTGTTGGGGGGGAAGATATTTCGTTGGATACTTCTCTTTCAAGAGTTTGTTTTTGAGATAATTGTGAAACCAGGTCACTTGAATGTTGGCCCATATCACTTATCGCGGATTGAGACAGGTGGAGAACCGACAAACATGAATATGGGTTACTTGATGCGTAATAATTCATAGTTGAGATGGTTGACGAATTCTATGAGCTGAATAGTTTAGTTTTTGGTGACATGAACAATACTAGAAGAGATTACTACAAGTTAGAAGAAGCAGTTGGTTGTTCGAGCCATGAATTTCCAGTTGATCGCTGGACAACTCTATAATCTAGGACCAGACGATATCTTACGATGATGTGTCCTACCACATGAACATGAGTAGGTATTGGAAAAAGCACATGCAGGAGTTGTAGGTGGACACTACGGAGGTTGCGCTACGACCAGAAAGGTGCTCCACGCAGGGCTTTGGTGTTCAACTCTGAACGAGGATGCAACGGACTATGCACGAACTTACGACGTTTGTCAAAGAACTAGAAAATCGTCAAGGAGGGATGAGATGCCACTAGTAGCTCAGGTGACGCTGCATCCATTTGATAGATGGGTAGTGGACTTTGTGGGACCAATCAAACCACCTGGAAAGAGAACTAGTGCACAATACATCATCACAACAACAAATTATATGACGAGATAGGTGGAGGCCATACTAGTTGTAGATTGCACTGCTGCAACAGCAGAACGATTCCTATTTAACAACATTGTTACTTGGTTTGGGTGTCCAAATATATTGATGAGCGATCAAGGGAGTCACTTTATCAATCGCACTGTTAGTGCATTGAAAGAGGAGATTCAGATACAACATAAGAAGAGTACCCCTTATCATCCCCAAGAAAATGGGATAGTTGAGGCATTGAACAAAGTGTTGGAGCACGCTCTCACAAAGGTATGCAATGTAAACTAGGATGACTAGGATTTGAATATTCTAGTAGTCTTGTGGGCGTATTACACCACTTGAAAAATATTGATGGGACATACACCATTCAAGTTGGTGTATGGCCAGGAGGTAGTCATGCCAATGGAGTACATCATTTCGAGTTTGCGCATTGCAATAGCGACAAGAATGGAAGATGAAGGAGCATTAGAAGAACACCTAGCGCAGTTGTTGCAACTCAAGGAAGATCGATTTGTTGCAGGTTTTCACTAGCACATTGAGAATTATCGACATAAATATTGGCATGATCGACATATTAAAAACAAACACTTTCAGCAAGGAAACCTGGTGTTGATGTATAACATCAAGTTTTCCAAACATCCAGGTAAGTTGCAGATGCATTGGCTAGGTCCATATGTTGTCAATTACATTACTGCAGGAGGCACAGTAAAATTACAACAATTAGATGGTGCGATGTTACTTAAGATGGTGAATGGTAGCAGGCTAAAGCCCTACAGGACGGGGCCAGTGGTGCGCGATGCTTGAGGCACTATGTAGTTTTAAATTTTTTTTTTTTTTGCATAAGATGGTAGTTAAGAGAATGGCGCGCCAGAAGGAAGTGGTCGCGCAAGTAGAGGAGTCAATGTCACAGTTAGGGAGTCATGTTGCGATGGTTGTAGGGATGCAACAGAGTCAAATCAATAATAAATACAATAGTTAAAACAGTTAACCGATGGTGCTCTTGGATGAGAAATGCATTAATGGCAGATCTAACTATTGGATCGGGAGAATCGTCAACGAATTCAGTGTTAAATTTTCATATGATTAGCTAAGACATTAGTATTTCATTTCATTTTTCATAACAAAAGCATATAAACAGGATCACTGAAAGATAGACAAGCACAACCATACAAAAGGAACACAAAGATTTATCCTGGGAAAACCCTAAAGGGAAAAACCCAGGAAAAGCTTCCTCAATATAGATGCCCAAAAAGATAAAAGATAAAACCAACAAGGAGATCAAAGCCTGATCCTCCTCCTTCTCTAGCTACTTCTCTTCTCCACTAATGCGCTACATAAGTGAGAGTGTGTGTTCCAAATGAGGAGCACTACACTTCTATTTATATTCATCCATTCACTTAAGTTAACTCATCTATCATGTAGGCTCGAGTTAATCATGTAGGCTCGAGTTACACATGTAGGCTCAAGTAACCACACTGGGGTGCTAATGACCCACCTTTACAATTAGAGGGGACAACCTCATGACTCTTATTAGTTCTTTCGATTAGAAGCATCGGGGTACAAGATAATACAAGTGGTTCTCCCGGTAGGACCATCGGGGACCACAAAAAGATACATATAGAATATTCTTTGAAGTTACAATATTTCAACACTCCCCCTTAGCGAGAAGGGTATTCTATAACAACATCAACAACAACAATAATAGGAGAAAGATAGAGGACATCATCAACATCATCAGGGTGATACACCTATAAATCATTGGAAGCTTTTCAACATCATGTAGTCTTCATCTTCAATATTTAGTCTTCAGCATCATCAGTACTTTGACCGCTTTGATCAGCAACATCTTCAGCATCTTGACTCTTCAATCAGCAACAACATCTTCAGCACTTTGACCTTTCGATCAGCAACATCTTTTGATCAACAACATCATCTTCAGCACTTTGACCTTTTGATTAGCAACATCATCTTCAACACTCTGTGTCCCGGTCTGTTTCTGTGGGGTGTAAGGGTGGTAAGGGATACCCCCCTTTGTTATTTCTGTGGTACTGTGATTCTGTTCTCTAGTATTATCTGAACTGCTTTCAAATATGGGAGAGCTGAATTCTACTTTGTATTTCTTTCCACTACGTGTTCGGCCAATGTCATCAAAATCACTTTCAAACTCTTGTGACATCACTATCTTTACTTATTAATCTGAAACTAGATCCATTGTTCCTTTTTCATGTAATAACATCTTAATGGACAAGTTTAAGGATTTTAGGTACTTACCGTGATAGCCTTTGAAGAAGTACCGCTCTGCTTCGTTGAAGCTTTTTCTTTGATCAACTGCAAACTCTGTGACGAAACCTCCTAGCACACTCGCGAGCTAGAAGTCCACTTCTCTCGTGATGGGATTATCAAGGTTCTTCACGGTCTGAATTAGCTCCGGTGTCCAGACAATGTTTCTTTCCTTCTTGAATATGCTCGTATCAGTCAATTTTGATAACCAGTCGTAAAGCTCATCCCCAAAGGTTGCAAAAAAATATCGTGTGCAGGTCTGAAGATATATGTTTTTGTAACCAGGCCTCTGTACTCAATTTAGGACTCCTGTTCTCTCGCTCAGCAAATTCTCTTATGTTAGACCCAACCCACTAGTTGAGTTCTTCTCTAGTAGGGCACCACCATAACATCAGTGCTCAGTTTATTCAAATCCGACAATGGAACCATTTGTTGGTTTGCTATGGGCAGACCTGGGTTTACTATAATTAACCAACAACACCCCTAGCTCACTGGCCCTTTCGGCGACAGACCGCGGAGAGGCCTGAAGTCTCACCCGAAGTGAATCTAATGGGTTGGCCAAGGACTCAAGTGTCTTGGACCAGGTTCTGTGGCATCCTACTTGCGAGTCGCAACTCTTCTAGCCGCGAGACCCCTCTCTCTCCGCGTCGTGCAATCCCTTCGGCTCGCGTCACTCCTTCTCCTCCACTCTTGATGATTCTAACCTTATCGCATCGCCGCACACCGGGTTACACATAACTTCCTTCTATGCTAGGTCCTCAACCTACGGTTTCGCGCACCGCAGCTTCTCTATTGGTGCGATATCGCCTCTCTGCGATATCCTACTGTGGCACCTCAACGCACCCAACGTTACGTGCATTCGACTTACAAGACTCAACATACAAGGCTACATAATACTGTGACTAATAACTGTCTTGAGTGAAGCGTAGATAAACCCTCATACAAAATACCAAAAGACTCTAACTTATGGTTATCCTTATATGTTGCTGCGAATTGAATAACACATACATGCACTTACTGTAAACAAAGTTCATGCGTAAACTACAAATAACAGTAAACAAATACAACCACATGCATTCATCTCATAACACGCAGGTTTTACGTGGTTCACTCCCAGGATGGAAGCTACGTCCACAGAACTGTGTTTCTCTATTATAACTTGAGGGAAGCAAACACAGTTCTGCTGCACCGCATATGCAGCTAGAGATCTTCTGGGTAACTCCTCACACAGCCTGGGGCCCTTCTCTCTTAGATCTCTTTTCTATCTCTATCTCTATATTGCCTCTCTTACAATATACTCTTCCCTCTCTGTCAGTCCCTATGGATTGTTACATACAGAATCAATGACTCTCAGACAGGCTAAGTGTTTGGATCTTTACAAAATGGTCTGACTAACTTAACTAGATGGATGGCTTATGATGCTCAAAAATGCCTAAAATGCCAACATTTTACAATACAAAATATATCCCTTTATAGGCGGCCTGAAGGTCTCACCATTACAACACTGTGGGCCTGTCCCAATAGTAAACCCCAAACCCTAACTAGTGACAGTCGTCATAACTGTACTTGGAGTAGCCGCTTTCTGTCACACCACAGCTCCTCCGCAGTCTTCCATGCTTCCCGGCACTGACCATGGGTACTATGCACCGCTTCTCTTCACCACAGCTTCCTGCAGTCTTCCATGCTTCCCAGCGCTGACCATGGGTACCGGCGCTGCTTCCTTTTCTGTCCTTCACCTTCAATACCTTGACCTCATCGCTCCTTTTCCTTTATGAGGGTAGCTGAACCCTCTTGTCCCCGTCGCTGCCTTCAATGCAATGGGTGAGCTCTCTCTTCTCGTTCGCTTAGGTACTATCGTCTTTCCTGACTTCTCTGTCCCAACAGTAATGGTTTCCGGCTCTGATCTGTAGCTAGAAACATGCTACAGCGTCGTAGCTTTACCTCCTATATCTCCGCCAAAACTGTCTATCCATCAAAATAACAGCTTCTTCTGTAGCTGCGGGACCCTACTCCAACAATTACGGGATCAACACATTTGTGGAACTCAAACAATCCTTCCTATTGGAATTACGGGATCAACACATCTGTGGAACTCAGACAATCCTTCCTATTGGAATTACGGGATCAACACATCTGTGGAACTCAGACAATCCTTCCTATTGGAATTACGGGATCAATTCAATGATCATTCCTTTTGGAATTATGGGATCAATTCAATGATCCTTCCTTTCAGAATTATGGGATTTAGGTATTTACGAAGTTACTAATGATCCTTCCTTTCAGAATTACGTGATCAACACATATGTGGAACTCAGACAATCCTTCCTATTGTAATTACGGGATCAATTCAATGATCCTTCCTTTCAGAATTACGGGATTTAGGTCTTTATGGAGTTACTAATGATCCTTCCTTTCAGAATTACGGGATCAACACATATGTGGAACTCAGACATTCCTTCCTCTAGGAATTAAGTGATCAACACACGTTCTTGAGTACTGAATTCACCGGATCCGTTCTGAACCGAAGTTCAAGGATGATACAATCCTACCACATTCATGGGGACCGAGATCTCCGGATACATTTTGAACCGAGGTTCAGGGATGATGCAATCCACCACTTTCACGGGGGCCGAGACCTCCGGATACATTTTGAACTGAGGTTCAAGGATGATGCAATCCACCACTTTCACGGGGGCCGAGACCTCTGGATACATTTTGAACTGAGGTTCAGGGATGATGCAATCCACCACTTTCACTGGGGCCAAGACCTTCGGATACATTTTGAACCGAAGTTCAGGGATGA
The DNA here is from genome assembly GCA_001517045.1 of Pseudotsuga menziesii. Classification (NCBI taxonomy): domain Eukaryota; kingdom Viridiplantae; phylum Streptophyta; class Pinopsida; order Pinales; family Pinaceae; genus Pseudotsuga; species Pseudotsuga menziesii. Next base: position 353,495 of record LPNX011181180.1, on the reverse strand, counting down.
TGCAATTCTACCACATTCACGAAGACCGAAGTCACTAGATCACTTTTGGACAGATGTCCCGGGATGATATAATCCCTCTTCATTCTTGAGGACCGAGGTCTCTGGATCACTTTAGGACAAGTGCCTAGGGATGATACAATCCCACTACAACATCACTACTCCCCCTTTCGAGGAAGGTCTTTTCGAACAACACCAAGCTTGTCTCGAAAGTGTTCAAACTTTACCTGAGACAGAGGATTCATCAGTACATCATCATTCAAACCATCATCATCTACATCTTCAGTATGTGAATACTGAACTATCACCATATGTATCTCCAGTATGTGAATATTGAAAGCATCATCATCTATATCTTCAGTATAGAAATGCGGAATCATCATCATCTGCATCTACAGTATGTAAATACTGAAATATCATCTATATCTTTAGTATGGGAATACTGAAACATAATCATCTACATCTTATCCCGTATGTAGAAATACTAAATTTTTATGTGTTACAATCGGAACATAGGGTTCTCTGTCATCACAAATCTGGTTATCACATAGAATCAATGTAGTATCCATCTTCAGTTCAAGGAGACTTGATATCAGCTTTCGAAGCCATATGGCTTCACAATTTAGCAGAGCAATCTGCTATGTATTCTGCTTCAGCCATGCTACAAGAAACACTGGACTGTTTCCTGCTAAACCATGAACTCATAGCAGACCCCAAACAAAAGCATCTACCTAATGTGCTTTTCCTGTCTGAGATACTTCCAGCACAATCTGTATCTATGTAGCCATACAATCTATACTCATGGCTACCATCATAATATAAACCAAAGTCTATAGTCCCTTTCAGATATCTCATCACATGTTTTGCAGTTACTAGGTGAACCCGTCTTGGTTGAACAAGATATTGACTTAAGGTGTTCACAGCAAAACAAATGTTTGGTCTGGAATTTGTTCAGTACATTAATGACCCAATGATCTGTCTGTAATGAGTCACATCCACTAACTCTGATGAGTCATCAGCTAACAGCTTCAGGTTGGAGTCCATGGGTGTGGCCATGGATTTGCATTCCAACATATTGAATCTCTTCAATATCTCTACTGCATACTTTCCTTGGTTGAGAAAGATTTCTTTTGAACTTTGTCATATTTCCAGACCTAGGAAATAGTGCATTAACCCAAGGTCTTTCATCTCAAATTCTTCTACTAGTTTCTTCTTGCTTTCCATGATCTGTTTCTCCTTCCCTGTCAAGAATAAGTCATCCACATATAATAACAAGATGAAAGGTTCATCTTCTACAACCTTGAGATAAAGGTTAGGATCAGCTTTACTCTTGGTAAAGCCCATAATTGACAGGAAACTGTCTATCCTTCCATACCAAGCTCTGGGAGCTTGCTTCATGCCATAGAGGGCCTTCTTCAACTTACATATATGAGTCCATCTGTCTTCAACTTCAAATCCTTTCGATGTAAAACTCTTCCCCAATCATACCATTAAGGAAGGATTGTCTTTACTTCATCATGGAAGCAACTACGATCATAGTTCTGAAGGAAGTGTACCTTGCTTCCTGGAGTAAGTGTCTCTTTAGAATTAATTCCCTCTTTCTTATAGAAACCTCTAGCCACAAGTCTTTCCTTACTTCTATCAGCGACATAATTTATCTTGCAAATCCATTTGTAAGATACCACATTCTTGCTTTCTGGTTTGAGTGCTATATCCCAAACATCATTCTAGTATTCTTTTATCATAACATCTTCCATGAGTTCATCTTGTCAGATCATCAACATAGCCTAGTCTTCTGCATTCAACTTTGAAGGTTGGAACCCAAAAGTCTCGATCCATCAGGAAGCTATCCATCATGTCGTACCGTGTCGAACTCAGATATCTTCTGTATTCACTCCCCCTGAAGTGGAGTATTATCTTCCTTCTTCATTCTATACAGGTGGTTCTATGCTTGATATATACTGGTCAATAGAGTCACGTCATAGTCTATTCTTTCTGAGGCAAATCACGAACCTTGCTTTTTACACTTGTTCTTGTATACCCATATGGAACATACTTTCCTTTATGTCTCGAAATCATATCGTATACATCATTCCCCATGATCAACTGTTATTCTTTGATCATAGCTTCTTTCATAGCATTCTTTTCTTCATCTTGAGTTATCTCTCATACCCATGGTAGTCTTCATCCTTCGAGGTGGATCTACCGCTCTTTGAAGCTCTTTCTTCCGTCATGGTGTCTCTGACCCTAGGAGCTTCATATTCATGTTTATTGAATTGTCATCACTTGTTCTTTGGAACAAGTCTCATCCTTCTTTTCTTGTAGGATGCTGTACAGGACCTTTCCTACAATTCAAATGCACCAGTTGCATGGTTAGAACTATTTCATAAATCATATGCATAACGACAAATTCTTATGCATCATGCAACTGTTTAGCCAATACAACATTCATCCATATCTCACAGAAACTTTCTAGACTAATCCAATATGTCAGCAAAGAGGTTTGATAAGAAGCAATGGGGAGTTGTATAGCACCATGAGCTACTTACCCATCACATGCATATTAGTAGTATAAAGTCATTAATGCAAACAATCTATCATGCATAACACATCAACTGAATATAATCAAATGTAAAACAATATCATGAAATGACAATTGAATACTTATATTTTTGATCATTCTGCTTTATCATCATTTCTTATCCAAATGATAAGATGGATAAGAGGTTCATCAAGAATTGAGTTCTTCATATTCCTCATCGCTTGAGGGATTTTCTTTGAATGGTGATAGCTTGATCTTCAATTTGCTACCATCTTTCTTCTTCTCTTCTTATGAGTCGAGCTTCTTCTTCTTCCCAAAGTCAACTGAAAGTAATCACTTTCTTCTGGCACACATTCCTTGCATGAATTAATCCCATGATCATGGGAGGCCATTCAAGGTGGCTATCACCACTTCTGCATTCTCTGCTTCTTCTTCTACTTCTTCAAGATGTTATGCATTCTGGATCTTCACATTCTTCAACTGTTTTCTCAAATTCATCTTCTGAATTATGTTCTTATCTTCAAATAGCTTGATCAAGAAATCAAACATCTTCGGTGTCTTTGGGGAAGACACTTGTGGTACAAGTTGATCCGTGATTGAATCAACAGTGATCTTCTTGGCCTTGATCAAGTTCTTCTTGTGTAAGGCTTTGAGGCTCATCTCCCTCTAGAACTGGAACCTCTCTACTCATGTAGGTGTCCAATTCATTTTCTTCAGAGAGATCAAATAATTTCATGCTTGGAATTTTTCAACTTCACCAAGCTTATCATCAAGCTGATGTGATAGATCACTTTGAAATGAGAACCTCAAATGCAAATAGCAAAAGATTAGATCTTACCGATTTGAGGTGTCCGTCCTGCTTTCGGAACTGGTTGATCTAGGGTTTGTCAGAGAAACTCTAATTTTCAAAACTTGGAATATTTTAGATATGATTGGATAGAAAGATAGATCTCTTCAAATGGAGCTGTCCAATGTACTCATTTTCTGAAAACAGTGGAGGGAAGCTCCTGGAACAAGAAGCCCTAGTTTTCCAATTTCTTTTGCAGAAATGCCTGTTACTGTTTCTGTGATATCTCCAAAATTATTACTCCTCTGTGTCTGAAATTTCTCACTAAGGTAACCTCGCATGTCCCTGATCCAACATCATACGTTTCATTATATTTGGTTTCACCAATTGGTATTTATGATCATTTTCCCAAGGTGACCTGTTACAGGATTGTTTAGAATAGTGAAGTTGTACGGCATGGCACGTGTCACTGGTTCATCTTCGGGTTTGGAAATTTGGACCATAGAAATTAAAGTCTGTTATATTTTTGGAACATCTTAATAAATTCCATTTGGACCTCTGTAGCCCAAGCTATAGCAATTTTCCCTAGGTGTCCTATTTAGGGATGAATTCTGGAAGAGGTTGGAACCCTAACTTGGAGGGATCATATATCCTAGAATATAGCGAATATAAGGCTGAATTTTGGACACAGTGTTCATTAGGATTGTATCTTCGGTCTCTGAAATTTTAAGCTCTTGAACCTTCTCCAATATTGGGATATAGCGAATATACCAAAACTTAGCAGTTTTAGTATTTAGGGTTTTTCTAGCTTTGGGTCAAACTAGGGTTTGACTTTCCCGGAGTTTCACCCAACCAAAAATCTTGATCCAGGTCTCTAAAATTCGATTTTGATGAGGAGATAAATCCTATACTAGGCTCACTCAAAAATTATTCTTCTGCAAGAAGCCCTAATTTCCCACACGGAAAACTGAAAATGCTCGGAATCAAATTCCGCTTCGACAAAAAGATGCGCCCTTCAATGGAGAGTCAGCCTAGCCTTCTTTTGCTGATCGATTGTGGAGAGAGAACCAAAAAGTAAGAAGCCCTAGATTCTATAGCTGCATAATGTCTTCTTTTCAGGGTGGCTCTAATACCATGTTAAATTTTCATATGCTTAGCTAAGACATCAGTATTTCATTTCATTTTTCATAACAAAATCATATAAACAGGATCACTAAAAGATAGACAAGCACAACCATACAAAAGGAACACAAAGATTTATCCTGGGAAAACCCTAAAGGGAAAAACCCAACAAAAGCTTCCTCAATATAGATGCCCCAAAAAGATAAAAGATAAAACCAGCAAGGAGATCAAAGCCTGATCCTCCTCCTTCTCCAGCTACTTCTCTTGTCCACTGATGAGCTACATAAGTGAGAGTGTGTGTTCAAAATGAGGAGCACTACACCTCTATTTATATTCATCCATTCACTTAAGTTAACTCATCTGTCATGTAGGCTCGAGTTAATCGTGTAGGCTCGAGTTACACATGTAGGCTCAAGTAACCACACTTGGGTGCTAATGACCCACCTTTACAATTAGAGGGGACAACCTCATGACTCTTATTAGTTCTTCCAATTAGAGGAAATTTGGGGTCTAAAATGGGCCTTATAAGAAAACGTGCCAAAATAAGTTTTTGTGAGTTGGAATTGAAGAACCAATAGAATTTCAATAAAATAAGTCAACCATAATGGTTGAATTGACATATTTGTCATTAAAAAAAACTACTTTTTTTGTTCGTATTTTCGACATATCTCATTGTGTTTTTACTCAAATTTCGATTCAGAGAACTCGTTGGATGCGGAATTTGATTCCACATCCAACGAGTACCCACACTGCATACTTTTAACGGATCCCTCTACCCCAAAAACAAAAAAACCTGAAAAACGTGATGATGACATCATCATCACATTTTTTCAGGTATTTATTGTTTTTGGGGTAGAGGGGTCCATCAAAAGTATGCAGTGTGGGTACTCGTTGGATGCGGAATCAAATTCCGCATCCAACAAGCTCTCCCGATCGAAATTTGAGTAAAAACACAGGGAGATATGTCGAAAATACGAACACAAAAAGTAGTTTTTTTCTTTCTTCCTCCAAAATTAATCAATATTATTTTATTATTTTAACTATTATTTTATTATTTTAGCTATTATTTTATTATTTTCCTTAGGACCATCGAGGACCACAAAAAGATACATATAGAATATTCTTCGAAGTTACAATATTTCAACATTCAGATGATTAATGGATGATTTGGTCGTAATTATTAGGAGATCGTTCACACAATCGACTCGACACTATAAGAAGAGGGTAGATCGTGGTCTAAATTCACCATTGTGAAGTTTGAGTCATCGAGTTGTTGCAGAGTTGATTATAGTGTGTTGTGTTGCGCTGTGCAAGTGAATTACATGGACAAGTGAGGTTACGGCGCCACGCTGTGAACTAGTGGGAATTTGTGAGGAATGCCAAGTGAGCCGATACATATAGAGAGTTCAAGTGGGAGAGACTCACCGATTATAGGGGTTCCAATTTAGCAAGAAGTGGTCAACATGGCGGTGGTTTTGTCATCAGTCCCAAAGAAGAAGAGAGGGGCACAACGACCCAAATCCTTCCTACAGAATAAAATATCAACATGAAATTCTGCGAAAGTAGAAGAAGAAGCAGTTTAGTAGATGGTATCGTCAACATCTGGGGTTGAGGAATCCATGAACCAGACTGGGGTGTCCACTGCGGACATCCTTAGCTATGTTCCTCCATGTCGACCTAATGCGAAGATGTGAAAAATAACAAAGAACCAGAGGTATCCGGTCCAGATGCTGACGATACTATAGGATATACTATGCACCATGGATATCGTGCCCTCGATCATGAGAATGAACTATGAATATCATGGTGTGCTCACGTCAACCGAGATCACTAGAGACCCATTTGTACCTTCGTCAAATGGAGGCAGTGGCCCAATAGCGTGCATTCCACATGACCAGGTGCATGGATTGTAGAGATCGGGGATGTTGGGCCTGATCAATGTCATGTCCCCTCTTGTCTACTAGAGAGGGAACATGACTTTACTATTATTAATCTGGGCAAACTAAACCCCATGAACGTAATATAAAATGCCTTAAACTTAAAAACATACACAGATGTATGCTTCATTAACATACAATGGAAGAAAAACACATTCCATTCAAGCATTCAACATGTTCATCATAATTCATTAACAAAATACAGTTGTAGAGATTACACACAAGAAATACTTATCTTGAAAGAATATTCTCCCACAAGCAGCTACGTAGCTGCAATGTTCCACCCAACCATAGGCCAGTGGGCTCATAAATCTCTCAGCACCACTACCACCCCTGAGCTGGGCATGATTCCCACAAGGAATAAGGGAACACTAACAGGCTCACACATAACTAAAGATATATCAGAATTTAGCCAAGAAAAAACTAAATTTGGATTTATCAGGATGCTAAGGAGTTGGAAAGGTTGAATTACTAAGCTAGTCAGCTCAACCACAGATCTAGGGACTCCTGCACCAGATCTGGCTTGGCTTCTAAAACATCCACACATCCAACACAAGGAAGCATCCCCTTCTCTGCTACCCAGTCCCTCAGGATATGCCTTCCCTTCCAGTTCTCTTCAGGGTGTGCAAAGAAGAAAACCAACCCCTCTAGATATGTCCATGAGGTTCCCTTCCTACAATAGGTTTATCAAGCTTGTTCAGACCCAATTCCACTCCAACTCAGTTCAGGCCAAAGCCAAAAGATGCACCCACAACACTATACGTTTCTGGGTTTGAGGAAAAACAGTATGGGAAACAAAACGAATTACCAAGATGGGTAAAAACAATCCGCTAACAGAAATTCAATTTCCAGAAATGTTTATGGCCTTCACGTGGACAAAACAGACTCAACAACACCCAAAACTAGTGGGTCTCTTCTCCCACTCCCTGGGCATTACCAAAAAATGATTTTCGGCTTGGAAAACAATGGGGAAATGCAGAAAAATCATGGGGAAGGAAACCCAATCATTGATCATTACGAAAACGGTTTCCTAGCCTAAGGAAAAAGACGAAAATGACCCCCAATGTGAAGGAAAACACACATGACAGATAAAAATGTGAAGGAAAACAACTCTCCAAGATTCTACTGCGTGAGGAAATGGAGGACGTGGGTGAACCACCAAATGGGCATGCATTTTTGGGTGTTAACTTTCCCCAAAAGTCAAAATCATGTTTCCAAAAACTGATGGCTTCTCCAATTTGAATTTGGACTGCCATACTCTTCCCATCCCCATGCAATAACTACCGCAACCAATTTCTGGCAGAAATAAATGATTGGGTGAGTAAGACAAGAAAGGTGGTTGACAGCTTGATGGGTTCTCCCCTTGACATTTGGATTTTCCTCATTGGCCCAAAGGTTTGAATATCCCCCCCTATTCCTTGTGAAATCATGCCCCCATCTCTTTAATGTTACGATGCATAGCTAGTTGTGGAATTTTTATTAATTTGCATTTTCCATGATGTCTCAAACATATCGTGCTTGGATAGCACATTAACCATCGACATCGATTTTAATTGCCGAAACATACAACACTAAATCCATGGTGGGGCCTTTGCCTTGAGTTCCACACCACGATTTAATACAATATTTATATCATATGCAATTCAATACCATGGGGTCAAAACCGGGGTGTTACAATCAACATGCCACATTTTGGGAGGTTGGTGGAAGCCAACACATGCGTGAAGTAGCTGTTAGCGTGCTTCCATGGAGGCTACTTGTGGCTGGACCGACCGATACCAGTCACCGTTGCATTGATTTCAAATATTACGGGGCTACTCAAGGAGGGGCCCGACCCATCGCAATATTTATGGGGGAAGGGCAACGATAAGAATTTGGTGGTGAAGCTAAAAAAGAGATATAACTTCCAACGCGACGGGTGTGCATACATAGTAGACAACATTAATGAGCAGGTTGTCCACATCGCAACATAGATTGTGGCTAGCAAGGTGGTAAGAAAGAACTGACCCAACCAGGTCAATTTGGGGGTCATAGCATGTGCGGAGCAGTGCATGCAAGGTGTGCAGATGAACTGGTCTTTGTTCCCGATGAACCAGTTGGCAGATGATGCGCTCACAGTACAGGTGGGAAAATGACCTTTTACCTATAGCTGACTACTCATTGTGATCACCCTAGTTGCTTAGATGGAGCCCAAATACTATCAGGGCATGGGCGTTGAGGTGGTCAAGGTATGCAAAGGAGCGTACTACTAGAACCTGTGGTATGTTAAGGAGTCAGAGCAGCTCAAGGACTATTCAATACAATTCTGGCTGTATTGGGAGGCACTGCAGGAAACAACCATGAAGGTTCAACAATTATCAGAAGAGGTGATCGTGAAATAATAATGCATGGCTTGGTTCACATAAGGGCCACATGCCATCCATGTGTAGGAGAGAAGAGATGCAGATAAGCAGTGGTTGCCCACACTCTACAAACTGTCTGATGCAGAGTTGGAGGCAATTATAGATGACTAGCCTATGGAGTGGCGAGAACTTGGTAGCGTAGAGGAAGTGTCGATGGGTCCACCAACCGATGCTTAGGTGGATCCCCTACCAGACCCATAGAGCGAGAATGAGTCAGATGAAGCATCAACAAGGACCCCAACTAAATCGCAAGTGGAGTGGGATTTCAAGGAATATCAAACAAAGAAGCGACAAGAACAGGGAAGGGTGAGCAGTACAATGCCAATGACGAAGACCAATTAAGCCGTATTATTACAGCTATCACCACAACGATTGAGAAGATGAAGAAGCAGGTGACTGGAGAATTTGGTGAAGTAAACACTCGCCTTAATTCATTGATTGATGTAGTTTTGAACAGGGTGCCTGAGTCAGGTGTGTCACAGAAGGTTAGGATGATCAACACTGGGAACCGGATCAGGAATGTTCAAATTTCTCCACATGCGATCAAGACCAACAATGAGGATGTCAACACCTCACTTCAACATTTTTAAGATTTCTCACTGGACCTCAATGAACCATCAACACATACATTGGTTTAACTATAGAGGGCCGCGACTCAAGAGTTAGTTTACCAAGAGCAAGTTATTGGTGACCACCTTTTGAGGTCGTAGGAGAAAGAAGTGGAGGCAAGGAAGGAGATTGAAGACCTAAAGAAGGATCAAGATCGATTGACTATGGAGAAAGCACAACATTGGGATAGCAGGGTGCACCTAGAGTAGGCAGTTTTTGTCACCTGCCAACAAGTACCAGAAATCACTGGAGATATAGATGCGGAGGCGAAAGCGCAGCGGCTTGGAGTCGTAATTGCACAACTTAAGCATGACAATGAAGATATGCATGAGCTGGTGAATCCAGGAACACCACCAGAGCATGTTGCAGAATGGAGAAGCACAATTGAAGACTTGGTGACGCGGCTGGAAGAAATGGAGAAAGAAGCCAAACGATTCGCAGGCATGAGTACATAGTTTTGGGGAAGCATAGTTCAGGATGTTCAGTTGGAGCAACTCACCACGCAGTTACAGGAAGCTGAGGGATAGTTGAACACACTGAGGACATCGCTTAAAGTGATGCCCCCAGTTGTGTAGATCACAAAAGCAACAGAGCCGAAGGAATTACAATATCATGTTGCAAAGGCAACGGAGCGTCAACAGAGGCGTAAAACACTATTGGACAAATTTCAGGACATTGGAGTGCAACTCTCAGTAAAGGAAGTTTTAGTGTTGCAGAAATTTCAGGATGGTCGAAGGGATGTCACTGCAAATATCGTTGAGCATTCACTAGAGAGGGAAGTGTCATAAAGTCGGAAATCAATGATAATATCAAGGAGTAGGTCAAAGAGATCACCCAACAGTATGAGGAATTCAAGGTAAAGATTAATGGTTACACCATTTGCAACTGACGTGGCTCAAAGGTGAGCCACATGATTGTGTTGGGGGCTTGTTGGAAGGCAATTTTGAGGATAGTTAGCTGCGCAACATCACGTATGCTGCGCAAATTCGAAGATGTTGCGAAAGGTGGAATATGGTGCACAAGGAAGAATGACCACATTTTGTATGTTTTGGTCATTATTTTGTAGATTTTGGTCCAAGTAGTTAGGAAATTGACTTAAGTGGACCAACAATGTAAAGGTGCAAGCCTATAAGTAGATCTAGAATTGTGAATTTTGAGACATATTTGGATCCTTGATAATCTGGAGGTCAAACCTGTGTAAGAGACGAATTGAATAACTGTTTTTGGGAACCTGTGTTTTGCTGCAAAGATTAATATGACATGACATAGGACAGAAACATTGTGTATTTCTGCATCTTCCTGTTTTACTATTTTCTGCGATCTGAATGTGAATGAAGATTGCATTATGATGTGTATCTGTGAATGATGCGATGCTTTTCTTTTATGAATGATGATATCTTGATAAATTTGTTTATGCTTCTATATCTCTGCTGCAATCTAAGCATGTTAATCAGATCCATTGAATCTGTTAATGTTTGAATCTGCAAACTGATGATGTGATAAGTTTGATAGTAGATGCGCAATCCTCCTTCTTACTTCAAAAACTTGGTTTTGACAACTCTCCCTCGAACATCTTGGGTGAGACTTCATCTGCTTTGTAGGTGTTGCTGGATAGGCTAAAATCTATCTGAGACTGTGCTTAGGGAGATCACAGTGTTTTGGGTGTCGACATTGACTAAACCCCTATCGACGGATCCATGTCAACAGTATAAGAGCAGGTAATCAGGTCAACTTCATTCCTTAGAAACTTCCATTAATGCACCATAAGAAACTAGGTTCCACATAATTCCTCGTATCTTTGCCTTGATCCCTCAGGATTTTATCCAAAGAAGTCTAGCCAGGTGTGATGCACCCAGAGAATGTGCACATGTCAAAGTAGAGAGTTATTTAATTGCTTTGATTTCAAATTGAATAATTCTGAAGAATTGTGTTTCCCCTGAAGCTGCAAGATGGAGAATTCAGCAGCCTTGACACCCATGATCCTCACACCTTTCAACTATCTTGGTTGGAGGGATGGCATGCATATTTTGTTGCACAACGAAGGTCTATACAGGGTCACTATGGGAAAGGAGGTCGAACCCTGGTCCCCATCAACCTCTTGAGATGTAGAAGTATCCAAACAAGCTGGATGAAGCATTTGGATTCATGTGCATTCATATCTCCTGGGAGTTACTCTTCCACCTAGATGGACTAAAAAATTCAAAGGAAGTATGGAAGAAGATCAAATATATGTTTGGAAAGTAGGATGAGCTGAGAGGCCATATTCTAGAGAATGAGTTGATTTCTCTTTAGCTCGGCGACTTCGAAACCATCCAACAATTCTTCTCCAAATTCAAATCCATGGCCATGCAGTGCAAGTAGTGTGGGATTGAAAAGTAGGATGACAAATTGGTGCTCTCAATTATGAGTAAACTTGGCCCAGAATTCTTAGTGTTTTTTTCCCTCCATGATATTGACAACTCCTAATTAGTGAATGCATCCATTGATGCCTTCACAAAATCTCTTATTCAGGAACAAGATAAGCTGATACATATGGGATCCCTCAAATCCTCCAAAAATCAGGTTCTCTTAGCCGTGGAGACTAAGAATGTGCAAGCAAAGGGGAAGCATAAAGAAAAGGAAATAATAACACTAATTTCAAGCCTAAGGAGAAGCAAAATCCTTCAAAAGGATCCTATGGTTCAAAGAATGACAAACAAAAAAGGTTTGACAAGGCCAACTGCTTAAAATGCAAGAGAGGGAATCATCCAAAGAACTTATGTATGAACAAAACCATAGAGAAAATGTCTAGACTCCTTGAACAAAATAATATTTCCCTTCCTGAAGGTACAAGGAAGCCTGATCCTAGAAATAAGACTGAAGATCTTGAAAGATGCCATGCACTGAAGGAATGCTTCTCTCAGTCACGAGCTTTTCTCATTGATTTTGTAGCCTCCAACCACATGGTTTCCTCCAAAGAATTTGAGCATGGAGTTTTCAAGAATGTCCTCTATGTGCCCTCCCTGGTAGCAAATATGTTGTCTATATACCAGATGACCCATATTGGCTCACCAAAGTAGTCACATTTGATCCCGACTCAGTGGAGATCTCATAAATATCTACTTGGAATCTGATAGCGAAAGGATATGCAAATCATTCCTTTAAGGCATATGATTTTTATGATTTTCTTCCTAACTCATATCCAAGCGCCCTAATGACTCATGCTAATGATATAAGGAGGATTTTGCATGAAAGATTTGGCCATCTAAAATTTAAATATTTCCAGTAGTTGCACAATGAAGATATGGTTGAGGGATTTCCTCTCATCAAGTCCTCTAAATGTGTCTATAATGGTTACTTGGTAGGTAAGAACCCAGAGCGAAGGTATGAGGTTGGGAAGGCAAGAAGAGTTGCCTCTACACTTAATTTGGTTCATAGTGATGTCTCCAGACCAACGCCTATAACATCTATGAATGAATCTAAATACTTTCTGACCTTCGTTGATGACTACTCAAGGTATTGTTGGATCTACTTGCTTAATCATAATTCTAAGGTGTTTGAAAACTTTAAAATTTTCAAGGCCTTAGTTGAGAACACTCTTGGGAAGAAGATCAAAGCACTCAGATCAGATAATTGAGGAGAGTATACCAAAATAGAATTCCAGCAATTGTTTGCTCCAATAGGTATTCAAATTAAAGACTCAGTCCCATACATACCACAGAAAAATGGTGTAGCTGAGATGAAGAACAAATCCTTGAAAGATATGGCTACATGCCTCCTTGAAGTAAGGAGTCTTCCATCATATATGTGGGCTGAAGCAATGAACTGTGCTTCGTACATCCAAAATAGAGTTCCTCACAAGTCAATGGTTGGGGTAAATCCATTCAAAGAATTGAAGGGACATAATCCCAATGTCTCACATCCGAGGGTTTTTGGATCCAAAGCATGGGCCATAATTCCAACTAACAAGAGGAAATCCTTCTAACCTCAAAGTAGTGAATGCATAATGTTGGGATATGTAGATGATGCAAAGGATTACAAACTGATGGATATTGAAACCAAAAGATTCTTCATAGAACAAAGTGTCTAGTTCAATGAAGATATGTTGCATGATCTACATCCAATTGAAGATGAAGGTATAATTACTCAATCAATTCCATTTGCATATGATGATGTCTCAACTAATATTTCAGATCCAGATTCCGAATATGAGGATCAAGATGATTAAGATCTTGACATTGAGAATGATGCTTAACTAGATCAAGATTCATATCTAGCACCTGCACCCAACCAAAGGCCTAAACGGGCCCAAAAAATCATTGAAGTTGTTGGGATTAGTGTTGGGGATCCACCTGACAGAAAAATAACAATATCTAAATATCAAGATGAAAACCTTGCACTCTACGATACAAATCCACTTCTCCTAGAGAGGTGCTTCATTATGATGGGGTGTGATCCACAGTGCTACATAGAGGCCTACCATGATCCAAGATGGCAAGCATCCATGGATGATGATTATGGTTTGCTAGAAGACAACAAGACCCGAGAGCTTGTTTCCTTACCTCTCAGGATAAAGCTACTTCAATGCAAATTGATCTACAAGACTAAACTAGTAGCATATGGATCCATTACAAAGTACAAGGATCCATTAGTGGAGGAGAGATACTCACAAGTTCATAGGTTGGACTACAATGAGACATTAATTTTTGTTAAAAGAATGGATTCCATAAGGCTAGTTTTCACCATTGCAGCTTCAAAAAAGGTGGAGGTACATCAAATGGATGTTAAGAGTGCCTTCCTCCATGGTGAGCTGGAAGAGGAGATCTACATGATACATCATGAGGGGTACACTGACGATTCATCCTTGGTTTTCAAACTAATAAAATATTTGTATGGGGTGAAACAAGCCCCAAGGGCATGGTATGCCAAGATGGATGCTTTCCTATTGTCACAGAAATTCAAGAGGTTTAAGTATGATTGCAATGTCTACATGTAGTAGAAGGGAGGTTGCTTACTGTTGATTGTTCTATATGTGGATGAATTTCTCATTACTAGTGGATTGACCGCTGGATTGAGGGATATCAAGTAAGATTTGAGCAAGGCATTCTCCATGACTGATTTAGAGCTGCTAAGGGAGTTTATTGGCCTTGAAGTGAATAAAAAATATTCGGTTATCATGATTATGTAGTCCAGATGCATAGGAAATTTTCTCAAAATATTCCACATGACTGATTGTAAAGTAGCATCTTTCCCCTTCTTATCTGGCATCAGGTTGGAAGAAGGTGGTTCTACACCACTAGTTTATAGTACACTCTATAGACAACTGATTGGTAGCCTATTGTACCTCACCCATTCAAGGCCAAATTTAACTTATGATGTGAGTGTTTTTACCATATTCATGCAGGATCCACATGAGTTGCATTGGAAAGAAACAAAGCACATCTTGCATTATGTGCACGGTATGAGAGAGTTTGGGATCCACTATTTTGTTGGTACTCAACTAGATCTGATTGGTTTTATTGATTCAAAATGGGTTGGTGATACTACTGACAAGAAATCTACATCAGGATTTGTGTTCATGTTAGGATCTGAAACAATCTACTGGTCAAATAAGAAGCAAGCAGCTCTTGCTCTCTCTTCAGTTGAAGTAGAGTATTGGAGGTTTGTGAATGAAACTATTCAGGCAGTTTGGCTACAAGGGATTCTGACAAAGTTTGGAATTCACACTTCTCCTTCAGTAGAAATCTTATGTGATAATCAAAGTGCAATCAAGATATCCAATGACCCAGTACAAAAGCAGTGGACCAAGCACATTGAATTCCACATGCACTACATTCGGGAACTAGTGCATAGTAAGGATATCATTCTTTATTAATTCCCCACAAGGAGCATGTTGCAGACATATTCACCAATATTTCAATGAAAATATATTTTACTATCTCAGATCTCTTCTTGGTATAAAGGTTTTATTCAGTTATTGTTCCTGGTTTTGCTTCTCTTTTTTAGGGCGGTTTTTCCCATGAGGTTTTCCCCATTTGCTCGGTTTATTGAGCAGTTACTTTTTGCATTAGATTGTATGGGTGACCTTTGGTCTTAGTTTCAAGGACCCAGGTTTCCCCAGTTTGGATTAAGGGGGGGGGGTGTTAGGATTAATTATAATCCTCCCTTGACCACCATAGTCTAAATGTCATTTCTTAGCTTAGGAGTATGTTAATGCCACTTCACTAGTGCCATTGGGAACTCATATGGGGCTCACCTACCACTTGATGCACATGTTTGCATGAGTTTAGGATATCTAGAAGCCAATCCATATAATATATGAACCCACACTGAGTCTTGGGAGTCCCACCATCAGTTTACCCTAGTTTGCGTTGAGTTACCCTTAGATGGGTGTTAGTTTTTCTACTTTAATCCAAATTGATTAGGATCTTTATCTGAAAGAATAACAAGCACAAAAAGATATCCAAGATACACAAGACACACATATTTTCCTCGGGGAAACCATAGAGGATAAAACCTCACAATCTTACTTAGAATAGTTTTGTCACTAATACAATATCACATGATGGAAAAACCCAAGAATAAGAAGTCTTATGTAGCTCTCTCTCTTTATCATTGTCCTTTCTCTCTCCTTATGCAAAATTGAGAGTGAGTGAGTGTGTGTATAAATGAGGGAGGGAGTCTCCTTATTTATACACATCATGCGACTAACCTAAAACCTAATTGGGTCGACCTCTTAACCAAGCAGGGTCAAATTCACTTAGGGAGACTCAAAAATACATTTTTCTTAATTTATTCTAGGCATTATTGCCCCGACTTACAACATAGGTTTTACCTCAATGAACATACATAATAATGACATCCCAAATGGAGGGAAAACATCTTTGACATGGTACAACAATTTACAATAATAATATACAATAGAATATCTTCCGAAGTTATCATTACAACAACACTCCCTCTTAACTAGGAAGGTATTCACTCGCCATAGTCATCAATGCTTCTGGTCAGGTCATCATTATTGGATCATCATTCTCACTGCTTCCATAGTCCTCATATTGTTGATTATTGATTAGGGACATCTTTAGGATCTATCCGCCATAATAAGTTTCTACAAAGACATCCTCATTCCATGCTAGATGTAGGCCTAGTCCTCATATAGGTATTCATCATATCCACGAGCAAGCCATCGCGTAGGTACATCCCATGACAATACATTACATTGTTGCTGCAATCACCTGTGTCTCCTACCGTCATCTCATCATATCCAGATCATCTCATCATCACACATGGAGAGCATCCCAGATGCACACCTCATGTCCAACATACCACATGCATTCTACCAGCATGGGAGCATCACCAGGAGAACCCTACATGCATTACCTGCATCTTCCACCATGCAAGAATCAAGAGGAGCACCCCAGGTTCATTATGTCTCTTCAATGGTTAGCCTGCGTTCTACTAACATAGGAGCACACCATGACACATTACATCCCAAGGACTACCTACATCTATCACTATGTGAGAATCACCTAGGCGCACACTAAGTGTCTTGTGACCGATGGAATTCTCATTGTCTCTAGGATGGGAGCACGCCAAGAGCACACCAAGTTCATTATGTTCCAAGGACCACTTGTGTCTACCACCATGCGATAACCATCTCCAGCATGGGAGAATGCCAGGAGTACACCAATTACATTATGTCCCAAGGAACACCTTCATCTACAACCACGCGAGAACTTGCTCTAGTGCATCTGTGTCCTTTGAGATTTTGTCATCTCCAGCATGGGAGCACGCCAGGAGCACACCACGTGCATTACATCCCAAGGACCATCTACGTCTATGACCATGCAAAAACTCATCACTCCCTTTTTCTAGGGAACTCGATCTGGATGAAACCAAGACTCTTTCTAAAGTATTCAAACTTCAATCTAGCTAATGACTTGGTTAATACATCAGCTATCTACTCATCTGTTTCCATGTACTAGAGCTTTATTGTTTCTATCCACACCATATCCTAGATATAGTGATACTTAATCTCAATGTACTTTGAATTGTCATGGAACATCGGGGTTCTCTGACAACTTCATGCAACTCTGGTTGTCACAAAAGATACAAGTCGCCTCTAAATAGAGATCAAACAAACCAGATAGTAGCTTATGAAGCCATAATGCCTCATAACTGGCCGAACAAGCTTCAACTGTACTCATCGCCATGCAGGATTGCTTCCTGCTAAACCAGGAGATCGATCCCAAACTAAAGCAACATCCCGAACAACCCTTCATATCGATGGCATTGCTTGCCCAATTTGAATCAACATAGTCGTGTAGGTTAATATTCTGATTCACATCATGCTTGAGCCCATAATTAACCATACCCTTTAGGTACCTCAATGCATGCTTTGCAGTAATTAGGTGAACATGTCTCAGATCCATCAGGAACTGACACAGGGTGTTCACAACAAAGCATATGTCTGGTCCTGTATTCATCGGGTACATCAATGAACCAATCATATGTCGATACATCGTGGCATTAAATTTCTCTAATGAAGCATCACATAGTAGCTTCAACTTCGATTCCATAGGTGTGGCCATTGCCTTGCAATCCATCATTCAAAATCTTTTCAGAATCACCACAACATACTTTCCTTGACCAAGGAAGATCCCATCCGTATTCTGCCACCTCCATGCCTAAGAAGTAATGCATCATCCCTAGGTCTTTCATATTGAACTTAGTAGCAAGCCTCCTCTTTGCGTATGCAATGAGTTCATCCCAACTTGTTAGAAACAGGTCATCTACATATAGTAGGAGTATTACTGGTCTTCTACCTTCAACCTTGGAATAAAGGTTGGAGTCTGCTTTACTATTGGTAAAACCTAAGCTCATCAATAAGCTGTCCATCCTATTGTACCATGTCAAGATTCTTAAACTCTAAGATATTCTATAGTCACTCCCTCTGAAGCGAATCACCATCCTTCCTCTACATTTTGTACTCTATGTATCAAAATATTATGTTCTAGAGTGACAGGTAGCCTCCTCTACTACTGATCTTCTATGTATCCATATATGTTATCCCTCAATGTCACTGGATACATAGATCCTCCACTTCGAACTTTGTTGAAAGTTCCTCTTGCACCCATCTGTGAGATTTTCGTCCTCTGTAGGCTTCTATCTTCAACCTTATAATAGAGGTTGAGATATCTATCACTCTAGGTGATTTTCAAGATCCTCATGTAACTGTATGTGCTATCCTTTTGAGCTTGTACAAATCCTTCTGCACATATGTGGTTCTCATCTTGATATGCACTTCTACTTCGCTGTAGAAGTGTGTCTGGTTAATGGAACACATTTTTCCATGATCCACTCCCTCTTTCTGAGAGAAACCATGAGCCTTGCTTTTTATTTCTCAATGCTACCATCTGCTGCATACTTGATCTTGTATATCCACATGGAAGACACTGCGGGGTTCCCTTCAAGTCTTGGAACCACATCCTAGACATCATTCTCCATGATCAACTGGTACTCTTTGATCATAGTCTCCTTCCATTTATTCTCAGCTGATCCTTCATAGATGGAAGGATCTGCATCAATGATGTCACACAATAGTGTCACATAACTAGAGTGTGTTTGAGGAATATTACTTTGTTTGGAAGTCTCGCCATACTTTTCTTCATCTTGGATGATCTCTTGTGCCCACGATGGTCTTCATCTCTTCAGGTGGATCTAATGCTCTCTATGATTCGTTCATATCATGGATTTTCTAAATCTCTTTCTTCTGTCACAATGTCTGTGACCCTATGAGCTTCATGTTTTTCTTCATGTATGTTAATTGGAGTGAATATTCTAGTTGAATCTTCATCACTTGTTCTTTAAAACAAGTCTAGTCATCCTTCTTTTCTTGTAGGTGATTGTACATGATATTTTCTACAAGTCAAATTTAGTTGCATGATTAGAAACATTTCATAACTTCCATAACATGTTAATAATGATAAGTTCTTATGCATAAATACATATGTCACATAGCTATGTAACTATCTTAACCAATGCAACATTTATCCATATCTCATATCCATACAATAACATTCTAGATTCCTTCCATCTCTACTAGAACATGATTAAGAGTGTGCACTACTCCCAATATGCGAGCAAAGAGATTTCATTCTAGATAAGTAACAATGGAATTTTGTAGAGCACCATAGGCTACTTACCCACAACATGCAAGTTAATAAATGTAGACACTCAAACATGCATAATACATCAACTGAATATAAATATGTACACAACTAAACAATATCATTTAAGTAATTGGATATATAGGAAATGCCAATTTAAACACTTATCTTTGTTAGTTTGGTGGGTTGAATCCCTCTTGATCCTTGTCTTCTTGTAGGAATTACTAGAGTCTTTGAAAGTGTCATCATTTTGATTCTGAGGACCTGTGGCTATCTTGATCATGTTGAGCAAGTCTTTTGTACCGTAGATCACATGGGGTTGTGTACTGGCTCTAAATCTGAGTGATACTTCTTCATTCACAACTGCATCTCTTCTTATCCAAATACTGAGATGGATAAGAGGTTCTTATTTATCATGGGTTGAATCCTTCTAGTTTAAATTACATATTCCTCATCACTTGAGGAATCTCCTTTTGTTCTTTTCCTTTCTTGTTCATCCTCTTCAACAATGTGAGCATGGTGTCTCTTCTTGTTGGAGGAGCCTTTGTTTCTAGGACAATATTTGTAGTAGTGTCCCTTCTCATCACATGTGTAACCTATAACACTCGATAGATCTCTTCTGGGTTTTCTTTGTCTTTTGTGATGATGGTCCTCCCTCTTGTTGTGATTTATTTTGGTGTGTACTATGAGAGCTTGATCATCTGTTGCTCCCATCTTCTCTTCTCTTGTTATGAGTTAGGATTCTTCTTCTGTGCATTCTTCCCAAAGTCTGTTGAAGGTGATCAACTTCTTTCTGGCACATATTCCTTGAATGAATGAATCCCATGATCTTGGGAGACCATTCAAGGTAGTCATGACAATCTCTCCTTATTTTACCTTCTCTTCGACTACTTCAAGTTGTTCCTTTATTTGAGAAAACCTTGTGAAGTAGGATTGCATGGTCTCTAAATTTTGTATCTTTGCATTCTTTAGCTAGTTCCTTAATGTCATCTTCTGATTGATGTTCTTTCCTTCGAAAAGCTTAGTCAAAGAATCAAACACTTCCTTAGGTGTCTTCAAATATGACACACGAGGGATGAGATGGTCCTTAATAGAATCTGCAATGAATCTCTTGGACTTCACCAAGTTCTTCTAATGGATAGCCTTAGCCTCATCTCCCTCTGGGGATGGAACTTCCTCGTTGATATACTTATCCAAATCATTTTCTTCAAGGATTAGGGAGATCCTATACTTCCATGGTAGAAAGTTTTCAGCTCCCCTGAGATTATAATCAAGATGGGTGTGATGATTCATTTTGAAATGAGAATCTCAAATGGAAATAACAGAGATTTAGATCTTACCAATTTAAGATGCCCAACCTAGTTGACCTAGGGTTTGTTAGAGAAACCTAATTTTCCAAACTTGGAATTTTGGATTTTTGTCTGGATAGAAAGATGCGATTCCTTGAGGTAAGTGGCTCAGTGAGGTCCTTTTCCAAATTCAGTGGAGGGAGTCTCCAAAAATATGATTCCCTAGTTTCTCCCGCCATGAGTGTCTGGGTAAAAAATGAAACTTCTTCAGCTTTGATTATGCTTCCTACAAAATATTTTCCCTTCTAGGGCGATTTAGTCTAGCCCTCTTTTCTTGATGATATTTGGAGAGAAGACCTTGAACTAGGAAGCCCTAGTTTCCCACTACTGCATAGTTCCTTCTTTCAGAGAAGTTATGATACCATGCTAGTTTTTCTACTTTAACTCAAATTTATTAGGATCTTTATCTGAAAGAATAACAAGCACAAGAAGATATCCAAGATACACAAGACACAAATATTTTACTCGGGGAAACCATAAAGGAGAAAACACCGCAAAATTCCTCAGAATAGTTCCGTCACTAATACAATATCACAAGATGAAAAAACCCAAGAATAAGAAGTATTCTACAACTCTCTCTCTTTCTCCTTGTCCTCTCTCTCTCCTTATGCGAATTTGAGAGTGAGTGAGTGTGTGTCTAAATGAGGGAGGGCACCTCCCTATTTATACAAATCATGTGACTAACCTAAAACCTATAAACTGGTCCAACCTCTTAACCTAAGGGGATCGAATTCACCTAGGGAGACTCAAAAATACATTTTCCTTTATTTATTCTGGGTACTATTGCCCCGACTTACAACGAAGGTTTCACCTCAATGACATACATAATAATGACATCCCGAATGGAGGGAAAACATATTGATGGGGGTACAACAATATACAATAATAATATACAACATAATGTCTTTCGAAGTTACAATTACAACAACAATGGGCATCACGTACTTTATCTCCAGTTATCCTAGCGCCACATTTTCTTGATTTAAGGAGGTTATGTGCCTTTTCCTAGGCTACCTTGTTCAATTAACTGATTAGTTGTCATGAGGTACATTAGTGAGCTCCTAGTGGTGATTTTCCCGTATTATGTTAGCACTGGAGTCATTTCAAGTTGGTGAATTCGAATCATACCTAGTGGTTTCTAATTCCCCCTATTGCATCATCATTGTATTACATAGATATTAATGATAATGAGAGTAATGTTATGCTGAACAATTTTAGTCTCTTGACTGTTCAATTTCACCATGATTGTTTGATCATTGTACATTGAATTGCTTCTTCCTCCTTCAACCTTCTTACACAGTGAGGTTCATTCTAGCCTGAAGTTCCCGAAGCTTTTTTAAATTAAACAAATATTACCCGGTTGATCCCGTGCCCCACTTTTTTCATGGAAGTGGGAGGGACAATACGATATATGCTTTTCCAACTCTTATAGGTAATATAGGGATGTTGGGGATAAGTCATAACTTTGTATTTCAATTCCTCCATGGTTGTAAGGAGCAAACCAGCCTTAGGCAAATGCAGGTAACTCAACCCATTCAGATCATGCAAATGTAGGCAATTCAACCTACTTGGATGAAGCAAATGCAAGGAACCCTACAAGATTGAGCAATGAATACATTCAAACTACTTATGCATGAATATATTTTATGCTTATGCCTAACGACATCCAATGTGGATTTTGTAAAATTGGCAATGTTTTGTTGTAATCAGACCCGAGACATAAGGGCTTTGGCACATACCTAGTATTCTATGAAACTCAAGGCTTTGGTTTCCGATACTATTAATATAAAATAAAGTTTTGTTACCCATAATTGGTTATAAAATAGACAATGCAACCCACTCTACGCATTAAGTTTGGTAATCAAATTGCTAGTTAGCTGCACAATGTCAAGCCTGGTTTGTTTTCAAGTTTATAAAGATGGTATGTTTACTAGTTATCTAAGAAAAAATTATATAATCAACATAACAATATATGGCAAGTTTCTAGAATATTGTGTGGCGCATTGGGAATGGTCAGAAGGTTTGCATTGGTTTGGACCCATGGCCTAGTTATGGGGGTCATCATATTTTACCAACCAGGATCCTAAAACTCCCGTGACAAAGGGATTTCATTGTTCTTAGTCGGATCTCAGATCCTTTCTCCACCTCCATTTGGTCCTAGGGTTGGAGGAGTGCCAAGCATTTGGGGTTCATCGAAGCATATACAGAAGCTTGGGAAGCTTATGTTAAAGATTTAAGGGACTCACATATTCATTTGATTGATTGAGATGATGGGCTTGTGTGGTGTTTAAATCCAATAAGGTACTATATGCCAAAAAATTAGATACACTCAACTCAATTTGGAGGTCTTTCAAAGGGAGATGAAGTGGTAATGGAAACCACTATGGAAGGTGAAATGTCTAGCAAAAACTTTGACTTTTTATTTGGTGCACCATTGAGAATAAGCTCTCGACCTAGGACAATATTCAAAAAAGAAGAAAAGAGGGTCCTTGTTGGTGTGTATTATGCAAAAATGATGTAGAGATAGTTGGTCATGTTTTTATTTTGTACTCTTTTGTAAATCTCCTTTGGAGGGAGGTATCGACCTTGCTTTGGTTCAATTGTAAATGGATGGGATTTTTTGGAAGAGGATTTTGAAGGGTGGATCTCTAACCCTTTATTCTATCGTTATAAAGAACTCCCTCTTATTGTAATATGGGGAGTATGGCTAGCCCAAAATTCTATAATTCTTTAAGAAAAGGTGTCAACTCTCAAAATTTTATATTTTATTCCTCAAGAAAAGGATATGCATGAGTTTGCATTGTGCATGAAGAGTTGATTAACAATCTTCTCAATGGGCCTTCTTTGACGGGGAATCCCAGGGAGATCCAGTCCTATGTGAGGCAGTGGTCAATCTTTTCTTGAATGATAATCATTTTTTTTCACATAAAAATGGGCCTATGCCTGAGCACAAATAATTATGTTGAGATTATGTCTTTAGATCTCCTTCTATGTTTTGTTTTAGAGAAAGGAATTTGAAGCATCAAAGTATTTGGTGACTCTATGCTAATTGTTGATTGGGCTTAAGAATCCCAGGGATGTCACAATTTACTTTTGTTACCAATATTGGAAGAGGTTTTTTCTTTAAAACATCAGTTTGATCATTTCTCATGTTGACATGTTTATAGGGAACACAATACTATAACAAATGTCCTGTCTAAAGCAAGCATTCCTTTGGATCTCAAGAAGTGGTTCATCACCGAATAGAAGGATGATTTAGGATTTAAATTTTATCACCAGCCTTTTCGTGAGCACATGACAACAATGAATGCATCTACAACATTATCAAATTTTCTCTTCTTTGTTTATCCAAATATTTTTCGTCCAGACCTAGGTATTTCAGATTTGAATATATTAATTTTTTATTGGGGGAATTGGTAATTGGGTGGTTCTGGTACTCATGTGACACGAGGTCCATTCCCGTCGGCTGCCACTATAACCCCAGGTGCATCCACATAGTCCACAAGCATGGGGCACAGATAAGTCGGGGTGATATTTGAACTTGAGACCTCCTTTACAACATTCCTTCATTTACACGACACTTGCCAGTCAGTCTACACCCCTTCGGGCTTAGATTTGAATTTTTAGAACTTAGGCTTATGGGCTGTTTTTTTTGGAACTCATATTGGATGGATATATTTTTGCAGATTCATCCAGTGATCATATGCCTTAGGATTTTTAAATCTCCGACGGGGCATTATTTTAAATGTTTATTTTATTGTTGATAGAATGAGACACACCAAGTTTCTTCTATAGGGAGGACTCTTAGTCCCTTGGAAGAGAAGAATACATGCTACAAGGATGTTTATGAAGAATGCAATTTTGTTCTCTTATGATAATAAAATTGTGCTTTTTTCTAAGGAAAAAAAGCTAAACTACTTAACAAACTATCCAAGAAAAATATTATTATGAAAGAGAAATACATGAAACAAGATAAAAACTAAGAGAAACAATGGCCATTGTGGCCCTCCTCCATGTACTATCCATCATGATTAGGTCATTGGACACTCATAATAAATGACTGCTTATGGAAACCGTGGATATATGTTGGACTTTTCCCTCTTCTAGAAGCTTAGAACTAATAGAAATTAAGGGCTAATAGATATTAGATTGAGTCTCATGATCAAACCCAAGAATTATATTATCACGCATTTCAATATCACATGTAATATTATACAACCCCCCCCTATTCCTTCACATCGTTTTCTAGTTCACCCTATTTGGCTTCTTTTTGTTCAGATGGGTGGGGAGGTATTGAATCCCCTACTTCATACCCTCTAATTGAGAGTTCATTCTATGCAAACGATTTTATTTTCATTGTTCCCCTCCCCACCAACATGATCCCTACGTTAGGGGTTGGTCATGTCAATTCCTTGGACAAAGATGTACCTCAAATTCCAAATGCCACTAGAATGGAAACCCAAAAATTTATCCTCAACATAATTCAAAACCCATAGTGGTATACAGGACCACTACAAGCTCAATGCCTCAATTTCATTCACCATATAAACAAGAAGATCCCCAATACGATGCCATTATAAAATAAAACCATAGAGATTGTAATTGAAAATTGATGAATGTGAAGGATTTTGATGTTCTTAGAACCCAAATATAAGGCATGCATTTCATCTTGATTATTTATACCCACACCAACACCTTAGGAGAAAGACAATTAAATGTCCATTAAAATTCATAAAAGCAATTCTACATGACATAATGATGACCCTTTATCTCCTCCTACTCCAATAATCACTGGAAAATTCTCTGTATAGATCACCAATGTAATGTTCTTAAAATCTAAATTAGAAGTACTAACTAGATTTGACTTAATGATGCATTAGTATCTAATGACCTCTTGCAATACGTCCTCCCAACATATGTCCATTCATGTATGACCCCTGGTAGAAGACTTTGTAAAGAGTTCACTTCCATGTAAAATAAAAATCCCTTAATATTTAAACAACATAACCATACCGATTCACTTGGGCGTTCACTTTCCCTATTTAAAGGTATGATAGTATGTCTTGACAAACTTGGTTTGATTTAGAACAACTATGTAATACCAAATTAATATGTAATAATTATTTTTAATATTATGCTTATTAGACTTACACCGAGAAGAAATAATACTCAAAATAATACTTTTATGTCCATAATTTTATCACATTTCTTAACCTAAAATAAATTCGACGTATGAATGAAAATTTATTATTTTTTTTGCTTTTATGTAAATAATAAACATCATTTTATTCAAAATGGAATAGCTAAATAAATCAAGCCAATATATAATGAACTAAGAAAAAGTAAAACAAAAACTATTTTGATGGCATGCATGTTGGTAGATGTAAAACTCATTTCATGTATCATTGAAATTGATGGCCAAAGTGTGGGCTTGTCCGTTGAAGTTGAGTGTTTGTTGAAGTTGAATGTTTGTGTGCTCACCTTTTCAAATCATGGAATGCATCTTTTGAAATGGAGTAAACTTTTTACTCGACTATTTGCATCGATTGGATGACTAACAATGCGTGATGTGAAAGCTCACGCAAGCCAGGTCGTCCGATTGGTGCAAATAGTCGGATAAAAAGTTTACTCCATTTAAAACCATGGAATTGTAGACTTTGATGCCACCTTTAGTTCGATTCTTTATGTCACTTGTATTGGTTTAAAATATTAATGCATATATTGTTTTGGCGGATACTTGCATGATATTCTAATAATCCTTATTAAAAGAACATAAAATCTAAATGGTTTCATGACACTATTATGTGGCATTGGAAAGCACTGAGATATTAACTTACATTGAGTATATTAGCTCCATGAGTCTCGAAAGAATCCAACAGGTAAATATTATTTGTTTATTATTTTTATTTATGGAAGCTTTGATGACACAGCAATTGTTACAATGTTATATAATCGTAATGTGTGACATACCAATGGATATAAAGTTATATAATCACAATGTGTGACTAGTGTCAAAGTTCTCATTACTATCTTTAAGTATTTTATGATTGAAATGGGTTTTGTTTCAATATTAAATTTATTAAATAGTTATTTGGAAATCAATTAAGTGAAGTTGGATGTTAGATGTGTTTGAAAATATTTAAAATCATTTTGGTCATCTTTTTGGTAAGAAGATGAACTAGAATTTTATAATTTGTTTTTGGATAGTGAGATCGCAATCTCTGTGACGGAAAAATATAATCTTGTGAATGTTTTAGATAGTGACATAGCATACCCAACTAAATATATGCTGGTACAAGTATTTTAAAAGAGGGTATTTTTGGATAATTTTGAAAACGTTCATTTAACACTTATTTAAAAATTGGAGCTAAAATGAAATTGATCTAGAATGCTTATATATGAATTAAAAAAACTATGATTTGATCACAACCAATAATTTCAACAACTTTGCATCAAAATTTTCAAAAACTCGATTTTTATTGGTAACAAAAGAATCCTAAATTTGTTGGATAAACAATTTGACGAGTTGACAAGTGTTCACATAGAAGAAAAAGTCTGCCTGAGCATGCATGCAAGCTATCGTGCATGCATGCACAATGCTAAATCAAAGAAGCTAAGGTGTGAGCTTCCCTTTCTATCCGTTGCTTCGCTTTTCAGTTTCTCTAGTGAAACACCTGCAACAAAAGTACTATGCTATTGGGAAAAAAGAAAGGCCCAACATTAAAAAATCTATAATATTCACTAAACCTACGCGTGAATAGGTGTAGATAATTTCATGGATGAGGCATTGATACCTGCAATCCAGCATGAGTAAAGGTGAACTTCCTTGTTCTTGCAAGCAAATGCAGTTCCAATGAATTTACTAGTTCTTGCTAGCCAATGCAGTTTTAATGGGATGTATTAATTCTTGGAGGTTGACTGGGGCTCTAGGATTTCAATTACAGGTACATTTGGTGTTATTGGGATCGATTTCTCAAGCAGACTGAGGCCCGTCTGTAATTTATGCCCGTCTGGAATTTTTGCATTCTCTATTGTGCCACAAGGACAACCCGAACCATGATGACAATGGTGCTTCTTACTTGCCAATCTTTGCTGGTGGGCATTTCATTTTTTTTTTCTGCTCTCTGCATGGATGGACTTTGTATGCATTGATAGTCTCTACACCTCCTTCTGCATTTTATCTCTTTTTCTCATGAGCCATAGACCTGTTGAGGTTTACATGGGTGTCTTCCAGCGGCTTATGTTAGCATTTCCTCTTCCTCAGCCTTGAGAGAGTGTGCATTTTGTGACTAGACCGTCTACCAACCGATGCTGCCGACTTGTTGTTTATGAACATTTTTAATTTATGCAACAACTCCCTGTAGATGCGATGTGACGACATCACCTTATCTCTGTCCATTGGAAGCTAGGTTAAGTAACTAGCAGTCTTCTATTCTCATTCGTGAGCGTTTCTTTTTAGGGCCACTCTAACACTATTTGTTTGTAATTATTGCAGAATGCAAACCAATTCTATATTGTAAAAATTGTTGTAAATTCTATTATAAGTATTGCTCAGATTGTATACTGTAAGTATTGCTGTAAATTCAACTATAAAATGTTTACTGTAACTTTCTTGAGATGTAAAATCTATTTTTTTTCCAGGGAGATCAAAGACTAACACTTGATTGTTATCTTATTTCATGACTATAGTCCAGTATTCAAAGAAAATTAGAAGCAAAGATTGGAAGTATTTTACCCAGAGCGACCAAAGAAGAAATAGCTCCCTGTGTCATTGGCTGGGATGCTTCCTCTTGAATGGGATATATAACAAAAAAAAATCATGCCAAGAGGATTAACCAGGTAAATGATGCTTGCTATACATAATTTTTACTAAATTTAAAATAGTTAAAATCAAGCAACAAAAAACGCTAGGTTATGGAAGAGAGACTTGTACCTAAATTGAGACAATAACAATTTAGCATTCGAATAGCTCGAGGTCCAACATACAATTTTGTGAAAATTAGTGGTGGCACTAATGCCCTTAACCAGTAGCGACAATGAGAATACTTTCAACAGTGGTAGTAAAGGCGATGTAACAGTGGTAGTGAATGGTGGTTTAGGAGGTTGCACAATCGATGATATCTATCTTGGTGGTGAAGGCAGTGGCATTGAATGCGGTGGAAATGCTCGCATTCAATGCTTCTCCTCAGTAGGAACAGAGTATTGATGCTCTCATTTAATACTTAGCGGCCAGAACAAAGCATTCTGCCACCGGCTGGGCAATAACGCCCCAATTCTATCACCCAATAAGGTTGAAGTTAAATAGATTTAAAAATTTAATAAAATTAATTAAATTATCCGCCTTATGTAAAAGTATAGAAAACCTCAAGACTCAATCCAAGTCATATGGGGTTATTATTACCAGCTCAGGATCATATTCTTCTTTACAACATTTTGTCAAATTGATCAGTCCTCTACATTTTGCAGCCCCCTCCTTCTCTCTCATCAATCCATGGTCGATAATAAGTCTTCTTCTTCATTGTTATGATTTTACCCTAGGGGTCGAAGAATATACAAAAATGTTGAATATTGTAAAGCTATGCACCGAATTAGGGATACTGCATTTTAGCATACCATGTAATGTACTTTTTTGGAAATTTTGGAGAAATGCACAAATTGGGCAAAATTCGAGCTTAACTAGTCATGACTCTAGAAGGTTCTAACTTTCACCAAATGGTCCCGAATTTGAAAGGATATGGTATGGTGAGTCTTAAAAACATCCCAAGGTTGTTTATAGATACTTTTTATCAGACTTTATACCTTTTCAACCTTTTTTGGGGCCGATGACAAAAAGGATACGAATTATTAGGAAAGTGTGATGAACTCCCCCTAGGGTGTAGGCCAATTGGGCTTCCCAACTCATGTATGAATGTACCAAATTTGTAAGAAGAGTATGGGGAACGATATAAGAAGTCATGGAATGTAATTACACATGGTTATTATTTATGAAAACTGGTTATAGAGTTCCACATTCGTTTGATAAGTTTCAATGAGGTTGCTTATGGGGAAATTGCATAACTAGGTCGATTTTGACATATGAAAGGTAGAGTTAAAGGTTCAGATTAAGATGTGACATATAGGGACCATATACAGAATACAAATTGATTCACCAAAAGTATTAAACACCATTAAAATCCCTTCATACAAGTCTGTTATACTACTCATTCAGTACGGGAGTCAAATACATGAAAACTAGTGAATTAGTAGCATGGAATTGTAAGGGTTTCACATATGGATTTCTTTTATTTCGACCCACAGAGCATAGGGACATGAAATTATAGAGAAACAAATCATATATGGCTGTCAAAAAATCATCAAACTCAGATAAAATCCCTCGTACAAATATGATACACGACTCCTTCAAGATTGAAGCCAAAGTCATGGAAACTAGTGACCCAATGGCATGGGAATGCAAGATTTTAACATGAGTTTATTGGATTTCGAGCCACAAAGAATAAATAAATGAAATTACAGAGTAATACATATTATATGGCTTTTTCAACATCATCCAACTCATAGAATATCCCTCATACAAATCTGGTATAAAACTACTTCAAGATTGAAGCCAAAATCCATGAAAACTAGTGATACAATGGCGCGAGAATGCAATATTTTCACACGGGAGTTTCTTGGATTTTGAGATGAATATAATATGGAAATTAAATTACAGAGTATTACATACTTATATTTCTTCCCCAACATCATAAAACTCATAAAAATTTCCTCATAGAAATATGATATAAAACCACTTCAAGATTGAAACCAAATCCATGAAAACTAGTTATTCAAGAGCACGGGGAATGCAAGCCTTTCATACATGTATTTATGATATTTCGACTTAAATATCATATTTAGATGATATTACAGATCCATGAATCATGTATCAAATCTTTGGAACCAACTATACTCAGCAAAGCGCAAGCACCAATCCAAAAAGTGCGCCATCAAATGAGAGTGTGGGGGAATGGAAAAGAAGGAATGAGAGAGTGGGGAGATAGATGATAATTATACTGTATGGACCTTAAAACTGAAATTAATAATCCTTAATTAATCTCCCATGAGAGGTTTTAATTGCCTCTCCATAAACAACTTGGAAAGGAATCCAACTCCCTCGAAATTGGTTCACAAGCAGGGAGAGTGAACACTCACCGTGCAATGGACAAGCAAAATCTCTCCAAAATTCCAAAGGAAAATTAAAAAATGATCAAAATATATTATCCTTCCTCATGAAATCATTTTATTAACATCCTTTTCCCTCTATGGGCTTCATCTAACTTATCTTAGTGGTTTAGTAACACTCATGACACTTGGCTTCCTCTTCATTCTCCAATTCTTTCCCCAATTCGAATGGTTGCTTCTAACTCCCAAATTAGACCTATTGGTGGATATTTTCATCCCTGTTATGTTATATTTTTCATATTTCAGCAATCAGGTCTGATGTTTTCATACTTGTTATATAATCTTCCATCATTTGTTGTCATAGGGTGCATAGAATCCCCTTCCATGTGGCACACCTTGTCTTCTAGTCTCTTGCTCTTACATGGGAGTTACCCTCCTTTACCAATTTGAATTCCTTAGCTCATTATATGATATTTGACACCACATAACCATCCAATAATGTTACAATACAATGCCAAGTGTTCGGGGAATCTAGTCACCCAAAGGATCCACAAGATTCCAAGTGTCTTCATGAACCTATGCCACCTTATTTTTCTTAGAATTTATCATTTATGTGAACCCATTTAAATGTGAATTTGGTAAACTAAAGTTATTTTGGGTCCCATAGCCCCTCATTACAAAATTTATGTCTCCATCTCAACCTAGGGAACTAGTAGGTGGGAATCCTAATTTGGTACTCCTTCCTTTGCACCAAGTGCTCTCTTATGGTTCTACTCATTAATTTCTTTAGCTGCAATTTGAGTAGTGGCACTCATGTACTGCAATTTTGTGTACCCAAAAGTAAAGAGATGTGGGTTGTGCATATTTATATATACTATAACATCACCACTAACACCAAAAGGATTAATCAAATCCATAAAACCCAAATTTGCACAAATAATCTTTACCTCCATATTTTGAAAACCTTTTCTAAACTTTTACCCCTTTTTTATTCTGTATAATTCTTTGAAGTTGGTACTGAGTTACGAAACTTTGAGTTTCTTAATATTCCAAGAAAATTTCAGAGAGGTACCACCATGCTTGTTGCTGCACTACTCTTATTACTATCATCTTCTCTAGTGGTGACTAAATATCCAATGTTGCTTGCTTCCCCCAAAATTGAAACCAATGAGACCAAACATGATCTCAGGGTCCTAGATGATCCTGATACATGCATGGTGTGAAATTCCTATTATGAAATGCCATGAAAACCAAGCATGTGAAAATTGAATCCATCTCTCAAAAGGTCTCCCACATAGGAAATTGGAACACTGCACTACAAAGACTAACTCAAACAACTAAAGGTTGGTTTGCTTTCTCAAACCAACAATCGAACTACTTCTCCAAGTGAGATTAAACCAAGCAATGCCAATATCCCATTTCTTGTATTGCACCCTTCCAAACATCATGATTACAATATATAGATAATGAAAGTACATAACAACATCATACAAATTTACAAATATCATCA
Organism: Pseudotsuga menziesii; assembly: GCA_001517045.1. NCBI lineage: Eukaryota > Viridiplantae > Streptophyta > Pinopsida > Pinales > Pinaceae > Pseudotsuga > Pseudotsuga menziesii. Next base: position 320,931 of record LPNX011181180.1, on the reverse strand, counting down.
TGAAATAACGGAGGATGTTGCTTCCAATAATAATGTTCCTCAATCATATATCTCTTCACCCAAGTGTGGGATGAAGTTCCTCCAAAATCAAATGGACTAGGCAAGGAGCAAGGAAAATCGTGAGTCTCTAAGTGACTCAAGTGAACATCATAGGTGCACCCATGTATATGTGTATCACCATAATGTTACAAAGGATGCTGCTGCAAATGTAAATAATATGGTTCCCTAATAGTGTCATCATCAAAAGGAGAGATATAAATTCCATACTCTTCATGTGGCACTATAGAAAAGAAACCTTTCACCCATACTTCATTAGGATGAATGTTGCAAAATTTTGGAAGTGTGGGATGTAGGTGAAAGAACCAACTCACCCAAATGATCATAAAGTGCAAAATTTTCATCATGTGAAGGATCCATAGGGGTATGATTATGTGCCTCCCTTAAAAATGAAAAAATTTCCTCATGGGTTGGTTCCAAGGTGGTGGAATCATGCACTTCTTCAAAAAGTGTGTAACCATTTTCAAGTGGCAACTCAAGTTCCTCTTCCACCACAACAAATGATTGGATATCATCAATATCATCTTCAAACACATCAATAACCTGCAATTTTTCATGTTTCTCATGATCCATCATTTCACGAGAATCCTCCAAGCAATATACCATATGCCATTCTGAAACATAGGAGGAAGAACAAGTATCTTACAACCTCTCAAGAAGTTGCTCATTTTAAATTTTGAGCTTATGAATATCCTCATTATTATTCAAGTATGATTCATGTAACCATTCATTAATCTCAACCAAATTGTTTCTATAAAAAAAATACATGAAATTACATTTGATGTTGCACATTGCTCTTTAAATCTTCTCCATGTCTTCAAGGAAGGATGACTCCTCCAATGAAGAAAATTTCCAACATGTATTTGATAGCAATGCTTGAGTGTCATGAAGTATGGTAAGGGACTCATGGATATCCATTTCACTCATATTAAAAGACCCTTCAATGAAGGATGGTTCATGCGAATGAATCTCCTCTTCTTCTTTCTTCTTGATTTGATCAACTTCTTGAAGCTCAAGTGGTGACATGGAAGTTGATCTTGGTTCTTCATTATCTATCACAAGGTCTTCATCCTCATGCTTATGAAAATTTTGTATTGCAGCAACATTTTCCAATATGATTTCTATGTCACCAACATAGAGTTGAGAGCACCCATGAGTATGCACTCCTTCATAGTTCAAGCATCCATCAGTAGATGCCCTTTGGTCCATGTCCACAGTAGAATGTGTCTCAGAATGATATTCTATATTTTCAAGGTACTCTTGTTCATTCTCATGTGATGTTTCCTCTTCTTTTTCAAATTCACTTGGGAGTGAATTTCGATCCTCTTGATGTAATATTTTTTTCTACTTCACCACCCACAGAACTTCGTGACTCCTTGGTCTCCTCCATACTTGTGTATCATTGATTGTTCTTTGATGAGTTCAAATCTGCCTTATTGTGTCTAAATACATGCAACCAATCATCAAAGTATTCAAAAATAATTTTATTATGTGTCTCTCCATGATGGAAACTACTACTACCCCCTACCGCCCGCTTACGCCTAAGTTGGCTAGCCATTAATTCGAACCCTTGCATAAGCTTCTTGGTTATATCATAAAAATATGAATGAATGAGTTTATTAAATTCATTTCTATCATCCATAACTTCAATAGGTTCCAAAACCATGCTATTATACCATTTTAATGTCCATTTTTGGAAATTTTGGAGAAATACACAAACTAGGAAAAATTCGAGCTTAACTAGTCATGAATCTAGAGGGTTCTAACTTTCACCAAATGGTCCCGAATTTGAAAGGATATAGTATGGTGAGTCTGAAAACATCCTAAGTTTGTTTATATATAATTTTTATCAAACTTTATACCTCTGTAACCTTGTATAGGGCTGATGACAAAAATAACAAAAATTACTAGGAAATTGTGATGAAATCCGCCCTAGGGTGTAGGCCAACTGAGCTTCCCAAATCATGTACGAACCTCCAAAATTTGTAAGAAGATTATAGGGACTGATATAATAACTCGTGAAATTTAATTACACATGGTTATTGTCATATGCCCCAATTTTGCAAAAATAATATTATCTTATTTGATTTTATTTAAGACATTATGTTAACTTTTATGCTAAGTTGTAATTGATGACTCAGCAGAGTCAAGGATATTGAATGTAATTCTGAATATTTTAATTATAAATAAATAAAAGTGGAGACAACAACTTAGGAGAGCTGTTAAAAGAGTGTTTACTGGTCAAGTTGGTGGAGGAGACTGGGTGGAGAGGAAACAGACATGTGGCAACATCCTCAAACACTTCCAACTGTTGCAGGTGGAAACCTCCCTACATTTGGGGTCATGATCCCCCAAGAAAGTGGGATCCGAGTAGGTGGCTCAATTAATGACAACTGACCCAAAATACCTAGGAAATCTTTATAAAAATGCCCATTGAAGAGAGCTGAGGCTGCTCATTTCTAGAGAGGTATTCATTCAGGTGAATGTACTTCAGAGAAATTCAATGGTGAGGAAATTTGTGGAAAGAGTTAGAGGGGTTAGCTGCTAAGTGATCTAGTGCATATTTTCAGTTGAAGGATCTTATTGCTAAGTGTAGAGTGATTATTGAGTCATTGGACTAGTCTATTGTTTGCTTGCTCCACCAGTTCTCAGCCAAGGAAACCAGGAACATGCTTGGGGGTCCTGAGGAGACATTGTTTGAGCACTCTCCGGGAGTTGGTAGGGAGGAACGGCCTCCTAACGCTGTTGTTGTCCAACTTAATAAGGTTCTATAGTCTTTTTGTTTTACTGTGTTAAATGGTTAAATGTGAGTCTGATTGATTAATGAATGTTAAATGTTTAGTTGTGAACTATTAGAGTTAGTAATCTTTTAGTTTTTTGAAAGAAAGAATCTAAAATAGATGAAAATTAATTCTAACCCGTCTTTTTCCACATCTGGAAGGACCAGACCGTACTCCAGCACATGCAGTGTATTTAAAAGAGATGAAGAATATGATAGGAGTTTGAAATGAATGGATGTATTATGCATTTCATAATATCAGAGTAATTTATTTATGTATGTAGGTTGTTATCAGAAAAGAACAATAACCTGTTTATTTATGTTTATTGTTTAACTAGCTTGTTGATGTAAGTATGCTAGAAAAGAAATAGCCATAACTCTTTTTAGGTAGTAGGTTTATCATATTGATAAGTTATTCAAGTAGATAAGTTATTATTCTTGCACAGTACTTTATTTTGTTATTAAAATAAAAATGTGCAGGAGGGTAAACTGTGATATATATATATATATATATTTCGTTGTAATTATATTATTAACCTGTAACAGAGAAAGTAGAAATAACTCAGACAAACCACTTTATTTCATTCTGCTAAGTAAAGATTTAAATCAGAAATACTTAGTTTATGTACTTTTATTAATAACTAACTATATCTACAATTATTCGAACCTCAAGTAGGGTGTTATTATCATAATTAAATTTTAAAGAACAAACTAAGTACAGAGTTTATGTACATCTTGTCAAAGAAATTTAATAAACCCTATATGTATTTTATTAAATAAAAACAACTAAAATATGATAATAACTAACATTTAACAAATGTTTATTTATAAAAAGAACTATTTCTTTTAACTTATACAAACAAGATATACTTGTAAAAGAAAGTAGAGGGTCGAAACCTTAATAACAAACAATATATGTAAATGACAATCATTTAAGTGATAATCCAATTATTTGGATTATTTATTAATAAACAACTAAACTGTTATAAATTATTATAGTCCTTTAAGGACAGAGAAAAGACAATTATAATAATATAACTGGAAATTTACACTATATATTTTTAACAATAATTAAATCAATTAAACTAAGTAACTAAAGCTTAAAGAACAAATTGAAGAATTTATTTTACACAAGGGTTACCTACAGGAAAACCCTAGCTCAAATATCTGAGCGAAATAAGTAAAATTTATAAATAAACCAAGACTAAGTGACAGTCATTAAATATTAAAAAAAAAAACTAATTACGAATTATTTCAAAACAGTAATAATATTTATTCACAGTCAAAAGGGGGAAAAACCCTTATTTACATCAAATATCAAATAATACTACTGTAACCGAGTCTGAGCTGGAAGAAGTCTTTAAAACAGACTATCATTTTACACAGCAAGCCACCAGGGCGAAGAATTGAAACCAAATACATTTACACAGCTCACGGCCAGGGTTACCCTTCGACGAAGCGAGGGTTGTAAACTTTATAAAAACCAAATTTAACTTAAAAGGAGAAATTGCAGAGACAGTAGTGAGTTGGACAAGTTTCCAAGCTCAGGAGTTGTTAGATTCGACAAACTTGTAACAAGTAAGGCAAGAACCCAAACGATGAACGCAGGGCTTACCATTCGGAGATGGCCTTCAAAGACAACTAGTAATTGCTTCATCTCGAAATGCATACGCTGTCACAAAGTTCCCGCAAAGTATATACATTGCAGAATGTTTATATATAAGTTTTATAAATATTTTTAACCTTACTAAACAACTACTTAGCAGTGTAACTTCTTTATGAAAGAAATATTTAAAACATTTACCTTATTGAGGCATGCCGAGTAGACTAACTGAGAGACTGTCACTGACTTCAGCAGCCCTTACGAAACTCTCAAACCCTACGATGAGGGCAATGCTTAAACCAATAGCAAGAAAATATTAACCTATCTCTGCAATGACAGGCCACAGATGAACAAGAAGGAGCCACATATAGTCCGTAAGACAAATGCTACGAATCTCAACAAACCCTTACAGAGATAAAACTCACAGTACAAAGAACGAGTTTTAAGACCGAATAGTGGAAGCTAAAACAACTCAAACCAAGACTCGTAGCACAACTAGCAACCATAAGGGTATCATGGCCGCCATGAGAATTGTTGTAGAGCAGCCTAAAGGCTCGAGAACTACGGAGGGAAATGACGAAGAGTAGGGTTACAAAGAACTTATATCTCTAGTGCACGGATAGGAGAAGTCCACGTGCCCACTTGAAAAATTAAGCAATGCATGGGTCGAGCTCTATAGTCACCTGCATACCAATAATTTACAATTATTTATATAATGATTCGTTAACAAATAATGCAGGAACTATATTGTTCAATCACTTATAAAATTCATTGTTCACATAATACGTCTTTAAGATAATGTTGTTTGGGCGTTAGATAACAATAATTCTCGATCGTTGACCAATCGAAGGTATAGTAAACATATAGTCTGAAACTATTATGATTGTTTGTAATTGATTTATAAAACAAACCCTTTACTCATAAACCAATAAGCTTGAGGTGGAAATGATTCATCAAATCATTTACAAATGTCGATATTGTAATGTGAACATTATGATTACCATGTTTAACAACGTTAAAATATAATAACTATTTGTTTAATATAAAGTCCAAGATGAATTGTGCAAAATCATTGAACAACTATATATTTCTATGTTTGTATATACATTATGGTCTATGCAAGGCTAGACTCCTCTAAACCCACAACTCTAGTGGAGATTATGATAAAAGTTGTTTAGCACAATAAGGATTAGAATCATACAAGATCAAGGTTGTTGAGACTTGTTTAGGAGTTTCAAATTAATGACAGAATCATATGTTTATAAACATAATAATATATATATGTAAAACCAACGTTCGATTGGAAATAACGATAAAGATGGCTAGTATGGTAAAAGAATATATATTGAACTCTTTTACATAGCCCATTTGGGATCAGACTTTAATAGTCAATGGTTGTTTCTCAACATGGCATTTTTGTTGGTAATTTACCATGTTTATATACTTAGTAGAATGATTGGATGCTTACACAAAATAACTGGTGCTTAGCATAGGATAGAAGGTTGATATTTATAGAAACATCAACCTTAGAAATTGTTGGTAGAAAGTAATTGAATACAAGGAAAGTATTATAGAATAATAAGAATTACAATGGATTGATCCTACTCAAGTATATAATCAATAGAACCTCATGATTTGACATAGTGTTAAGAAATGTAGACAACAATGTTTTCTTGTGAAAAGACATTATCGTTTTTAGACTAATCAACTTTAATGTCAAAAGTTTACAGGTGGTAAGTTTCCCTGCAGAAGATAAATATCGAGTAGCTTGATACTCAAATAAGTGGTATGATAATGTATAATAACCCAAAGTACAATCAGTATAACGTTTCAAGTTATGCTTATTAAAGTAAAAGTTATCAAGCAACTAAGATTACAAGTTTAGAGCCACATAAAGTATTTTACTGACGCTACATACAACAAAGAAAGAAACTCAATCATCTGAACTTCGTTTACAAGAACAACTGAAGAAAGAAAACTGTTTTTACCTCATGGAAGTTGTTTGGAATATAGCAGCTTATTTACTAAGCTTATTAATTGCAAATAGAAATACTGTTGGATACTTTATGAAATTAAAAACGTTACTCATTCATTCATACTTGTAAACCTGTAAGAATAAGTAAACTTTCCGCGTTAGCATAAATGCTAAGTAAGCCCAGGTTTCAAGGTTAGATTCCACCTACTTGTCATAAAGCAAACTCATCAATAAATTGAAATAAAAATAATACGCAAGTAAACCTTATTCAAGTTACAAAAAGAAAACTGTTTAGTTAACATGATTTGAGTTTATGTAATACTAATCATTCGACTATTCTTTTACTGCTAACCATTAGCTGTTAGTAAACCATAAATTCAACATTTTATGTTATCTCAAAATTTTAAATTTTTGTGAAAATTTGGGGTTTTGACATGTGGTATCAGAGCAAAAGGTTCAAACACTAGGCCTTGATGAAGCCCATATAGATTCTATGAAACAATAAATTGAATTATTATGCTGATGTATTTTTTTCTTCTTCTTTTAAATGTTATTCAATAGAGAGTTGTTCTGAAGTTTAACAAACATGTATGGAAAAGCTGGAAGAATATGTAGAGGAGGAATCTCTAGCTACTGAACCAGGAAACTTACCAAGAGATCCTATACCAGAGGACTTAACTACCAATTCCTCAAAACTGTTACAAACTGTAAAAGACCTAAAATCTGAAATGGAGTCTGTAAAACGAGAGAATGGAAGGATTCTAAGGGCTCAGGAAGAGCTGAATCAGATCCTAACAGAAAGGTTTCAAACTGAGGGTAGGGGTAAAAGAACTGAATCAGAAGATACAAGTCATCAACGTAAATCTAAAAAGATGAAACATACTAAAAATGAAAAGTAGTTCATCTTCAGAGGTGTTTGGTGAACAACGAAATTTCCATTCTACTAATGATAGTAGTGATGATAATCATTACACTAAAAAGAGGAAATACAAACCTTATGAGGAAATTTCTGGGGAATTCAAAAAGATAATACCACCAACATTCAATGGAGAGACTGAGAAGGGGGAGGAAGCAGAATACTGGTTATCTGGGATGAAGAAGTACTTCCAGATATATAACTATTCTAACCAGTTAAAGGCTAGAATGACTATCTACAATCTCTCAGGAAAGGTTGACATTTGGCAGCATGACTTGAAGAGAGTTAGAGGAATCAAAGATAAAAATGTAAATTGGAGTACCTTCAAGAGGTACTTTAAAATGAAATTTATGTCTGAGCAATACTATGAAGAAAGAGCAAAAGAATTTTATGAGCTGAAATTAGGATCAATGACAATGAAAGATCTGACCAACAAATTCTTAAGTCTACTTAGTTATGTGCCATACCTTATAGACGAGAAACCAAAGGTATAGCGATTCCTCAGCTGTCTACCTTATCATATTAAGGACAGGATTGAATATGACAATCCAAAGACTTTAGAAGAAGCTATGAGGAAAGCTAACTTCTGTTTTGAACAGAATCGAAAGAAGGAAATTTTGGCCAACTGGAAAGCCAAGAAAAATAATAATCAATATGAACAAAAGAAGAAGGATTTTGTGCCCAACAGAAATTCTAAGAACAATAAGGCCATAAATTATCCTAATAATAAGAATTTCCAAGGAAATAAGAATAATCGTCCAAACAATCAGAATAATTCCAAGGGTAAAGAATTGGTTAATAATCATGGTAATTACACCAATAACTTTGAGCACAAAGAACCTATAAAGTGCTGGGAGTGTAATGGCCCACACTATGCTTCAGTTTGTCCTAATCAGAAAAAGACTATTAGCAATATTCATACCATACAGGAGGAGATGACCGTTGGGGAATTAGCGAGGACCATGCCCATAATGAATGTAGCCTTGGAGAATCGACAATCAGAATATTAGACTTCCATGGTGGAAGTAGAAGGTATGATAAAACAAACCCCTGTAACTATTTTGATTGATCCAGGAGCTAGTCTCAGTTATATTGCACCTAAAATGGTAGAAAAATGTAAGTTACCTGTTGAAAAATTTGAGAATTCTTGGTTGGTTCAGTTAGCCACTGGTGCTAAAAGAAAGGTAACTTGTTTTGTAAAAGAATGTGCAGTATTTATGGATCATTTTGAAACTGTTGTCAAGCTTAATGTATTGCCTCTTGGTTCTTATGATTTACTGATTGGTATGGACTGGTTAGAACAACTTAGGGTAATTTTAAATTGTTATGATAAAACCTTCACATGTTTAAATAGTGATGGAAAACCAGTAAGTGTAAAAGGAATCCCTAGAAAAACCACCATAAGGCATATTTATGCTCTACAGCTTAACAGAGCTGTTAGGAAGGGATTTAAAGCTTATGCAGTAACAATAACTGATGAGGAGAGTCTAATTAAGATAGATAAATTAAAACTAGAAGACATACCGATCTTAAGAGAATATGTTGATGTATTCCCTGAAGAAATTCTGGGACTACCTCCGAAAAGGGAATTGGATTTCACCATTGAGCTGGTACTAGGTGCAGTATCTAGCTCAAAGGCCCCTTATCAAATGAACAAACTTGAACTTAATGAAATTAAAGTTTCAATTAAAAGAACTAATTGATAAAAAGTATATTCGACCAAGTGTGTCTCCTTGGGGGGCACCTGTCATCTTCGTTAAGAAAAATGAAAGAACCATGTGACTTTGCATAGATTACCGTTAGTTGAATAAGATGACCATTAAAAATCGATACCTGTTTCCCCACATAGATGATCTGTTTGATCAACTACGTGGAACCACGGTGTTTTCGAAAATATATTTAAGGTCTGGATATCATCAAGTCAAGATTAAAGATGAAGACATCTTTAAGACAACTTTCAGAACTAGATATGGTCATTACGAATTTGTCGTCATGCCATTTGGGCTTACTAATGCCCCAGCTGTTTTCATGTGTTTAATGAACACTGTTATGCATAAGTATCTAGATAAGTTTGTAGTCATGTTTATCGATGACATTTTAATCTATTCAAAAACTGAAGAAGAACACAAAGAACATCTAAAAATTGTTTTGCAAGAGTTACGAGATCATCAACTCTTCGCAAAGTTTAGTAAATGTGATTTCTTCAAGGATAAGATTCGGTACTTAGGTCATGTGGTGACCAAGGAAGGGATTTTAGTAGATCCTGAAAAGATAAGGGCAATCGAAGATTGGCCAGTTCCTAAGGATGTAACGGATGTTCAATCTTTCATGGGCATTACTGGTTACTACCGGAGGTTCATTGAAGGTTTTTCGAGGATTCTGAATCTGATAACTTCTTTGCAGAAGAAGGGAAAGAAGTTCAACTGGAATCAGAAATGTGAGGAAAGATTTAAAAAGTTAAAAACATTATTAACTAGCGCAACTATTTTAAGAATAGCTGATCCTAATAAAGAATTTGTAGTATGCACTAACGCCTGCAATGATGGCTTAGGTGGTGTTCTGACTCAAGAAGGGCATTTTATTGCCTATGAGTTAAGAAAATTAAAAATTCATGAAAAGAATTATGCAACTTATGATTTGGAATTAGCAGCTGTTATACATGCTCTAAAGATGCGGCGACATCACCTAATTGGCAGAAAATTTATTTTAATGACTGATAATAAAGGATTTAAGTATTTGTTAGATCGGTCTAATCTAAATGCCAGACAATCTAGGTGGCTAGCTTTCTTAAGTGAGTATGATTTTGAAATTCAGTACATAAAAGGTAAAGAAAATAAATTTGTTGATGCATTAAGTAGGAATGCAAGGCTAAAGTTTGCAACAACTATCAACACTTATGCTACAGATTTGGATGAACAGCTTAAAGTAGGAATAAAACAAGATGAAATTTACCAAAATTTACAAACTAAAACTAAAGAAAATCCAACAGAAAGCTTAAGTAAAGGGTACAGTTTAAATGCCAAATAATTTTTACTGTATAAAGACAGAATGTATGTACCTAACGTACCTAAATTTAAGTTGTTAATTTTGGATGAAATTCATAAAACTCCATACTCAAGTCATCTAGGCTATCAAAAGACTATAACCATGTTAAGAAAATAATATTTGTTGGCCAAATATGAAGCCTGAAGTAGCAGAATATATTGCTAGGTGTTTTGAATGTTAGCAGGTGAAAACTGAACATCAACACCTAGCTAGATTACTTCAGCCATTACCCATTCCTAGCTGGAAATAGGAGATAATTAGTCTCGATTTAATTACTGGACTTCCTAGAAATCAGAATCTGAATGATTCCATCATGGTATTAGTTGATAAGTTAAGTAAATCAGCTCACTTCATACCTGTTAAAACTACATATAAAGCTGCAAACATAACTGATATTTTTCTAAAACATATTTTCCGATTGCATGGAATACCGAAAGCAATAATCTCAGATAGAGATCCTAAATTTATAGGAAACTTTTGGAAGTCTTTGTTTAAAGGGTTAAACACTACATTAAATTTTAGTACTTCTTTCCATCCTCAAACAGATGGACAAACTGAAAGGGTAAACCAAGTACTAGAATATTTATTAAGAATGTATGTAAAAGACCAGCCAGGTAAATGGGAGGATTATTTGCATCTGGTAGAATTTGCTTATAATAATAATTATCAGACATCAGCCAGATTTAGTCCTTTCGAAATTTTGTATGGGAGGAAATGTAATAATCCTATCTCTTGGAGTAATCCGATGGATAGACTAGTATTAGGTCTTGAATTGTTAAAGGTAATGGAAGAAATTGTAAACAGGTGCAGGGTAATCTGAAAGTTGCGCAGGATTGGCAAAAAAGTCAAGTAGACTTAAAAAGAACTCCAAAGGAGTTTCAGGTAGGTGAACATGTGTTCATCAAGGTGAGGCCCAAAAAGAGCTCTCTGAGATTGGGGAGTTGTGCAAAGTTATCACCTCATTATTGTGGTCCATTTGAAATTTTGTCCAATATTGGACAAGTAGCTTATCAATTAGCATTACCACCTAATTTAAGAGTACATAATGTTTTTCACATTTCTGTATTAAAGAAATATGTTCATGATGCTACTCATGTTGTTAACTAGAATGATGTACAGGTGGAACCAGAAGGATATTTTCTGGTGGAACCGGACTGTATCCTCGGGTGGAGGGAGATCACACTTTAGAACCGCACCATTTGACAAGTGAAGATGCAATGGAAGCACCTTAGTCCAGAGGAAGCGACCTGGGAATTGGAAAGTAATATGCGAGATGCATATCCAATTTTGTTCCAGGGGAATTCCGAGGATGAAGAATAAATAACATCAAGGACGATGTTATATTTTAAGGGGGTGTGTATGTCACATGCCCCAATTTTGCAAAAATAATATTATCTTATTTGATTTTATTTAAGACATTATGTTAAATTTTATGCTAAGTTGTAATTGATGACTCAACAGAGTCAAGGATATTGAATGTAATTATGAATATTTTAATTATAAATAAATAAAAGTGAAGACAATAGCTTAGGAGAGCTGTTAAAAGAGTGTTTACTGGTCAAGTTGGTGGAGAATACTAGGTGGAGAGAAAACAAACATGTGGTAGCATCCTCAAACACTTTCAACTATTGAAGGTGGCAACCTCCCTACATTTGGGGTCATGATCCCCCAAGAAAGTGGGATCAGAGCAGGTGGCTCAATCAATGACAACTGACCCAAAAGACCTAGGCAATATTTATAAAAATGCTTATTGAAGAGAGTTGAGGCTGCTCATTTCTAGATAGGTATTCATTCAGGTGAATGTACTTCAGAGAAATTCAATGGTGAGGGAATTTGTGGAAAGAATTTGAGGGGTTAACTGCTAAGTGATCTAGTGCATCTTTTCAGCTGAAGGATCTTACTCCTGAGTGCAGAGTGATTATTAAGTCATTGGACTAGTCTATTGTTTGCTTGCTCCACCAGTTCTCTGCCAAGGAGACCAGGAACAGGCTCGAGGGTCCTGAGGAGACATTGTTTGAGCGCTCTCTAGGAGTTGGTAGGGAGGAATGACTTCCTAACGCTGTTGTTGTCCAGCTTAATCAGGTTCTATATTCTTTTTGTTTTACTGTGTTAAATGGTTAAATGTGAGTCTGACTAATTAATGAATGTTAAATGTTTAGTTGTGAAATGTTAGAGTTAGTAATCTTTAGTTTTTTGAAAGAAAGAATCTGTAATAGATGAAAATTAATTCTAACCTGTGTTTTTCCACATCTGGAAGGACCAGACCGTACTCCAGCACAGGTAGTGTATTTAAAAGAGATGAAGAATATGATAGGAGTTTGAAATGAATGGATGTATTATGCATTTCATAATATCAGAGTAATTTATTCTGTATGTAGGTTGTTATCAGAAAAGAACAATAACCTGTTTATTTATGTTTAATGTTTAACCAGCTTGTTGATGTAAGTATGCTAGAAAAGAAATAGCCATAACTCTTTACAGGTAGTAGGTTTATCATATCGATAAGTTATTCAAGTAGATAAGTTATTATTCTTGCACAGTACTT
>LPNX011181180.1:685-307618 GCA_001517045.1 Pseudotsuga menziesii | reverse complement strand
TTAAAGAACAAATTGAAGAATTTATTTTACACAAGGGTTACCTACAGGAAAACCCTAGCTCAAATATCTGAGTGAAATAAGTAAAATTTATAAATAAACCAAGATTGAGTGACGGTCATTAAATATTAACAAAAAAAACTAATTACGAATTATTTCAAAACAGTAATAATATTTATTCACAGTCAAAAGGGGGAAAAACCCTTATTTACATTGAATATCAAATAGTACTACTGTAACCGAGTTCAAGCTCGAAGAAGTCTTTAAAATAGACTATCGTTTTACACAGCAAGCCACCAGGCCGAAGAATTGAAACCAAATACATTTACCCAGCTCATATCCAGGGTTACCCTTCGACGAAGCGAGGGTTGTAAACTTTATAAAAATCAACTTTAACTTAAAAGGAGAAATTGCAGAGACAGTAGTGAGCTGGATAAGTTTCCAAGCTCAAGAGTTGTTCCATTCGACAACCCTATAACAAGTAAGGCAAGAACCCAAACGATGAACGCAGGGCTTACCATTTGGAGATGGCCTTCGAAGACAACCAGTAATTGCTTCATCCCGGAATGCATACGTTGTCACAAAGTTCCTGCAAAGTATATACAATGCAGAATGTTAATATATAAGTTTTATAAATATTTTTAACCTTACTGAACAACTACTTAGCCGTATAACTTCGTTATGGAAGCAATATTTAAAACATTTAACTTATTGAGGCATGCCGAGCAGACTAACTAAGAGACTGTCACTGACTTTAGCAGCCCTTACGAAACTCTCAAACCCTACAATGAGGGCAATGCTTAAACCAACAGTAAGAAAATATTAACCTATCTCTGCAATGACAGGCCATGGATGAACAAGAAGGAGCCACATACAGGACGTAATCCAAATGCTATGAATCTCAACAAACCCTTACAGAGATAATATTCATAGTACAAAGAATGAGTTTTAAGACCGAATAGTGGAAGTTGAAACAACTCAAACCAAGACTCGTAGCACAACTAGCAACCAGAAGGGTATCATGGCCGCCATGAGAATTGTTGCAGAGCAGCCCGAAGGCCCAAGAACTATGGAGGGTAATGACAAAGAGTAGGGTTACAAAGAACTTATATCTCTAGTGCACGGACAGGAGAAGTCGACCTTCCCACTTGAAAAATTAAGCAATGCATGGGTCGAGCTCTATAGTCACCTACATACCAATAATTTACAATTATTTATATAATGATTCGTTAACAAATAATGCAGGAACTATATTGTTCAATCATTTATAAAATTCATTGTTCACATAATACGTCTTTAACATAATGTTGTTTGGGCATTAGATAACAATAATTCTCGGGTCGTTGACCAATCGAAGGTATAGTAAACATATAGTCTGAAACTATTATGATTTTTTGTAATTGATTTAGAAAACAAACCCTTTACTCATAAACCAATCAGCTTGGGGTGGAAATGATTCATCAAATCATTTACAAATGTCGATATTGTAATGTGAACATTATGATTACCATGTTTAACAACGTTAAAATATACTAACTATTTGTTTAATATAAATTCCAAGATGAATTGTGCAAAATCATTGAACAACTATATATTTCTATGTTTTTATATACATTATGGTCTACGCAAGGCTAGACTCCTCTAAACCCACAACTCTAGTGGAAATTATGATAAAAGTTGTTTAGAACAATAAGGATTAGAATCATAAATTCTTTACAAGATCAAGGTTGTTGAGACTTGTTTATGAGTTTCAAATTAATGACAGAATTGTATGTTTATAAACATAATAATATATATATATATATATATGTAAAACCAACGTTCGATTGGAAATAACGATAAAGATGGCTAGTATGGTAAAAGAACATATATTGAACTCTTTTACATAGCCCATTTTGGATTAGACTTTAATAGTCAATGGTTGTTTCTCAACATGGCATTTTTGCTGGTAATTCACCATGTCTATATACTTAGTAGAATGATTTTATGCTTACACAAAATAAATGGTGCTTAGTATAGGATAGAAGGTTGATATTTATAGAAACATCAACCTTAGAAATTGTTGGTAGACAGTAACTTAATACATGGAAAGTATTATAGAATAATAATAATTACAATGGATTGATCCTACTTGAGTCTATAATCAATAGAACCTCTTGGTTTGACATAGAGTTAAGAAATGTAGACAACAATGTTTTCTTATGAAAAGACATTATCGTTTTTACACTAATCAACTTTAATGTCAAAAGTTTATAGGCAGTAAGTTTCCTTGCAGAAGATAAATATCGAGTAGCTTGATACTCAAATAAGTGGTATGATAATGTATAATAACCCAAAGTACAATTAGTATAACGTTGCAAGTTATGCTTATTAAAGTAGAAGTTATCAAGCAACTAAGATTACAAGTTTAGAGCCACAGAAAATATTTTATTTTCACACGTACAAAAAGAAAGAAACTCAATCATCTGAACTTCGTTTACAAGAACAACTGAAGAAAGCAAACTGTTTTTAGCTCACGGAAGTTGTTTGGAATATAGTAGCTTATTTACTAAGCTTATTAATTGCAAATAGAAATACTACTGGATACTTTATGAAAGTAAAAACATTACTCGTTCATTAATACCTGTAAACCTGTAAGAATCGATAAACTTTCTGCGTTAGCATAAATGCTAAGTAAGCCCAGGTTTCAAGGTTAGATTCCACCTACTTGTCATAAAGAAAACTCATCAGTAAACTAAAGTAAAAAGAATACACAAGTAAACCTTATTCACGTTACAAAAATAAAATTGTTTAGTTAACATGATTTGAGTTTATGTAATACTAATCATTCGACTGTTTTTTTACTGCTAACCATTAGCTGTTAGTAAACCATAAATTCAGCATTTTATGTGATCTCAAAATTTTAAATTTTTGTGAAAATTTGGGGTTTTGACAGTTATTAGTTCTGAAAACTGGTTATAGAGTTACACATTTGTTTGATAACTTTCAGTGAGATTGCATATGGGCAAATTGCATAACCAGCTCGATTTTGACATATGAAAGGTAGAGTTAAAGGTTCAGATCAGGATGTGGCATACAAAGACCATATACATAATACAAATTGATTCCCCAAAAATATTAAATGCCATAGAAATCCCTTCATACAAGTATGGTATACAACTCATTCAGTATGGGAGTCAAATACATGAAAACGAGTGAATTAGTATCATGGAATTGTAAGAGTTTCACATATGGATTTCGTGGATTTTGATTCACAGATAATAAAGACATGAAATTAGAGAGTAACAAACCATATATGGCTATCTCAAAATCATCAAACTCATATAACATCCCTCATACAAATCTGATACAAGATTCCTTCAAGATTGAAGCTAAAGTCATGGAAACTAGTGACTCGATGGCATGGGAATGCAAGCTTTTCACACATGAGTTTATTGTATTTAGAGTCACAGAGCATAAGAAGATGAAATTATAGAGTAATAAATATTATATGGATTTCCCAACATCATACAAATCATAGAATATCCCTCATACAAATCTGGTATAAAACTACTTCAAGATTGAAGCCAAAATCCATGAAAACTAGTGATACAATGGCATGAGAATGCAAGCTTTTCACACAGGGGTTTCTTGTTTTTCGAGATGAATAGAATATGGAAATTAAATTACAGAGTATTAAATAATATATGTCTTCCCCAACATCATAAAAATAATATAAAATTCCTCATACAAATCTGATATAAATCTGCTTCAAGATTGAAGCCAAATCCATGAAAACTAGTTATTCAAGAGCATGGGGAATGCAAGCCTTTCATACATGTATTTATGATATTTAGAATTAAAAATAATATGTAGATGATATTACAAATCCATGAATCATGTATCAAATCTTGGGCATAAACTATAACAAGCAAAGCGCTATCACCACTCCAACAAGTGCGCCATCAAATGAGAGTGTGGGGGAATGGAGTAGTAGGAATGAGAGAATGGGGAGATAGATGAGAATTTGACTGTATGGAACTTCAAACTGAAAATAGAACTCCCTCATTAATCCCCCATGAGAGGTCTGAATGGACTCTCCATCAACGAACTTGGAAAGGGATCCAAATCCCTTGAAATTGGTTCACAAGCAAGGAGAGTGAACACTCACCATGCAATGGACAAGCAAAAGCTCTCCAAAATGACAAAGGCCAATTAAAAAATGATCAAAATATATTATCCTTCATCATGAAATCCTTTTATTAACTTCATGAGGCCTCCTAAGTTCAAATTTAACTCCATGGACTTCATCCAACTCATCTTAGTGGTTTAGTAACTCTCATGACACTTGTCTTCCTCTTCATGCTCCAATTATTTCCCCAATACGAATGGTTTCCTCTAACTACCAAATTCGACCTCTTGGTGGATATTTTTAGCCTTGTCATGTATATTTGTCATATGTCAGAAATCAGGTTTGAATTTTTCATACTTTTCATAGAATTTTCCATCATTTGTTGTCATAGGGTGCATAGAATCTCCTTCCAAGTGGCATACCTTGTCTTCTAGTCTCTTGCTCTTCCATGGGAGTTACCCTCCTTTACCAATTCGAATTCCTTGGCTCATTATATGATATTTGACACCACACAACCATCCAATAATGTTACATCACCCTTGTGTTCGAATTTGGATGAATATCATGCCAAGTGTGTGGGGAATCTAGTCACCCAAAGGCTCCACAAGCTTCCAAGTGTCTTCATGAAACCATGCAACCTTATTTTATTATAATTTATCATTTATGTGACCCATTTAAATGTGAATATGGTAAACTAAAGTTCTTTTGGGTCCCATAGCCCCTTATTACAAAATTTATGTCTACATCTCAACCTAGGGAACTAGGAGGTTGGTGAAACATTATTTGCAAATAGTATTATTTGGAAATTATTTAATTGGGGACATGGCATACCATCCGTGTAATACTTTTTGAACCCAAATTTTTTCACACTTGAAAATCCTCCCTTTTCCCGCATAGTTTAGAGTCAATCAATTCGAATTCCTCTCTCATGCATTCGAATTGACTGGTAATTAAAACCAATGTATTACATTGTAATTAATTATCCAATTACTTTTGATTAATGAAAGCATTCACAGTTGCAAACCATTTTTGCACTGTTTCATTCTTCAATTTATGAGTAAAATTGTCTTATCTATATTGTGAGTTGTGTGTTGGTCCATAGATATATGTGCTCAATTTGATATGGTATCAGAGCCTCGGTGAGACAAGGCACTTCTCCTACTTCAGATTCATACTTGGATCAAAAAACAATTTTGAGCAAAATTGCTCCTTCCATCACTTCACCAGAAGCGGAGAATTTACCACATAAATCCTAAGCAAAGGAATTGTTGATCAAGCTTGCTTGATTAACTAAGCTAGGTGTGAAGAAAATTCCAAAATTGCAGGATGTCGACCCTACTTTGTCTGTTTGATTGTGTGATTTACAGGTTTTTTAGTCTCCTTCACTGCATTCGCAATGGCCCCTCCAATGGATCTTCTCACTCCTTTCAACTACCACTAGTGGAAGGAGGACATGGAGATGCAGCTTCACTCCAAAAGACTCTCCAGACTCACAATGGAGACAGAGGCAGAGCCGGTTCATTATGTTGACAAAGAAAAATATTGGAGTAGGCTTGATGAAGCTTATGGATGCTTGTGCCTGTCAATCTCTAGAGATCTTCTCTTTCATATCAATGGATTGTAGACTCCCAAGGAGTCTTGGGATAAGCTTTCTTCCTTTTTTGATAAGCAAGATGACACGAGGATCTATAAGCTAGAGAATGAGTTGATTTCTCTTCACCTAGGAAACTTTGAAACTATGAATGAATTCTTCACCAAATTCAAGCACCTAGTGTTCCAGTTGAAGCTATGCAAGGTTAAGAAGGAGGATGATCAACTCATCCTTTCCATCCTTTCAAAACTTGGTGCCGACTACTTGGTCTTTGTATCAACCTTTCATTCCAGGAATCTCACTACACCAAATTGGAAGATGCCAACTCTTAATGCCTTCATTGAATCTCTTACCAATGAGCATGACAAGTTGATCCAAATGGGTATCATTCGATATTCCAAAGATCAAGAATTGGATGTTGGAGGACCTAAGGCTACGAATGGTAAGGGGAAGCAAAAGAATGAGCCTCCCATGGAGAAAGAGTAGTCATATCAGCCCTTGGTTTCAAGGAGAAGCAAGAAGGATGGAAAAGGAAAGACCCTTTGTTCTTACTGTGGAAGTGGATTTCATCTTGAAAGCTCCTGTATGAGAAGAACAATTGATCAAATGACTATTCTTATAGAGAAACATAACATAACTGTACCTACTAGCGCAAGGAAGGATGGCCATAGAGAAGAAAATGAAGAACATGATGAGATATGTCATGCACTGAAGGCCAGCTGCTCAACAACACATGCCTTCCTCATTGATTCTGGAGCTTCCAATCATATGGTTGCATCCAAAGAATGAATCTCTTCTTTACAGTCTTCTGATGGCCCTAGTATTAATATGGGGAATAATAGTCAAATTCGGACCAAAGGGAAGGGCTCTATCAAGCTTGAACATGGAAAGTTCAAATATGT
Organism: Pseudotsuga menziesii; assembly: GCA_001517045.1. Classification (NCBI taxonomy): domain Eukaryota; kingdom Viridiplantae; phylum Streptophyta; class Pinopsida; order Pinales; family Pinaceae; genus Pseudotsuga; species Pseudotsuga menziesii. The sequence continues at coordinate 301,017 of LPNX011181180.1, read as the reverse complement.
GCTTTATGTGCCCTCCTTAGCTGCAAATATGTTATATGTATACCAGATGACTCACACTGGCCCTCCAAACCGAGTGATTTTTGGTCCTGACTCAGTGGAGATCACAGATATCTCTACTAGGAACATCATAGCGAAGGGTGCTGCAAATCATGCCTCCAAGGAATATGAGTTCTCACACTTCCTGCCATTTTCAGAACCAGTGCACTCTCAGCTGCAACTTGAAAGGGGAGGTAAAAACATTCCATCTACTTCTTTTGCAATTTCCGCTAGTATTGCAGAACCAGTTGTATCAGTTTATGAGATTGAGATTCAGGGTGATTCAAATCCAAATCCAGTCCCTACTCCCAAGCGAGAAGCTAGGAATATGACTAGAAACCCATCTGACACACAGAAAACAAAGAACCTTGCACTATGTCATGCAATCTCACCTCCTTCGGAGAGATGCAACAAACTCCCTGTGAGATGCTACATGGAAAGGTCTGATCAACTAAATTACTTTCAGAAGAATAGAGTGGATCGTACACCTCTTCATCCAAAATGAAGCAAAGGTTACATTCCTCCTTCCTTCCATCATCATTTTGGGAGAAGATGGAGAAGTCTACATGCCATGCCCTAGGATACCTGTGCATAGAAAATCATGCATGCTGCTTCACCACACCACAGAGATGAAGGTTACAGCAACATATTTTCAATTTTTTTAAAATTGAATCCTGATTCTACCTGCTTAGTTAGAGGGGGGGATTTTTTCCCATGTGGTTTTTTCCCCGAGTCCTTGTATTAAGTAGTTACTTTGCTTTAGTTGTAATGGGTGACCTATGGTCTTAGTTACCAGGACCCAAAAATTGTCCAAGTTAGCATTCAGGGGGGGTGTTAGGATTATAATCCTCCCTTGTCCAATTTGGTCAATAATGTCTAGATTAGGAGTCTTTCAGTCTATATTTAGTCACTAGCATCATTGGGTCCAAATGGCCTAATTGGGCCACATGTACCAGTTACTAGAGTGTGGGGAACACTAGTTGAGGCTAACTTCCACTGAATGCACTTGCATGCATCAGTTTAGGAGCCTCCTAGACCAATCCCTACAATTTAGGAGCCATTGGGTGTGTCGAAACCAACCTCCTTCAGTTGAGTTCAGTTAGTGACTAGTTAAGCCTAGTTAGGAGTCAGTTACATCCAGTTAGATTCAGTTAGCACCAGTCCTTGATTGATTGCATGTGGAAAGGCGCAATTCCTCATCTAGTGCACTGATTGAGGCAACTGGGGATAACTAATTGAGCTTTGATAATGATTTAGACATGTCCAGTTATCCATGCAGTTAGGTAGAGTCAATCAATTCGAATTCCTCTCTCATGCATTCGAATTGATTGGTTATTAATACCAGTGTATTGCATTGTAATTAATTATCCAATTACTTTTGATTAATGAAAGCATTCACAGTTGCAAGCCATTTTTGCACTGTTTCATCCTTCAATTTTTGAGTAAATTTTTTTGATCTATCTTGTGAGTTATGTGTTGGTCCATAGATCTATGTGCTCAATTTAATAGACAACAAGGTGTGAGGGGAGCTTCCAGCAGTTGAAGAATCTTCTTACAAGTGCACTAATTCTAAAAATTGCAGACCCAGAAAAAGACTTTGTGGTGTGTACCGATGCATGTAATCAAGGACTTGGAGGAGTTCTTATGCAAGACAACCACAAGGTATGTTACGAGTCAAGAAAGTTGAAGGATCATGAGAAGAACTATTCTACTCATGATCTAGAACTTGCAACCATGGTACATTCTCTCAATATGTGGAGGCATTACTTAATGGGAAGAAAATTTGAGTTAAGGACAGACCATTATGGTCTAAAATACTTGTTTTATCAACCAACTTTAAATGATAGGAAAGCTAGATGGCTGGATTTTTTGTGTTAGTTTGATTTTGAAATCAAACATATAAAAGGAAAATAAAATAAAGTAGTTGATGCAATTAGCAGAATGGTGCATGAAATGCATGTGGCATCTCTTAGTATTTTCCAATCAGATTTGAGACAGTAGATTGGTAATCATGTTGGTGAGAATGAAATGTATATGTAGATCAAGGAAAAATTGCAGCAACAAAGCCTTGAAAACAGATACGAGGGATATAAATTGGAAGAAGATGAACTTCTTACCTATAAGAACATAATTTATATTCCAAATGTAGAAGACTTGAGGAGAATTGTTATGGATGAAATCCACTAAGCTCCATATTCTGGTCACCCAGTATATCAGAAGACAGTTGCTACAACCATAAAGAATTATTTTTGGCTCGGAATGAAAAAGGACATTGCTGAGTATATTTCTAAGTGCATGAAATGTCAACAAGTAAAGTTTGAGCATCAACACCCAACCGGTTTATTTCAGCCTTTTCCAGTTCCATAATGGAAAAGGGAAGTGATTTCCATGGATTTTATTACAAGATCGCCAATGACTTTGAGACAACATGATTCCATCATAGTTGTGGTGTACAAGTTGACAAAGGCATCGCATTTTATACTGGTTAAGTCTACATATAATATTGATGCCATTGCAAAATATTCATGAAGGAGATTTTTAGATTGCATGGATTGCCTAAGGCAATAGTCTCTATAACAGGGATCCCAAGTTTACTTCCAATTTTTGGAAGGGTTTGTTTACAGATTTGGGTACCAAGTTGAGCTTCAACAATGCCTACCATCCTCACATAGATGGTCAAACAAAGAGAGTAAATCAAGTGCTTGAAGACATGCTTCGCATGTATGTGATGGACAAACCATCTAAGTGGGGGATTAGTTACACTTGGTATAGTTTGCATATAATAATGGACAAAAAACATCATTGGGAATGAGTCCATATGAATCCTTGTATGGAATAAGGTGCAGGACACCAATGACTTGGGATGATCCAGTGAACAACATTGTTCTTGGTCCATAATTTCTTAAGTAAATGGAGCAAGAGGTTGCGAAGATCAGCTAGAACTTGAAAACAACCCAAGATAGACATAAAAGCTATGTAGACAAGCATAGAGTGCACAGATAATTTTGTGTTGGGGATCAGTTCTACCTTAGAGTGAGGGAAAGGAAGAGTTCCTTGAAGCTTGGAAGTTGTGCCAAGTTGTCACCTAGATATTTTGGGCATTTTGAAGTGCTTGAAAGAATAGGGCCAGTTGCATATAGACTTGCATTTCCTTCTAGCACTAGAGCTCATAATGTTTTTCATGTTTCTTTGCTTAAGAAATATGTACACCGGATCCTAACCATGTGATAAATTGGGATGTGATCTAGGTGGAACCTGGGGGAGAGTTCCAAACTAAGCCATTGCGCATCCTCGATAGGAAGGTCATATTGCTCCGGATTCGAGCCGTTGGACAGGTAAAGGTGCAGTGGGAGCACTACAGTCTGGATGAGGCTACATGGGAGCTGGAGGATGCCATGCAATTGGCACATCCATTTTTGTTCAATTTTGCAGAGTAATGAGGATATTGTTAGTGTAGCATTTTTGTTCAAATTTGTAAAGCACTAAGGACAGTGCTAAATGAAGGTTGAGGGGAATGCAACACCCCGGTTTTGACCCCATGGTATTGAAATGGTACATGATGTATGTATTGTATGTAAATCATGGCAAGGAGCTCAAGGCCAATGCCTTGTCATTGATTTGGTGTTTTGTGTATAGGTGATCAAGGTTGATACCTATGGTTATAGTGCTATTCAAGCACAACATATTTTGGAATATCATGTAAATACACAATTTAATAAAATACCCCAGATAGGTATGCACTGCAACGTGAAAGATATGGGGGCATAATTTGACAAGGAATAGGGAGGGGAGTTAGTAAACTCTTGAGCCAATAGGGTTAGATCAGATGTCAATGGGGAAACCCATAAACCCTCAACTTCCTTTTTGTCCTCTGTCCTCAAACATTCAATTCTCCTAGAAGAGCGGTTAAGGCAGTTAATGTCTAGGGAAGAGCAAGGCATGGCAGTTGATTTCGTGACTGAACTTGCATACAGCCTACAGCTTGCAAGCCTATAGTCTCAAAATTCGCATTCTTGCTTCTGCAACAAGTAAGCATGTGGATGTGTGCCAGTTCATCCTTTCCCTCAGATGCAAAAGTGTTTTGTTTTGTTCCTCATTGTTGGAGGGGAATTATGCATGATTGGGATCATTCATTCACGATTTATGCGTTGTTCATTCTCTGGAGTGGAGGAGCGGGTTGTTATGCAATTTTCTTATGTGACAATGTGATATGGAACCTTGGTCTCCTATGTGCAAGTGAAACCTGTTTATCTCTATGTTACATAGTGGTAAGCAAGCATGTTTTGTCTGTGTTACAGAGTGGAGCCTATGTTGCGGTGTCTCCTTGTGGTTTGTTGTGATGTGTACCTAGGTTTGGGTCTGAATAGTATGCAAGACTTAGGATTGGAAGAGACGTAGAATTAGCTTGGTAAACCTAGTGAAGAGAGGAACCTCACAGAAAGATAAGAGTGGTTGGTGAACCTCTATGCAAATCCTGAAGAGCACTAGAAGGGAAGGTATATCCCAAGGGATTTTGTAGCAGAGAAGGGGATACTTCCTTGTGTTGGGTGTATAGGTATTGTGGATTCCAGGCTAGATAGATCTTGTGGAGGTGTCCTTAGCTCTGTGAATGAGCTCACTAGATTATAAATTCTTTCTTTCCAGTTCCTTAGCGGCTTGATAACCTGAACTATAGGTTGGTTTGGCTAAGTATTGATATGCATTTGGCTATGTGTGAATCATTTATTTAGCATCCTGATAAACCCAATTGTGAATGTTGGCTTGGCTGAGTAGCTTAATAAACCCAACAGTAAGATGGCTTGACTATGTATCCTGATAAACCCATTTGTTGGCTTGGCTAGTCCTTAATGTGAATGTTGGATTGACTATGAGAAGTCTGATAAACCCATATGTTAGATGGATTGGATATGTATCATGATAAACCCAACAATGTTTGGCTTGATTTCCTGTAGCCTAACAAACCAAACTGTGTGTTGGCTTGGCTGGACAACCTGATAAACCCAATTGAAGGTTGTCTTGACTGTATGTGATATGATCTGGCTGTGTGTGAGTTTTTTGTTCCCCAGTTACTTGTGGAATCATGCCCAAATTGGGGGTGGCAGTTGTGTTAAGAGATTGATAAACACAACTAGCCTATGGTTGGGTGGAATGTTGTAGCGACATAGCTAGTTGCGGGACAACTTCATCTTCAAAGATAAGTATTCTGTTGTATTATTTCTACAATGTATTTGTTTATGAATATGTTGAATATAATCAATGATTGTTAATGATGTTAGTAGAGGTTACTGTTGATTAAATGTTCCTACATTTTCATCTTTATATGCCTTGTATGTTTCAATGCATTTTGCTTATGATCATGGCAGCTAGAATACTGGTTACATAGTCAGAATGCATCTAACTTAAGTTTTTTTGCACCCCAAAATATTCCTGCGGAAGGTGGAAGGTGGGGGGGTTGGAAGAGAGAAGTTAAAACAAAGCAGAGTGTTGGTTTCCACACTCCGAGATCCACCTGCGGAAGGCAGAAGTCAAAAAATAGAAACAGGCTAAGGAAAAAAGTTGGTTTTCTGAACCCCGAAGTACGAAGTTTGAGGTTGAAAGTCAGGAAACCAAAATATAAATCCATCATTTCATGGGTTTCCGCTTTTCGAGGTCAAAAAATGGAAGTCAAAAAGTCGAAAGCCCAAAATCAGGAAACTGAAAGATAAATCCTTTGTTTCGTAGGTTTCCGCATTCCGAGGTCGAAAAGCGGAAGTCGAAAAGTCGGAAGCCGGAAGTCGAGAAATTGAAAGATAAAGCCATTGTTTCATGGTTTATTGCATTCCGAGGTTAGAAAGAGGAAGTAGGAAAGTCAAAAGTTGGAAAGCAAGAAACCGAAGAATCAAGTAGTCGTTTCGTGAATCTCTAGATTCTGAGGTTGAAAAGAGGAAGTCAAAAGGGTGGAAGGAGGAAAGTGGTTTGAATGAATTTGTCGCACATTATGTTTCTAGATCCTGGGTTCCGCAGCGGAAGGTGGAAGGGCGGAAGGCAGAAGGAAGAGTGCGAAAAGGTTGGGTTCGGTGCAAAAATGACCTTTTCGATTATAGAGTGAATCTGTTGATGTCAAAACAAATGTTACAGTGGTTTTTAAGCCTGAGATTGAATGTAAAAGGATGAACATGACCCATGACTGTGTTCCAAGAAGAGAGAAAGAGAAGAACATGTGTTCTTTAAGAAAAATTAAATTATTTCGCATATCAATCAGGTGTATGGGCACCGGGTTCATGGACATCGTGGTATATCAGAGTAGCAGGTACACTACATTGTGGTATCAGAGCGAGAAGTTTAAGTCGCATTCTCCTCCAAGGCAGGAGGGGATGTTACACTAATCGATTGAAGGATTGTGCAATACAATTTTGCTTGTATTGGGATGCGTTGCAGGTCAAAGCTACAAATATTCTGTGCTTATCTGAAGAAGCAGGGGCGAAATATAGATGGGTCGTAATATTCGCAATGGGGCCACATGTAATCCATGTGCAAGCAAGAAGGGACCCATAGAAATAGTGGTTAGCTACATAGTATAAACTAACTGATGAGGAGTTGTACGCAGTAGTGGATGAGTGGCCTGCGGAATTGAGAAAGTCGGTCAGTGCGGAAGAAGTGTCGTATGCTTCGGGGTGTCCTCCACCCGATGCTCCGATAGATCAGGCACCGATACAACAAAGTGACCAAGGGTCCTAGGAGGCATCGTCAAGTACTCCAACATATTCATAGGCGGAGCGTCAATATGAGGAGACAAGAACAAAGAGGAGACAAGAATGAGGAGAGGCAAGTAGGACTGTGCCAATGGAAGATGAACAAGTGAACCACATCATTGCGGTAATCACAATGGCGACAACTACAAGTGAGACTCAACTGAGGCAGAAATCGACTAAGGTCTTTCAAGAGGTCAAGTTGCAACTTCCATCTTTAATTAATTCCATTTTGTAAAGGGTGCTCGAAGAAAACTTGTTGCAGAGAACGAGTGAGTTAAGCACCATGAAGCGGGTCAAGATCATGCAGTTCTGCTGCAAGCATTGGAGACGAACAGTGAGGATGTTGATGCCTCACTTCAACAATTTGAAACAATCACACTGGACATGAATGAGTTATCCAGGAAAACCTTGGTGCGGCTACAAAATTTGGCAACTCAGGAGCTGGTCGACCATGAGAAGATTATCAACGATCACTTATCAAAATTGCAGTAGTGAGAAGAATCAGCGAAGCAGGAGATTGAGAACTTGAAGAAGGCACATGACAAGCTAATTGTAGATAAGGTGGAGCTATGGGATGATAGACCATGGTTTGAGAAGGAAGTTTATTTCACCTGTCAGGAATTCCAAGAGATAGTGGAGGACATGGATGTAGAAGCCAAATATTAGAAGCTAGGACAAGTCATTGCAAGCTTCAAAAGAGACCTTGAAGACTTGCAAGCACTAGTGAACCTGGGAACACCTCTAGAGAAAGCTATTGAGCACAAAGATGCCATTGAATATGTGACGACAAGGATCAAGGAGAGTGAAAAAGAGGCCAAGTTGATTACATATGCGACTGTGTAGTTTTGGGGTAGCGTGGTCCAGGATGAGTAGTTGGAATAGCTGAATACACAATTGCAGGAAGCAGAAGCACAGTTGGATGCATTATGGACATCACTCAGAGTGACGCCCCTGGTTGTACAAGTCACAAAGGCAATGGAGTTAAAGTATTTGCAACAACACTATTTTAATATTTTGGCACATGTGGACACATCGTACAATAAGGTGTGTAATTTTCAAGGTATGCCAATTTGATTTCTCAATATATTCTAGACTCCACTTATCGTCGCTTTCTACAAAAGATGTATGGTCAAGGGACATATGCTTGGGCACAATGGAAGTAAAGGAAGGAAATTGAGGGTCGAGGTTTATTTGAAGTGAAACATAAACTTGAGCTTCAAGAGATAGGGAAAAGAAATTGGAAATGTGTTTGTATGGTCATCTGAGAGAGGTGAAAAATAATGGAAACCCTCAAAATTTCACCTAGAAGGGAGATGCATAGTCATACAACACAATAGGGTAAAAACTGTAGAAATGTATTTGTACATATTTCAAAATTGAGTTCACGCACTCATGGAGAAAATGTGTGTTTGTACAACCATGGATTGAGAAGAATGCAAGAAAAACCATAGCATGGATTAATTCATGCACTTGTAGAGAAAATTTGTGTCCATATGGTGAGAGAGGCTGAAATTGTGTTTGTATGACTACGTGCGAGGAAAAAAGACTTATGAATTTGTACAAGAGCATGGCGCATGATGAGTAGGTAATAAATCAACAATATCAAAATTGCTCCACATAAAAAATTGAGTGCCATAACTCTAGGTTAAGGAAAAAGTTTAGGTTCGTTAAAAAAAAATTGGCTTGGGTTGATGCTTGATAAATAAAATAGGCTTGGAAATAGACCAAACCTAAAAAATTATGTTCGGTAAAAAAAATTTCCAAAACACTTTAGTTTTAAAAAAATCCTAGGCTAGGCCAGACAAATTAATGCAATTTTGGGAAAATGGAAGCCAAATTTGGCTAGTGAATAGCCAAAAATGACTCATTTCATTGTTTTGGAAGCAATGATTGAGCCATATTTGATTAAAAATGCACAAATCTAGCGAAAACTGCTCAAATCTAGTGAAAGCCTTAGAAGTTGTCTAGATTCGTTTGCAGATCTACAACAGAAGGGGGCCAATGAACAATTTCATTGAAGTCTACCGCAAAAAAAATAAAAAATATAGAACTAATTCAAGGAGTTAGATCTTGGTAACTCGCTCTGATACTATGTTAGATAAGGAAATAAATGCAATAACAAATAACCAATGATCTAATGGATATAAGCTCAATGAAAATAATTAAATAAAGCAAGAGAGAGAGAGAGAGAGAGAGAGAGAGAGAGAAAGAGATTTGAGTGGTCAAAACCTAAGAGGGGAAACATCCATGGAAGTTGGCCTTATATTCCTTTAGTGAACTCTCTAGTCTTGCAAAGCTTAGGTTCCTCACATGTGCATATACCACATTGAATTTCATTTAGTTAGACTTCTTCACCTATATTATATATGATAGAAAAACAAAATAGCATATCTTAAAATGAATGTGATGTGTGATAACTCATTTTTATAAGTTAGTTAGTTATTGAAAAATAACTGAACTTAATAATATAAGTTTACAAAATGTATAAGGCTTGTACAAAAAACCTACAAAATTATTAGCACATTATAACAACTTTAAATAGCATTCTTGAAATAAGAAAAAGTACTTAATTGTTTTTATAGAAAATATATAATATGAAAAATAGCAATAATGAATAAATAATAAGTTTTCCAACCATTAGAATATTTACACCTACTTTGATAATATATTAATGTTTTAGATGTGATTTGATAAATTATGGTTGAATATAAATCCAACATATATAATAATTTGACTATTCCAAACAATAAAGAAGAAAAACAAAACCCAGTTAAAGGTAACGTAATAATAAATATTAAATGATGATAGAATAAGGGAGCTGGCCCATACCATTTTCATTGATTTTTGGCATTTTGTCTTTCATTGAAGTTGCATATAGGTTGGACTTAGTGATTATTGTACATTTTGTCATTTGGATATTGAACTTTGTGATTATCGTACATAAGATCTTTGAGGAAACAACCTGCGACACTCAAGTCTTTGTTATTTGTTATCTAATATGGGTGTTCCATTGTCCATAATGAATAAGAGAGACATGCACCTTTACTATTGTGTTTATCACCTCAAATAAGTCTCGGGTAAACCTTGACAAATGAGTCTTTTCACCTGGACTAGGAGTCCCATGCCCATCATGAACCAACGTTGGGACTTGCATTATATTTTTAAACACTATTCAATGGACTCACATTTCTAGTATCATTTTTAGTTTTTCTTATGATTGAGTTGTTTTTTTTCAATTGAAAAAATATTGGTCTTGATATTCATAAATGAATCAAAGGCCATCATAATGTGCCTCCCCAAACTGGGAATTACAAAGCTATCAACCAAGCTTAGCTCATCAAATCATAAAGGAGTACTACATAGCCATATTACTACATAGCAAAAACTATCAAGTCACAAAACACTTCCACATAAATATGGGCCTCTAATACATCAAAACTGAGAGGAACCAGATCATAGATATGTCAAAGACATGCCAAATAGTCTGAACCGAGAGGACAATGAGAACCTAGAGAGCTGATCCAAGGAATGCCCACCCCTTATACTAGAAAATATCAGAGAGACAAAGTATCTGCGTGCCAAAAAAAAGAAAAGGAGTCAATCTCCGGCACATACGCTCTAAAAGAGCTTAAATTCACCACACTTACTCATAGAACCATCCAAAATTTCAGAAAAGCTAAGGATCCCAGGGGTCAAATTTAGGGCATCCTTGGATAAACTATCTATACTCTGATTGTGCTCCCGTTAGACATGGCGGATGTCTAGCCATACAAAACCCTCGATTCAGCTCTAGTGAAGAAAGAGAAGCTCTTTTATTTGCCCAATTTATAATAATTGTGGAATCACCATAAATGTGCCAGAAGGGGATACCCATTTTTTGTGCCACCAGAAGTAGAGTCTAGAAAGCTAGGAGCTATGCTCTAGTATTTGTTGAGGTTTCACAACCTAGCATGAAGGTGAGTTTATGTGAGATACTAATAGCAATACTTACACCAGCTCCTCCTAGAGAGGTAGCAACAGCCCCGTCAAAGAAGCCACGGGGGAAAACCAGATCTAGCCCAACTCCTATAGCTTTGATTTTTCCTTTTTTGTAGGTACATGAAAGAGATTCATCAGGTATTCAACATGAAACAACACACCATTGATGGAATCCTGCAAATCCTCAAAAATGCACTTATTACGAGTCTTCCAGATGCACTAGCATGTAAGGATCAAGAGGTATCTACACTATGAGTGTTCTCAATATCGCGTGCACCAGAACTTAAACTGATCATAGACTGTGCCTTCCTCATAAGGGTATTCACAGTGATAGATCCCACTAAGCTTTGTCCCGGCCGAGGAAGTAAAGGGGCAGTCACAGAAGATATGGTTTATAGTCTCATCGGAACTGAAGCACAACACACATCTTCCAGGGCCATTCCAGCCACATCTTACAAGGTTGTCCCATGTCAGGACTCTATTATTAAGAGCTAGCCAGAAAAAACATTTGATATTTAGGGGAAATATGCCAAGCCAAATCTTTTCCCGATACATATCCCTGGGAGGATCCAACAATGAACTAGTAATCAAGTCATATACCTGTGCTACCATGACCATGCCATCCTTCTTATTATGTGACCAAAGAAGTGTATCCGGTGTAGGCTTAAGTCTGATACCACCAGACTCTAGACCAACAATATACTCATCTAGCAAGTATCCCATGTTCCTCCCAGCTACAAGTCCCCAGCATGTAACCAGAAGGACTATGCACCATCAATAAAAATACGGGCATCCTGAAGCGCTGTAGTGCCATAATCAGCAAGATATTCGATCCGATCATGAGGGAAAATGGTATGTGCAGAAGTGCTAATAATGGGATCTGATCCAATATGTATATTTAAACCATTTCCAATTTGCCAACCCAAACCTCTACCCAGCCAGGATAGGGTATTTAAGAATCCCTTCTAGAATATCGAAGTCCCTCTAACAAGAAATTTTTTTGTTCTGAACCATAACTCCACAGTCTGATTTTTTAGGTATTTCGCAGTAATCACCTTGTGCCAAATACCTGTACCCATAATAACTAACCAAAGACTTTTCAAGTGCAGTGAAATACTGAACCACTCCAGATTTTTAATATCCCACCCCCCAAGGCTCAATTGGTCTGGATAGCAGCTTCTAGTCCACGAGATGATAGTGTTTGCAAGTACCCTAGGAACCCCACAGAAAGTTGAAAATCAGTTGTCTTAACTTTTTAAGTATAGACTTAGGGATTGGAGCAAGGGCAAACCAATAAACCGACAAACTGGTAAAAACTGCACGAATGAGAACCAGTCTTCCCTCAAGGGATAAAAGTTTGTGAGCCCAATGCAGTATCCTTCTTTCAAAATTCTTAATCAACCACCACCAGTATTTTACCATATATCCCAGTGTCTTAATATAATATCCCAGGTACTTGAAACCATGTAAGATGGGCTCCATTTTATAAGGTAAAAAACTCTGTATTCTTCTTTGAACCCCCAGCTCTAGATCATTGAAAAGGAACCCAGATTTTTCAAGGCTAATGCACATACCCGAAGCCACATAGAATTTTTCCAAAATGACATCAAAATCCCTCCATTCATCAACATTACCCATTCCAAACAGAATTACATCATCCACAAAGAGGAGGTGGGTAAGGGTCGTATTTGTTGAGATCTAAATACCTTGAATCCTTCCCTTTGCCCTTACATCATTAAGCAATAAACTAAGCCCTTCAATCACCAAGATGAAAAGAAGAGGGGACAACGGGCATCCCTGCCTGATCCCCCTAGAGGCAGTGAAGAATCGAGAAGGCGTGCCATTGATCAAAATGGAAAAATTGACTGATGTGAGACAGCCCATAATCCAATTGACTCCAATCAATGGCATACCAATCTAAAGCAATATAAGACAGAGATAAGACCAGTTTACCCTGTCAAAATCTTTGACCAAGTCCAATTTTAAGACCAGAGCTTTGCTATTCTTTGTCTTCAAAGTATGAAGTGCTTCCTGAGTGATACCAATTGGCTCAATAATCTATATATTTTTAAGGAAGCCAAACTGCCCCGGGGAGATATACTTATCCAAAAAGGGCTTTAGTCAAAGGGCAACAATATTTGAAATAAGTTTATAAACCAAGTTGCAGATCGAAATAGGCCTAAAGTCAGCAAAGGTGAGAGGCTTCTCCTTCTTAGGAATCAGAGTGATAAAGGTGGAGTTTAGTGAGGCTTTAACCCTACCCAAAATCCTAGAGGATTCCACAGTAGCCAATAAATCACTACCCAATAAGTCAAGAAAATGGAGAAAGAACTTGACAGGCCAGCCATCAGGGCCTGAGCTTCTATCCTTTTTAAAGGACTCCAAGCCCCCCTCAATCTCCTTTAGTGAGATGTTTGAAGTAAAAGTAACAGACTCCTCCTCAGAAACAAAGGAAGGAAAAATTTTGATAACCCTAAGCTGGTCAAAAATATTAGTCTAAAATTCATCTTTGAAGATCTACAAGAAATTTCTAATACCCAAATCCATCAAACTCTTATCCTCTTCTACCCAGTTATCCTCTTCATCTTGCAGAGCCCAAAGGGAGTTATGGTTCCTACACGTCGATGCTATGGAATGGAAGTATTTAGTGTTGGCATCTCCCATCTCTGCCCACTTAGACCTGCTCTTGAGTTTCCAGGTCAGAATTTCATGAGCAAGAATCTTAAATTTCCTTTCTCTTAGTGCTCAAAGAGAAGCTGTATCTTCTAAGGATAGAATACCTATGGGGTGAGAAGATAGCAACCCTGAAATCTCTTCAACCACTTGCAAATAATCGTTTTTTAATTGGAGTGTCCTATCTCAAATCCAAACTTTAACTTTCTTTTTAAGGATCCTGGGCTTTAGAGCCAAACTACTCATGTCATTCTCAAAAGGATCAATAGTCGCGGAACTCCAACATTTTTTAACAAAGTCACAGAAATCACTATCCGCTAGCCAAGCCCTATTGAATTTAAAAGGGTAGATGCTGACCGAGGAATCCATAGCCCATTCCAGACAGATCGGATAGTGATCTGACACATTCGAAGGTGTAGGCCACACCCGATGGCGACGAAGGAAAGGTATAACTGAGGAGGCTATCAAGAACTTATCTAGCCTCTTATTGATACCATTTTCACTAGCCCGTCCATTTCTCCACGTGGGTCCAGTCGCCAATTGAGTTGTTTATACTTATTATCTTACTTTTAGTTGGTCATATTAAAAATGTTGTGCTTAAGACACACCCTTTATGAATTTCTTTGAAACCGCCCATTCGCAAACCATTTACATTATCCTTTTAAGTTTATTTTGAGTAAAAAATAATTTATTAGGTGCACATTAATGTTTTTTCTGAAAACAAGTTAATGTTTTTTTTAGGTTGAGAAAATAATTTTATCCTACATTCACATACTTGAGCAAAGAATGAGAGTATTGGTATTATGCTGATCTAAATGATTTATATGGAAGATAAACCAATTGTCGAGTATGTGATTCAATAAATCACTGATTGTCAAGTACATATGTAGTCAATACATCATCAAATAATATGATGAGATTTTATCCCAAAACCTCTATAAAAAATTTATAAAAGCATCTACTAATTAAGCTACACTTATGGTTAAATATGATGTTTTTTTAAAGTAAGAGTAGGACATTTTATTTATATACATATAATTATAGGTTACAAATTTTCTAAGAGGTTCTCAAGGGATATGAAACCTTCCAACTATTTCCAATATAAGTATTAAAAATATGTGTGTAAACATAATAACCAAAAACTAATTGATAGTCAAAGCATCAAATATACTTAGCAGTATTTGGGGTTAATAGTTTGCTTAAATCAATACTTTCATACACGTATAAAGTCATCCAAGAGTAGGTTAATGGGTAATCTTGTTTCTTCTTGAATGAAAAAAATGGGTTTGAAAGCATAAACTTAGACCTCACTATAGCATGACTAATACCATAATAGAAAATAAAAGAGAAACTTCGCTAAGAATCCTCATCATTAAAGGAGATGGGGTGTTATGAGGTGCTTCCAATTGGGAAAATTGATTTCTCCTCAGCTAATATTGTTACGAAGAAAACTTCCTATGGATTGGGGTGTACCAAAATAGACAGAGTAACCACATAAATCAATCCCTTCCCAATATGCAAGAGAAATAAAACATCTAACACTAAAGGATCTCAAAACATACCTTATTCTGGATGGTTGATGTAGATCCTCGTTGAGCTTTTCCAATCCCACTTGTGTTAACAATTTTCTCTCTCAACAATCAGCAAACAAGACAAGCATGCCATATAATGGTGTTAGACCTACTCCAGCATATATAATAAATAATGTATAAGCAATTAAAAGCATCCATGGATTCAATATTCATTTAAGTGCACATCATTGGACAGGAAAAAATATTTCTATTAATATAAATCAGAGATTACAATAATGACAACCTCTGTCGGCACGTCTACGAACTGGAGAAACTGAGTCCTCCACCACCTCAATCCTCCATCTCTCGATAGCAAGCTCACAAGCAAAGGCAAGCTTGGGAAGAACACCAAGTGCTCCAAGGGACAAAGGGATGCAGACTCAAGTATAAGCAAGCTATAGCAACAATGGACTATAGTTTTGTTGCTCTTCAATTCCTCCCTTTTCAATGTATCCAAAGGGTTCCTTATATAGTGCTTCAATGGGGTAATGGAAGGTCAAATCCGAGCGATCTCAAGGCATATGGAAGGCCAAGAGACAAGTGACTCATATCCACATCAAGGAAAACTCCAAAATATTTGGCCTTTTGCACACATCCCGATGTACGCGGGTTTAAGGGTTATATCCACGTATATACGCAAGAAAGGGTTTAAAAGTCGCGTATATCAAATAACAGGTGTTTTTAGGGATGATCATGGAAACATCAAAGGTACAAAAATGGTCCATGGGGTCCAACGAGTCTGTAGAGGGATAGGGAATGCCATAAATGTGTGATATACCATGTGTGGTAAAATCAGCTGTAACAGATGCCCCCTGATGTGTGAGGTCAGAGGGGTGATACGATGGTCAAAATACATTATAAGTCCATCCCAAAAGTGGATTGATGAAGAATCAGGTGGAAGAACTAGCCATCCAACAATATAGTACAAATATCTTTGCATATGATTGCAAGTACATACAGCAATCCTAGATACATAAGAGTATAATGGCCATGAATAGGCATGATAAAAGATATGACATGTGTGGTCATCGCCACGTACAATATAGATAGATCAGAATCTCCATGATGAAGATATACAAAGGATCATGATCTCCATGAAAGTTGAAGATATACAATGGCTCAAGATATCCATAATGGCTGAAGATATCTGACATACACTGGAATCAAGTCATGAGAGCTGAAATATCATAAACACTGGAACGGTCAAGGAGGTAGCATATTAGAAATGCCACCAATATGGAAAGTCTTCTACACAATCCGCTACAAGTACATGTCCTACTATGTGAATAGAGGTGTCGAGGTCGAACATAGTAGTCCATCATATGATTACTGATCATTGATGTATACCGTTAACAAACACGAGATCACCCACTGGTAATGAAAATGGGAATCAAGGTACTAGAGTGCAATCTAACAAGTGCGAATAAATGTGTTGAGGTCGAACACTCGAAAGAACCATCTATTAGGGGACATTGATGTATTCCCAAAACTGTCGATGGCGAGAGAACATACCACTGATGACTGTAAGTCTCAAAGCACTCAAATGACTCTAGACTCCTATCCCAGAATAAATGATCTGAAGTCGATGGGATGAAATCCATTGGAAGGAGGGCATTAAGGCATCCCCCATCATCCAACACGAGGTACTCAGCAAAGCTATATAATGTGGAAGGACTCAATCATAATGTGCACAAACCAGTAATAGTACTGGGAATGGCCGACATGCAAAGTCAAGAAAACTGAGGAATGACCGACTCAGGCTTCAAATTCCTTCGAATAAGATCATAAAGGTGAATGGTGACTGAATGTAGGCAGCATAGACTTGATATACAAAACTAGGACATCTTTGCGACACAGGAGGCATTGACAGAGGCTCCATAGGGACTGGAAGCCTAACCAGTCGGTGGAGATAAACTAAGAGAAACAAGTACAACTCCTAAAGTCAAACTATTAACTCAACCAACGGATGTGATATATAGTGCTCTGTTCGAAGGCAACACAACTTGACTGTTGCGAAAGATAACATATTTTACTGTCTGGATTTTTTGTTTTTTGATTTTTTTGGACTTCTTCCAATGTTTTGAAAAGCTTGAAAAAGAATAAAAGTGATTTATAGTTACAAATATAGGAGGAGACGAGTGTTAAGGGGAAAACAAACTAGTTCCAAGCAGCAGAACATACCTATTCTCAATGCAAAGAAACATGTGTAGGACAACGACACTTGGGGGGAGTCCCCTCCTAGTAAAACTGGGGAATCAAGCTACAAAAGATATATAAAATGGCTCTGTTTGGCTAGACATGAGACAAGCTCGGGCTATATGGTTGATAATTAGAGTCAGGGAAGCCGACATAAGGCTCAATAAGGTAAGCAAAACTCATAATAATGCAATTACAACTTGACATAAGGGAGACCTGGGGAAAAGGCCAGCAAAAATATCAAGAGGAGTATGAGGCTCTTGCGCAAAGTCATGGCAATACTATATAAAGGACTCCCACACCCTAAAGGAAAAATGTCGGCATGGGCACCAAATGTAAAACAATAGATAACTAGAGTACCCATGTATGGTCAAGCTCTACCATTCACATCATGTCACTTCTAAAAGCAACAAGAAGGTTCCGTGACAAGATAGAATGGGTTCGTACCTAAGGTTATAATGAAACGGTCATAAGGTCATGCAAGGTGCAAAGGGATATGAAACTTAACATA
Source organism: Pseudotsuga menziesii (assembly GCA_001517045.1). Lineage (NCBI taxonomy): Eukaryota > Viridiplantae > Streptophyta > Pinopsida > Pinales > Pinaceae > Pseudotsuga > Pseudotsuga menziesii. The sequence continues at coordinate 283,321 of LPNX011181180.1, read as the reverse complement.
AATGTCAGTTTAGATATAATACCTGAAATAGGCACGAACGGGTCAAAACCAAGGTCAAACCGCGCTCAAAACAGACTCCTACATCATCAAATTAGTTCAAAATGGTCCAAAATGGTCAGAAATGGTCAAAACTATAGCAAGTGGGTGAAAAATTTCAAAAAATTTCTATAAATAGTAAAAATTTAAAAATTCCATATCATTTGAAATTTTTACCCATTTGAGCTCAAAACTTCCAACGCGAATTCCAGGAGCATCATCCGACGAAATTCGACACCGTTTGATCTAGGTAACTCCTCATGTCCTCCTCTTCCTATTTCATGCAATTTTTTTAAGTTTTCATGGTCCATTTAATTTTTTAGGCCATCCTAAATTGTGCATTTCAGCCCACGCAAGTATCGGGGTTTTTTCCGCGTATGGGGCTCGCCATACGTAGAAAAAACACCCAAACCCGTGTACATACGCGGTTGTTTTGCAAACAGTCGCGTATGAGGCCACAAATGAGGTTTTCAAGGGAAAATTTTGATCAAAACTCTTGTTTTTTGTGCAGGATGGTGTTAGAGTGGAGGGAGAGAGAACATGGTGATGTTGAAGAGGCCATGCAAGGTGATTTAATGGCCCAACAAGCATTACATGTGTGTGGTTTGTATAAGTTTTGGTGTCTTGGTAGCCTGAGGGCCAAACCAAGACTCCTCCAGATGCTAGTTGATTACTAGAACTGAAGGCCATACTATTGGCATTAGGCAGGATAGTCAAATTAGCTTCACTCCACCAGGCCTCTCGGCCACTGATGTTCTATGTGGTGGAGTGTATGAGACCCATAGTGTATGAATGGAGCACTGCGCTATTGAGCAAGATGAAACAATAGCTCAGTGACTGTAAGATAGGCAGGGTGCGAAACTTCGGTTTCAGCAGCATACTGAGCACATTCTTTTTTTAGCGTGTACCAAGGCTAAGCCCTAGAGTGGACATTCCTCCACACGGAGTTCGAGATCCGACCCAACGACGTTGGGCAAATGTTATGCGCAGACTGGGCGGAGGTAGGGTGGCTAACCCCTACCTAGCAGAATTCTTTCCATGGTGGTGGAGGCAAATTATTGCCATCAATGACTACCCCTATGTAGGAATAGACTTTCATGGAGATTTGGACATGCCACTACCACCAGGAGTGGCATATGGAAACATAGGTAACGAATCCCAAACCCACTTTTTAAGTTTTTTGAATTATTAAATTTTTTGTGTTTTTTTTATATATTGACTCAAAAGACATATTTTGGTGTGACGACACATAGTGACGATCTATCATGTGTATGCAGATGTTGGACCATGATGACCGGATGGTTTCCCTCATCATAGATGGAGGGGAAGAGGAGACGATACCATGGGTATAGATGCGGAGCGGACGCTCCAAAGCATTCACACAAACTTCGTACGCTTGACACATAGGGTACCCATGGCGCAAGTCAAGGACTTGCCTGAGGCCATGCAGTGCCAGGTGGTTGGTGTACCACGGGCATGGGTTCGATTATTCCAACGGCTAGCTAGAGCTGTAGTGTGCTACCACGATCAGAACCCCCCTCCTACTCCTCAGGCTTAGAGACCTAAGAGTATTTCTTTTTGTACAACCGTGTATTATATTTTGGTGGCTCGAAAGCCCCAATTTTGTATTATGACACTTATGTATTATGACATGACTTTTTGGATGTTGATGAAATTTTTTTATGATGATCGATTTTATTTATTTACATGTGTGCAAAATGTATGTTTGTGATATGCTTATGGTCTATGAAACAAATTCCAATCTAACACATAGTTAGCATATGAGTCAACAACTTGATTAAAATTCTTGAAACATGAATGTATGTTATATTCTCAAATTGTTGTTCTAGCAATCTCACATGTAAGAATCTTCATAATAATATAGGATCCCTAATACGATATGAACCATTAAGCTGTGAAACCACTAACTACGAATCAAGACGCACCTCAAGAGAGAGAACACCATGTGAAATGGCATCATGCAATAACTCAATAACGACACTATATTCAGCAACATTGTTATAAGAAGGTTGTAAACATATGCCTCCTAAAGACAATACTTGACCCATAGGAGTATAAATCACCCAAGCAGCCGAAGTTGAGTTTTGAGTGTGATGGTTAGCATCGCCAGCGAATCCTATGTAAACGGAAGACTCCATCGACATCTGCCATAAGAAACAGAATCTAATCAACAAACTCGATCACCATAATAAAACCTAACTATGCAACTCAAAAATTGTACAATAATATACAACAATCAGCCCTGGTTGAAGATCATGCATAGTATTTTTTAAGATAGAGCCCATTTTTAGGCTCCCCCAAGGCTGTCCCATCATAATCTACTAGCTCATAGGTGCCCTTCTCTAACACACGCTTGAACACTTAAGGACCATGCCACATGGGATTAAACTTCCATGCCCCCAAGGCTTCTTTAGCTTGATCCCACAAAAGGACCAAATCACCTTCACTAAACTTCCTCGGACGGACAAACTTATCATATTGGACCTTAACGCGATGCTTATTTACTTCTAGATCCACTAAGGCATCTCGATGTTGTGCATCAAGCTGCTCTAAGTGGACCAAACGTTCTTCCAATGTGGAAGTCTTTGGTAAAATATCTATAGCTAGCTTCAGAGAAGGGATTTCGCATTCAACCGGCAAGACAGACTCTACCCCATGTACAAGCTGATATGGAGAGAAACTGGTGGGATTCTTAACCACAAATCTATAGGCCCACAAACCAGGATATAACATGATATGCCAATTCGTCTTGCTTTGTGCGATGGTTCATTAGAGAATGGACTTAAGTGATTTATTCAATGCTTCAACCTGTCCATTCGCCTAAGGTTAATAAGAAGAGGAGTGCTCCTGCTTATACCCTAAATTTGAAGCCAATTATTCCATCATTTTATTCTGAAAGTGCCTACCATGGTCAGTGACAAGCTCTTTCAGAATGCCAAATCGAGTAATAATTTGGTTGAAAACGAAATGTGTGGCTGTCTCACCGTCTGATTTAACCATGGGCATAGCCTCTGCCCATTTCGTGAAATAATCAACAGCCACTATAATGTGATGATGACCCCCAGCCGAAGCTAGGTTGCAATCCATAAATTCAATCCCCCACTTGGTGAAGGGATCGATGGTGACAATGGGATGTAATGGGGCTGGATGCGAGCACATATTACGTGCAAACACCTAGCAAGGGTGACACTTCTTGACCGCATTAACATAATCTTTGAAGATCGACGACCAAAAATACCCCGCTCTCAAGATTTTTTGGGCTGTAGAAAGCCCAGATAAATGGCCACCACATGCCCCTCCATAGCAATCATTCAGCACAACCTCAACCTCATCATGGGTTAAACAACGACGTAAAATGGAATCTACCCCATGGCGATACAAAGTGTTATCCACTATAAGGTAGTTCTTAGCTACATGACGTAATCATCGTCGCTCATCCCGTGAAAGGTGAGTAGGAACCTTCAACATTTGCAAATATACAATTATATCCCCGTACCACGGGTCCAAAGTTGAGATAAGGAAAATATGCTCATCGAAAAACGTATCCTCATAAACCTCTTCCTCCTCCAAACTTGGAAAATCAGATATGAGCTCCGAAAAGATCAACGATTTCTTCGATTTCGTTGAAACGAATTCAAGATCGAACTCTTGCAAAATAACAATCCATTTAGTGTATGTTCCCCCAATCATCCTTATAGTGAGGATGAATTGAAACGGATTGATATGAGCTACAACCAAGGTTCGACGAAGGAGAATGTAATGTCTCAATCTCTGAACCGCATGAACGGTGGCCAAGGCAAGCTTCTCCACATGGGAATAACGGATTTCGGCATCAATAAGGTTTCGGCTCAAATAATATATGGCATGCTCGTGGATCTCCTCATCTTCCTGAACCAAAACAATACCAACCGTATCCATAGACGCAGCCACATAAATCAAGAAATCACAGTTATAGTCAGGTGGACTAAGCACATGGACTGATGCTAAGGCTTGCTTAAGAGCATCAAAGGACTCCTGGGCTCGCTCATCCAAGCAAAAAGGAGTGTCCTTCTTTAAAAGACACATAAAGCCTTTAGTTAATTTGGAAAAATTAACTATGAATCTCTGCAATAAATTTGCCATGCCTTGCAAACACTGAAGGTGTCTAATATTATGCGAGGGAGACAATTGAAGTATTGCCTCAACCTTTAAGGGATCGACTCTCATACCCTCCCTGGATACGATGAACCCTAGCAAGTGACCAACAATCACGCAAAAGATACACTTATGAGGATTTAAACGAACCTGGTAATGATGGCATCTATCGAATACTAATCTCAAATGGTATGGATGACGCACTCTCAAACGAGAATGAGCAGCAAGGTCATCCAAATACACTTCGATAACCGTTTTGAGATCATGAAAAATTAAGCTCATAGCCTGCTGAAATGTAGCTTCGACGTTTTTAAGGCCAAAAGGCATCTTTCGATATGCAAAAGTACCCCAAGGACAAATAAATGCAGTCTTATGGTGATCCCTTGGTTTGATCTGAATCTGATTATATTTAGAAAAACCGTTCATGAAGGAGAATACCTCGCTTCCTGCACACTCATCCAAAATCTGATCAATAAATGGTGTGGGAAAATTATCCTTATGACAAGCACAATTTAAATCATGGAAATCAGTGCATATACGGATTTCTCCCTGCTTATTATCAACCGGAACAGGATTTGAAACCCACTCCATCAAGGGAACGAGATAGATAAAACCGACTTTTAACACTTTCTCTATCTCAGCCTTAATGGCAGGTGCTTTTCTAGGATTCACCGCACGCAAAAGTTGTCAAACCAGCTTCGCATTTAGATAGGTATTAATCTCATGTTCGATAATACGAGGGTCAATACCTAGCATTTCCTCGTATGACCAAGCAAAGATGTCACAAAACTCTTTAAATAGCTCGGTATACTCCGTGATCTCATCAGGGGAACAACTCACCCCAATGTAGACGTTCTCAACTTTGCCAGGATAGCGAGAAATATTGATACGAATAGTAGGTGATAAATTCGCCATGTTCCCATCAGCCATCTGACCAGGAGAGCTCAATGGAACCATGGGACTACCAATATTCTCGCTAAGAATCTCCCTAAAGTCCTCACGCTCCATATGGTCGAGTTCAAGAATAAAATATGATCGATGATGTAATTCTTCCCAAGGTGGCTCAACCCCAGACATGGGCTCAATAATGGCTTCATCCAATGGAAAAACATCGTCAAGGAAATCATGTGCATGAGAGGACTCAACTGCCCATGCAGGCAGCACATATGGGTCCTCCTCCTCCGTCCACGAAGAGAAAGAACTAGGCTCTGCAACTTGACCAAGGTTTTCTTGATATTCTACCATCGTTGCAGGAAATGACACATTCGTTTTGATAGGTCCAATCGAAGGACACGGTGAAGGAAGAATCCAAGGATATTCCATATGGGTAGTACGAAAAGGCACTGAATTAAACGAGGATGAAGCCCCACCAAAACTAGATCCGATCAAAAGAACGAGGGCAGGACAGCTAAAGGTTCCCATAAGAGACGGATACATACCCACACCCACACTCCCAATTGCTGGCTGAGAATAATCGATAATTAGGATAGAAGTTCCCGATGATGCATTAACACTCAGATTATAGAATGATGTCTAATCAATCATAACAATCTTCCCATTAAATGGAAAGCATACCACTCAAAAGAGAGAAGAGGATACAACTTGCATACTATACATCCAATTCCAACCCAGCAAAAGATTGTAGTCAAGGGGCGCATCAACCACCTCGACCTAGATTGTGATGGTCTTCCCTCCCAATTGGACCTTAAGAGAAGGAAGAATCCCATGCGGCTGAAATGATCTACCATCTAAAGCTGTCAACATAGGAACAGATTGAGAAAACTTGGGAGAACCCAAACCCTTCCAACATGACAAAGACATCACAGAAGCAACAACACCTTCATCAATAACAGTGCTTTTGATGGTCATATTAATACACTCTACATGAATCAAAAGAGACACATAGTAAGGCAAGCGAGGCTGTATTCCCATGGTTTCAAATTTGATAAGGGAAGAAGAGTTATCATCATTAACCCCAAGAGTAGAAAGCAAGGCTCTACCCTGCGGAGGACAAGTCTAAAGTACTTCAAGCGCGGACATTGCACAAGGAGTTTGGCCCAAATCCTCGACAACATAATAGTTCTGGGCGGCTCAGGCATTAGGATTGCGCCCTGAACACTTTAGGACTCCCTTAGGAATGCGAGGTGCAACTTCAAGTTTATCTGTAGGTTTTTCGATAAGCAAAGGGCTCTCGGGTGGAGCGGGTTCCTTTCCAAGGTCTGGTTGTGACGAACCATAATCCTTCGCACGAGTCACAACCTTAGTAGCATGCAACTTGTTGACGCAACCATGACCAATATTGGCCTCTGGCGGATTTTGATCTCCACCCGATGCACAATGAGGATCAATGGTCCTTGAGTTCATATTTTTATTTTTGGGTAAAGGATTAGTTAGCACGGCTGGGCCCTATGCTATGAACCTCGAGGCATCTTCCATATGAGGGCACAAGTGAGTGAGGTGGTCCTCCTTACATAACTTGCAAGGAAACTTTACCTTACATTTAGTCTGCTTGTCCCCCCTAGCATTACGAGTGTTCTTGTCATTATAATTAGCATTTTCGTTCTTAGTCCCACCCTTATGATTATTTTTCCCTTTTTTCTTATTACTTCCAGGCTTTTGGTTACCCTTATGGTCTGAAGATTGTAGGGAAAGTACACTCGTCGATTGGGTAGGTTGAGATGAAGTCGTGGCTTGTCCCAAAGCAGATTAATTAACTGACAATTGGCTCACTTGTTTCACAACCGAATCTGCCGGTTTGGTACTTGTACAGCCCACAATGCCATCGGCATGTGGCCCAGGCTTGATCTTGGGATCGAAACTAGATTGTGAAGCATTAGGTATAATCTCATACAAAAGTATGGATTGAGCGTAGATCAAATCCAACTCTTATGCCCTGAAGATTACTTGTTCCTCATTTTGGACTCCGGATGTAGAAACATCCTTCGCGATGTAAGGTAACAACGACTTGAGGAACCACTCAAGGAGAAATTTCAGTGGTATAAAGGCTTTAATCAACCACTTCCAACTACGCCACTCTTGAATATGATCTGAGATATGTGTGGCTTTATCTTATCGAAATGTCGACAACAGTTCGGTACCGACGTCGTAACATATGGGTATCTGAAAGTGATTGAGGAAAGTCATGGCAAGGTCATCAAATAAAACAAATTCCCCCCTTGGTAACTCTATATATTATTTCGCCGCAGGCTCGGTAAGGGTGCATTGAAATAGCCTCAAATGGATTGAATCCTCATGTAAGGAATTGGAAGAGCACCAAAGGTGAAAAGTAGTGACATGCTCACTAGGATCTTCTCCAGCTTTGCCATTGAACTTGGGAATGTCCGAAGGAAGCTTGTTAGGGACAGCTGGCCAGGCCAGTTCATGAGATACCGGATCGTTCATAAGTCTTGATAAGTCAGGTAAGTTCAAAGTTGCGAGGAAAGGGAGCCTAGGTTGAGCCATTTTATGCCATGCTCCCTACATTAGAGGAGATTTCAACTCAAAATGGGCCTCCAAAAAAAAATTAATAAAATAATAGTTAAAATAATAAAATAATATTTATTAATTTTGGAGGTAGAAAAGAAAAAAACTACTTTTTTGTTTGTATTTTCGACATATCTCCTCGTGTTTTTACTCAAATTTCGACCGGGAGAGCTCATTGTATGCAAAATTTAATTCTGCCTCTAACGAGTACCCACTCAGCATACTTTTGATGGACCCCTTTACCCCAAAAACAAGAAATACCTAGAAAACATGATGATGATGTCATCATCACGTTGTTTCAGGTATTTCTTGTTTTTGGGGTAGCGGGGTCCATAAAAAGTATTTCAAGTGGATACTCATTGGATGCGGAATTAAATTTCACATCCAACGAGATCTCCCGGTCGAAATTTAAGTAAAAACACAAGGAGATATGTTGAAAATACAAACAAAAAAGTAGTTTCTTTTATGATACCTATCCCCAAATTTATATTAAAAAGGTCTTTAAGACCTATACGGTATTTCAAATTTAAAGCAATTTCATTGGCTAACACATGATGACATGGAATTTGAATTAAAGTTAAAAAGCCCATTTTGAGTTGAAATTTCCTCTAATGAGAGTTTTGGTTCATGTAAGGCTAATTGCTATAAATACCATGACCTTGCCCATAATAACCTCCTCCCATTTGACCCGTATAGGGCTGCATGGAAGCATTGTGATGTGGGGTACCTTGATCATGCGATGCTACAAAGCCATAATTGGAAGAGTAAGTAGGTTGTTGATACTCATAGCCATAGGGTTGATAGTTCTGTCCATACTACGATCCATAAGACTGTCCATGCAAAGCTCCATAAGGTGTCCCATGGGATGTCCCATGAGAATGTCTATAGTTAGGGATATGGGGAATTCCTTGAGATGGATCATAAGACAATCCAAAAATAGGTATATGACCTCCCAACACAACAAGAGGTACTTGACTCTGAGATACTACGGTGTGAGCAGTCGCAGTATGAACATGGCTAGTAGTGATATTCCAGCCCGAAGGACCACGTGAATGAGAGGGAGGAAGGGTTGTCAAAAATGCATTCGAAGGAGTAGGGTTCGAGGATGAAGGGACATGTGAAGGGATGTAAGTGGTGTTCCCAATGGTCACTCATTTCAATTCTAGTATCCGCGTATGATTACTAACACTAGGTCTAGGACGGACATGTGAGGTTGCTTCCACCGCTGGGATGGAAGGTGCAATGTGACTAGTGCTCCCAAATATCTCCACATGGAAAGGAATAGGAGTGCCCCCAGGCATAGTGCTAGGTTTAACTTTCAACTCAACATGATGTGTCGGATTGGGTGCAGGGATATCAGACATGCCATAACGAACATGACTAGTGCTTGTGGGTTCATAATGAGTCTTGTCGCCTAGTAACCAATACCAACGACCTGTGAATGAGGGATCAAAACCAAAATGTGAAGGTATTTTCAGTGAAGGATCATATACGAGAGTAGGATAGTCATCCCCAACCTCATGAGGTGGAGAGAACATCTCTGGAATCTCATCCTCATGATCTCCCATAGTGTGTGAATCAAAGTGAGAAGTAGTCCACCCGTACTATCTATTTCTCTCTCCCATAGGAGGAGGAAATGTGGAAGGAAAAAGTCCTGCTAAACAATGAGAATGGCAAAGTGTCGCACCTGAATCTACAATGATTCAAAAAATGAAAAGACTCGATCTAATTACGCAAACCCTAGGCAAACTAGCATGCACAGAGCATACACCTATAAAATGTAAAGCCAAATCGCAAGCAAACAAGGGTAGGATATGTGAGCTCCCGAATGAAGCAGGTATGTCTCACCTAGGAGAGGCTTGAGACTCCCATACACAACAAGAAAAGTTTCATAACCAATTATAGTGGCCCTCAGCTTCAATGCATATAGTGACTACGTTGTTCGACCGCTACCTAGCCAGGATAGCTGCAGAATAACCTTTGCGAAATACCCCCTCGATAACCTAGGTAAGGCAACTAAGGTCACCTCAATATAATCAATGCTCAGGAAGATAGTCGCAGGCGAGATTGACCATATGGGCAGGGTAGCAAAGCCCGAAACTCTCAACAGAGCCCCCAAATACGAATACAATCCTGGAAATATCTCTGGTGCTAATCAGTTACAACTAGGGGTCATCCCAATCATAACCGCTCACACTGCCTCGTGCTTAACTCCCTTGTAAGAGGAGGATCCTGAGAACACTAATTATATAAAGGAATTTCACACTCTCACCTGGACAGACACATAAATGTTTTGTTTAGTGGTCTTGGAGAATTTACTCACAATGAACTATTCCAAGACCCTAAAACCTAATCTTATTGGTGCACCCTATAAAAGAAAAGAGTGTAATTCATTTTATCATGCGTTGATTTTATTTGGCTTATTACTCAAAGGCTAAATGGTCGTGCAACTAATGATGTTATGATGCAACAAGAAGTAAAATGCACACCTAACAATCAATGCAAATGCACTGTGTCAAATGAAGAACAGGGTATGCTACTACATGAAGTGCAAAATTTTGCTTCAAATGAATATGCAATCATTCCTATATGAAAATATGACTAATACTCTCCAAGCAAACTTAATGCAAGTACCATGCAAATGCAAAATGAAAACAATGCATAATGATGCAAAAAGCAAATGTTTTTGTATTTTTTGAATTAAATGAGATAAAAAGCAAAAGTATGACTCTATAACCGTCAGACTCTGCAAGCACTACCAGACAGGACCCAAGCAAAGCACCAAGGTAAAAGAGACCTAATGCACTAATACCAAAACAAAAAATAGAAAATGAAATGACAAGAACATTTTCAAAAATTTAAACTAAAAAGTGTCTCTGGTCAGAAACAGGGGTGTATACAAACTCCAGAAGCATCCAAGAAGACTCAGCAATCATCCAAACTCACCTAGCAACACTTAATATCCTCTAAAAAGGAAAAAATCAGGGCATACGCGACTTTTTGCAGAAAATCCACGTATATACGCGTCTATTCCAAGAAAACCCGTGTGTACACGTGACTGTGAAGGAAAAACCCGCGTACAAGAAGAAAAAGAGATAAAAAGAAGGTAAACAAACAAGATGAGACAAAATTTACTCCTGTAAGACACTACTGGGAAAACATGCCAACAAACCCGACTCAAAAATAGAGAAATCAGAGCAATTCAAGAACATTCAATGCCGAAAAACCCCCAAAGGAAATAACTAGGAACTCCCCAGTATGGTCGCCAATTCTGTTACATAGAAAAATTCCTATGGCTTGGGGTGTACCACAACAAACAGAGTAACCGCAGAAATCAATCCCTTCCCAATATGCAAGAGAAATAAAACATCTAACACTAAAGGATCTTGAAACATACCTTATTCCGGATGGTTGATGTAGATCCCCATTGAGCTTTTCCAAGCCCGCTTGTGTTAACAATTTGCTCTCTCAACAATCAACAAACAAGACAAGCATGCTATATAATGGTGTTAGACCTACTCTAGCATATATAATCAATAATGTATAAGCAATTAAAAGCATCCATGGATTCAATATTCATTTAAATGCACATCATTAGACAAGAAAAGATAATTCTATTAATATAAATCAGAGATTATAAGAATGACAACCTCTGTCGGCACGTCTACAAACCTGCTGTAGCTGCAACTATTTCCCAAATTTCTAAAAAATTGGGACCCTCGTTTTAAATATTGTCTTGCTTAGTTTGTTGGGATTGATTGAATATCTTTTTATGCTGGTGCTGACATTTGACTTGAGGTTTTGACTTACGAGTGATTTCTTATTTCGATGTCGGAAATTATTTGAACTGTGAATCGGGGTCATATTCACCCATGTAGCCTTCGTTGCGGAGGCTAAATAGCAAATGACCCAATCCAAAATTGTGTCTTCATCCGATGCGCTTTGTTTTATTTTCGGTGTTTTTGTTTTGTCGCCATTGGAGCGCTAGTACCTTGTATTGCCGCCGTTTCGAATGGCAATTTGAAAAGCATCACAACGAAAGTTTTGACCTTTCTCGATCCCGCGGTTTGCTTTTGTACTTTTTTTCTTGTTGCTGTCGGCGTCATTTTGGACTTTTGAATTGAGGTTAAGTTTTTGTTTGACTGATCGCTGTCAGTCTCATTTTCGCAAAAGCCTTAGTCTATTGGCGTTCCGTCGTTGCGGCTCTTGAGCAGACTAAGCTTCTGCCTTATATTTTTTCTTTCGCCGATGTTCATGATCTATTTTGCTGACGGTTCGCTTAACTTTAGTTCTATTTTCTTCCGATTTTCACTGGTCTGTGGAACCTCTTGTCTTTGTGGCTTCCGGTGTTGCAGCGTTTTAACATGCTAATAGTCTGAGGCTATAGTCATTTGGGCTTTGATGTTGAGGTTTAGTGTGTACTTCACCCACGGTTTTCATTATACTGCGGAGTTTATAGTATCTCTGTCACTCACCGTTGCGGCTTTTTAGTAGGATGATCACCGATGCCATAGTTGTCCCGCCGCCCGATTTGTGATGTTTTCTCGCTGTGTGTTTTTTACTGAGATATATATATACGCAGGATGGAACATTATTCTATTATTATCCCTATAATTTCGTGCCTGCACTATCGTTGTTGATTTGAACTGTGCTTTCATACCAGCTTTCGGGAGCACGTTCATGGGTGGCGTCATCATGGAAGCTTTAAAATTATCTTTGTCAACTGCACAACTCATTGCTAGGTAGGCCAACCACTATTTCACCCTTTTTTTTGAGTTTTTCGAACTAGGGTCTCGTCCTTTGGTTAGGCTTGTCCTACCGTGGTCGATGGGCATATGTGTATGGGTTTATCAGCATAGATGGTGGTCCACTTTGACAGTTAGCAGTCGAAGGGTGTTTTTCTCATTTTTTCAGGGTAATTATTGCAAAGCCGTTATGAGTTTTTGAAACTTATCCGAATGTGTAGGAAACTGGTGCATATGAGCATTACGATGTCTGCACCGGTTTTTCTGGGGTTGTGTATGGCCATCTGGGGAAAATTTTTTCTTTCCTTTTGCAGTCTATAGGTGTTTACCGTGGTTTTGTTTAGGACACCGGAGGGTTTGAGCTTCAATTGTTGGTTGCCCGCATGTTCTAGACAGGGTCACGTTTTCAAGAAGAAGCCTCATTAAGGGGATTTATTTTTTAGCAAGCAGTTAGAAAACATTCTACTAAGGTTGACGCTTTTGCTTTTAGGATTATTTTCGGTAAAGATGCCTAGGGTTTTAGTTTGATCAGACTGGTTTTACTTCACATAGTGCCGTGTTTAGGATCGTTGGTAAAATTTTATGATGTTAGCGAGGTTATGATGCATTTTTGTCGATAGTGTTTGATTTTAATAGCGGGCTGACTTAGGATTTTCAGGACCTATCTTTTTGCATAAGTAATTGCTAGTTAGCCATGGTTTTGTATCTATGTATATTTAGCTATTGTCAGGATATTTAGACACTTATGAGTTAGTTAAGATAAACTTGTGTAATATATCCGTTAGGTAAAAGTTTGTTTCTTTAGTATGCATTAGTATGCATTTGTAAATATTCTAATCCGATGATCACGATATGTTCTAGACATAGAGTGATTCGATGGTTCAAATTCTCTTAGATCATACCTACCATTGATCCGTGGCTTAACACCTGATTGGTCTATGATCTCTATTTAAAGAGCATAGAGGGTCCTTGGCTAGTTTATTGATTATGAGAAACTCATGTAACTTTCTTTCTTTTGCATAATAAATTGCTCCAAGTAGCTATTTGGCTATGGTCGTGGACTGTTTCCCTCTCGAGGGTTTTAACCACATAACAAACATCAATGTGTTGATATGTGATCTATTTGTGTGAAGCAGTTGCTCAAGGTGTTCGGTCTTTTGGGAGAACCCTGTGTACCCGAACACGGTATCAGAGCTTTTATGAAGAGCCACTTTCGGTTTTGATCAAGATCTAGAACCGGTGTTGCCGAAACTTTGAAAGGGTTTCTAGTTCTAGATTTTCTATGCATTTGTGGCCCATGGGAGCTATTCCATTGCTACCGGAGCACCGTTTTCATTGGGAAATAGTTTTCGTTTCACCGAAAACCATTTTCATTTGCTCTAGAAACACCCATTTCGGCAAATCTGAAGGTATAATGTTACACTGATGGATTTGTTTTTTGTAAATCTCTCATATTTTATTAGTTTATTATTAGATCTTTGTTTTTAGTCTCAGACTGTTGCCTTCCCTGACTGCGTATGCTCTTTGCCGTGCACCTTGCGCGATCGCGGCGAATCAGAAACAGTAAGGGGAAGTTTTTTTTTCTTGTCTTCTCGGCTACATATGCTCTTTGCCATGCACCTTGTGCAATCATGGAAAATAAGAAACAATGAGAAAACTTGAAAACGTAGACTTTCCGGGAAGCTAACCAAGATCTAACCCCATTATGTGGAAAAAGAAAAATTTGTTTTGCTTTTCGTTTTTTTTGTGATTTGCAGGAAAAGAAAGCAAGCACGAAGAATGAGAGAGAAGAGTAAAAAAAGCCCCTTTCATCTTTCCATTATTTTACATACCTTTTAAACTTATATCACTTGGTCCAAAGTTGCTTTATTACTTAATAGGTCTTGAGTTCAAGTCTTATTAAGCTACTTTTTAGTGCATGCAATTTCTATTTTCAAGTTACTTTATTGTAAAAATGCATCTCACATAAATAAAATAAAATAAAAGTGAGTCACTTAAGTCTTTTAATTTATTGCCGCTGTCAAAACCCCAAATATTCCGAAAAATTTAAAATTTTTAAAGTATAGATAAATTTCATAATTGCAGTCAACTAATTATTTAATTAGTTAGATGTTAACGAATTCATTATCTGAATTATCTATTTGATTATGTTTAGTTTATAGAACAATTTCTTTTTCGGTTTACTGACTTGTTTTTCTTTGCGATCACAAGGTGGATCTGTCATGAAATTCTGGGCTTACTTAGCTTTCGAGTTAATGCAGAAATTTTTCCTGCTCTTACAGACTTACAGGTAAGAAGTTCGGGTGCTGCTTGTCAAAATTCTAAAGCATTCAATTATAAGTTCGTTGCACAATAGTTAACTCAATAAAAGATTATACATGCTAGTCAATTTCCAAAGCTTACCGAGGTAAAATCATTAAACTGTTCTTCTTTTTAAGATGTATGGAAATGAGATTTAGTTCTGTTAGTAATGCAGCTGCTTTCTTTCTAGTAGACGTAATTTATAGTTCGTAATGCATGTTGAACTCTTCGATGCCTATCGTAGTCCTCAAGTGTAAAAATGCCTTAAATCCTTCTTCATAAGCAATTTTAAGAATGGCAGAGTTATTAAGTCATCAAAAGGTTACTTATTGTCAATCTGATAGTTACTAAAATGCTTAACACTTTTGTTTATCAACTTAAGGGTTTATACGACAAATACTCCATAACATAACTAGAGCTATTCTCAAAGATGGATATCTTATCGTGAACAGGTTTTATACAATTCCTTCATAGATATAAAAGGGGCATGTTCTTAATAGACTACACTCATTGGAAGAATGCATATCATAATAGTTTTATGGCCTAACTTCTATGTTGGTAAATCTTTTGTTAAAGAGATTTGTGGCTTAACCCTTGTCATGTTCCAATTTATTAGTTAAAGAACATTTATTTTAAGCAATACATTCACCAAAATAAATGTTATTGTTTTCTTTTGTATCTTATTACCAAACTTTACTATCTTGATAATATACAGACAAGGCCATTGAGGTTAACGTTAACAATAAGCTATGCCATAGTTTGATTCTATAAATCTCCTTTAAAACAACAATAGTATTAAGATTATATATGTTGGTTGAGAGAATACTTGTTGTAAGCAATGTTATTAATTCCTTTCATAACGATGTTACAAGACTTTACTATTATCTAGATTGTAACTGTTTGAAATAATAAAAGGGTCATCGAAAAGACTACGCCCAAGGAAATTTTACGGTTTAACCTTAAAGTCTTATAATTTCTTATTGCATACATCCCATGTTTGTATAAAATGCTAGGTTATAATCTTTACACTCTTACTAGGTTATATTCTTTTGATTACACAAATAATTATTTACTAGAATAGTATTTGCCATACCTTACTTCTAGAATTCTCTTAAAATATTATAAGGGTAAACTCCTTTGATAGTTTGTTCGTTGAGTGAAGAGATAACATGTTAAACAATGTAATGGGTCGTGGTAATAACTACGCCCATGATTAGCATAAGGTTAAATCTTAATTTACGCTTGCAAATGAAGATATATCATGATTTGCTTGACAAAGAGTCGTATTATCCCCCACGACTTTGTTGAATGGTAAGGTATAGTTTAATTATTAATGATTCTTTGTTCCATGCAACGTATGAACAGGTTGACTTCGGCTAAGATTATAATAGAACTTTCAATAATACAAATCAAATGATTGGCAAGGGAGTCATTCTTGTGAATGCTCGTTGCAACTATAGACAAAAACCCACTGCATGCAAAAATTTAGATGATGTATGTGGCATCACTACAGCCAAGTGATACGTGAATAAAGGACTCTCCCTTTCGAACCCTAAGCTCATTGTTTCAGCGTGGTTTTTGGCCTCCTACTGCTCTGAACTGTCGCTTACCTTGGTTGCCGGTAGTTTCCCTTCTTGCTATGTCTCCTTGTGAGCTCATCCTGAATGCTTAATGGAGAGGTATTGTCATGAAACTGTTTGTCTGCTTGGTATAGGACAGTGATACTTCCCCTAGGGTTTCTCCGTCGCAGCTCACTCAGTTTGGAGTCCATTAGTCTGTACTGTCCTTTCTTTCTTTAGCTCGGTGATGACAGTCGATGTCTTGCTTAACCATAGTAGCCGGTGTTTAGGGTTTGCAGCATTTACTATTTTCTGTTGAGAGTGGTTGCGACCTAAGCATATTTACCAGCTGAACTTGTTATTCTTGTCCTCCGTCACTGTAGGTATTTGCTGGGTTAGAAATCCCTGTTGTTTCGCAATAGATGAATGGTTTCATCCTCCTCGCGCTGGTGGTTGCTTTACTGCTCGTGGGTGGTCACGCATCATTAAAATTTTAGGTAAGAAGACTGTTATTCCTTCCTTTACTTCGCAGTCTTGTTTTAATACATAGAGGTTTATTTAGCATACAAGTTTTAACACTATCATTTCTTTGTGGACTACAGGTGTCGGCTCTCCCCTCTGCGTGGTTTGTGCGAGGCTGAGGCAGAAGTTGCTGGTTCACGGGTAAGCCTGGTTTAACCATGGCATTTCCTCCTTGTTTGGCCCCTTTGGGACATTTGTGGGTTGGTGCGTCGTGGCCTGCAACCCTTACGGTTTCAGTTTATCTTGTTATTTAGTTTGTTGTTTTAGTGGATGATGAGACCCTTGCGTTATGCGGGGTTCTCCGACTCTGGCCGTGACTGTAAATGTTTGTTTTTATTAAGGTTACTATGTATATATACATGTAAATGAAAAAAGGGCTGTAAAAGCCTCACTCTATACTTTTTGTTTGAAGCCGTGAGCTCATATACTGTATTAGACTCTTTCAGTTTTGTTAACTCTGTTGTACATTTTAATATTCGTAGGGTTTTACCCTAACTCGGCCATATAAGAAGTGTTTACAGTTTCTTTTAAAAAAAAATTATCTTTATTTATAAATGCACTACTATAAGTGGTTTGATTGATATTTATTAAGTGTAAAGATTGGCTGAGCTCGGTAAAACGAGCCTAATAATATTCTGTTGGTTTACTTCCTATGCGTTAATGCATTTGATTCTTACCCTATAATATTATTTATGTATTACTTACTAGGGTTTATGTACATTGTTTTTATAGTATTTAATCACTCTATTTCAATAAAGTTTATAAAAGTTGTTTTATACTTGTTACCCTTTTTAATATAAGTAATTAATGTTCTTACAGTGTATCTGTGTAACTGATAGATTACATCTTTTAAAGTATGTAATTTATATTTAATTAATATTTATCATATTGTGAAATGTGTTGTTTTACCTACAACAAATATTGTTTTACAATTGTACACATTATCTAAGTAATTAGTTTATTTATAGATATATGAAGAGATAGTATTTTTGTTGTTGTATTCTAGTACTTTCTACATTGAATAATTTGTAGAAATACTTCCTGTATTCTATATTATCCTGTTTATATTATAATACTAGTATTTATAATATAACAGAATGAATAATACTATCTATGTTTTGAGCTGTGAATTATATGTTAGTATTTGTTTAAGTTTCTAAAAGGTTGGATAGTAGTTATATAACTTATTTAAATTTAGTTAGATAAAATGAAGAATTTATTTATATTGCAGTGTAATTAAAAATTCTTACATCTATTAGTTATAATTCTAGAAACAAATTTAAAATAAAACAGTCTATCCTACCTCACAATGCGAATGTTATTAAAAGAAGAATACAGTAATTCTTTATTCTTTATAGAAAAGAAATAACCTGTAGA
This sequence comes from Pseudotsuga menziesii, assembly GCA_001517045.1. Classification (NCBI taxonomy): domain Eukaryota; kingdom Viridiplantae; phylum Streptophyta; class Pinopsida; order Pinales; family Pinaceae; genus Pseudotsuga; species Pseudotsuga menziesii. The sequence continues at coordinate 265,143 of LPNX011181180.1, read as the reverse complement.
AATGAATGGTATTCTAAAGTAACCTGATACTACAGATTTTAACTTTTATACATACTCTTCCTTTGAATCAAGTAGATAAAAAGGTTTCGAAAAAGAATACTGTAGAAGGAACTGTTCATTTACTAAACATACGACTGACAGTAAAAAGATATAACTTCTTTCTTTGCTTCTAAAATCGGTCATTCATAGTCTAGGTGTCTAACCCTAATCCTTCTCCATACACAATATGTTAATTCTTCTGATAGTAAAATAAAAATAAACATTCTCTTAACAAACTAACATTTTATTCTATAATTGCATCATACATCCTTTATAAAATTTCACTACCTGTGTTGGAGTACGATCTGGATCACTCCATATGAGGAAAAACACAGGTAGGGTTTTGTTTCTCATCAAAATGATTCTATTACTAAACAAACTAAGAATAAATTCATTACTAAACCATCTAAGTCTTTACATCATAAGCTGCAATGCATCATTCAATCACACACAGATAATACACATAAATTAATAAATAACAGAACCTGTTCTTTGAGCTTGGACGACAACAGCAATGGGAGGCCGTTCCTCCCTACCAACTCCTGGAGAGCGCTCAAACAACAACTCCTCAGGACCCCCGAGCTTGCTCTGGTCTCCCTGGCTGGAACTAGGTGCAGTAATAATCAAGTACAAGTCTTGAAACTTATACCAATCCTAAACTTATCAGTAAATTACTCTCAGCTAGGAAGCTGTATCAGACCAACTTACTGCAGTTTTTCTCTCAGAACACCTTCCTTACAGTTTTCCCTTTTCCCCAATGTATTCCTTGAAGTGCATTCCTCCTAAATGATTCTTCTCCTGGAAAAATATCTGAGCAGCCTCATCTCTCTACATTGGGTACTTTTGAAAGATTGCTTAGGTCTTTTTGGGTTAGTTGTCATTTATTGAGCCACCTGCTCTGATCCCACTTTCTTGGCGGATCATGACCCCAAATGTAGGGAAGTTGCCACCTACAACATAGGAACTGTTTTACAATGCTGCCACTTGTCTTTTGCTATCCACCTAGTTCCTTCCACCAGTTTGACTATTAACACTCTTATTAACAGCTCTCCCAAGTTGTTGTCTCCACTTTTTATTTATTAATAATAAAATATTCAGAATTACATTCCACACCTTTTGACTCTGCTGAGTCATCAGTTTCTACTTAGCATTAAACTTAACATAATGTCTTAGGAATCAAAATAAAACAAATAACATTATTTTACAAAATTGGGGTATGTGACAGAGGATATATAGAATTTCACCGTCGTCATTACATGGATTGGGGTTGTTTTGCATGGATGACATAAAGGTTGGATACGATAGATGTACATAATTGATGGAGTATGTTGGACCCTGTTACAACTACAGTGATTGGATGCGCCTGGTCCAATATACACGAAGTATGCGTAGATATGGGTTTTCAGCGAATTATATAAAACTGAAAGACAAAGCTCAAAATAAAGGAGCAATGTTGTACATGGACGGAAGGCCAAAAAAAACTGGTAATATTGTGGGGTTTATAAACAGTACAAAACCGGGGTCTACACTAAAGCAACCCAACTGCATATTCGAGTCGCATGAAGGAAACTGTGTCTTTGTATGTGCAATTAAATCAATAGCTGTTGGTGAAGAACTGCTTATTGATTACAATTTGAATCGTGTAGATACAAACACGGTTAGTATGGTTGTGGTAAAACAAACAATTTAACCAACCTTTTATTAATTATTTTAACATCTATAGGACTTTTCGTTAGCATATAACTATAATTTTCTACTTTTCATGTTTCCCTAGGTAAATTTTAGTATGTTTTTGATGCAGGGTTCTCTCAGGGGCACCTCCATCTCCATAGATGTTTGTCGACCCGAGTCAAGGAAGCAAGTATACATTGATATTGCTAGTGTAATATTAAATTTATGATGGACATACAGATACGTTGTTATGTATTTTTATTAGTACATTAGGTTCGTTTATATAATCTTATCTAGTTTCCATGCAGAGTGTTGATCAGGGAAGCCAACCGACTATTGATCAGCTGACTGCAGCATCGGGGAAACAACCAAACATGAATGTAATTCTCCATTTCAAATAATTTAAAATCGTAAACATGTATATCATGACGCATAATGTTTATTTTGTTATGTATTCTTTCTTTTTTATGTTTGCGTTTATGATAGTAATTTTGTCTACCTTTTTTGCAGATTGACCGAGGAAAGTCCCCAACTGTTGATCAGACAACTGGAGCCTTGAGGAAACCAGTAAACCTAAATGTAATTCCACATTCTAAATACTTGAAAAATGTACACATATAAAACATGTAGCATAGTGTTTATTTTTGTTCTGTATTTGTTAGCTTTTACATATTGCGTTCATTGTGATAATGTTCTCTACTTTTTTTGCAGGTGGTTGATCGAGGTAAATCCCCATCTATTGATCAGACCACACCCTCGTCTAGGCGTCAGGTAATCCTATATGTAATACTATGACTCTATCAGGATAGACAATTTTTGTTAATATAATTATTTGCGCACACTATTGCTTCAAAGACTAAGAAATTTTTTATATATTTCAATTGCAGACAGGGGATTCTATTTATGAAACAACATCTCACAACTCTTTACAGAATGAGGTCTCTTGGTTGATGAGAGATAGTGAAATTAGAGAGTCTGTAGACCCATTGAGGGTGCTACAAAAGACAAGGGAAAAACAAAATGAGGAACTGATTCGTCTGACATTGGCAGTTCCACTAACAGAAGGGATCAAACAAAGGATTCAATTTTTGTTACAGCAACGTAAAAAAATGGACGTAAGTTATCGAATAATAATGTAAATTCATTTATAAAAAATTTATAATATTTGATTTTATATGCTATTGAACTTATAATACAATGGTTTGAATTTACAGTGCACTATGGAGATTATCAGTGGTGGTCAAGGCAATGTTGGTCCCAGTGACCAAACCACTCCATGTACACCACATACTGCTCCCATATTTTCCATTGAACAGTCGGCAACACACTCTATGAAACCCCCGAGGGAAACGGAGGGTGTAGCCGATGTTGCCCCACCCACAACAGATGCTGCAGAAGAAGGGGTGGATGCAGGGTTAGATAAAGATGTGGAAGCATTTCCTGGATCTTCTCGTGTGACTAGCATTAGTTCAATAGTGTGTACATTTTTGGTGAATGAAGAATTGGTTCCAATAAATATAGAGAGGATTCCAGGTCATTATAGATTGTTCAATTTAGTTTTTATAATTTGTGTCTAATATACCGATAATATTTTTTAATGTTGACTAATGATGGCATTAATGTTTTGTAGGAAATGATATATTTTATAAACATATGAATGATTTTGCCTTGGATATCTTCGGGCCCACCATCCGCACAATCTGGAACAAGCAGCCTGTTGTAGCTGCAACTCTTTTTTCCCAAATTTTTGAAAAATTTTGGACCCTCCTTTTGATTTTATCTTGCCTAGATTTATTTGGTTTCCTAAACTCTGGTTTTTTCCCTCTGCTACAAATTTGGATTTTCTTGAGTTTGAATTGAGGTTAATTGTTTCCTTCATTTCAGAAGTTGGATGATCTAAATCTGCCTTTGTCTAGCCAAAGATTTTGATTATGGAGTTTGTTTATTTTTTTAACATTTTCTCTATCGATGATTTTGTTTTAGCACTATCAGAAGTCAGTTGAAGTTTGAGTCAGAACTTTAGTTATCTATGTCGCCGCTATTTCGGAGGTTAAACGAACTGATTTGATCGCTACCCAGCCAAGAATCTTTTGAACACTTAACTTTTCTTTGAATTTTTGATGGTTGGTTTTATCGCTATCGGAGGGCAATCGAAGTTTGAATCAGAGCTTTAGTTATCTATGCAACTGCCGTTTCGGAGGACAAATAGAGAACGGGTTGATGAACAGTTCTTACTTTCGTCGATGCATGGTTTTATTGGTTCAAACATTTTTCTTTGTGATGATAAATTTTTGTTTTCGCTGTCAGAATTCTTTTGAACAGTGAATCGGGGTCGTAGTTCTCTACACAGCTGCCGTTATGGAAGCCAACTAATGAACGTCCTGATGGAAAGTCATGTTTTTCGCCGATGGGTTTTTATCTCCTTTGTTTATTTTTCAAAAAAAACTTTTACTTTTGACTTTCGGCATTTTTGTTTTATCATATTCGAATTTCTAGTCTCGAGCGACGTTGTCATTTCGGAGGCCTTGTTGTTTGTCTCGTCGACACTGTGGAGATGGTTAGTCCTTCTGCTCGTTGATGTCATTGTGTTTAGTGGGTAGTGGTTTCGATCTCCGATGCCTGTATGACAGCTTTTAATGCTTTGTTTCTCCGATGTTCTATTTTGTCCCGGAACCCTTAGTCTATATGGTTTCCACCATTACAGCTACTGAGTGAACTAACCATTTGACATATAGTGATTCCACCCGCCGATGAGAGTTTTCTTTTCACCCGATGCTTAGTAGTTCTGCTCGCCGAGAAGGTTTTTCCCGCCTTTTTTGTGTGCTTTTACTCTTTTTGATGATGGTAAAGTTTTTCCCTGGGTTTTGGTCGAGTCTAAGTTTCTCCGAGATGAAGAGCACAATTTAGGGTTCAGATTTGGCGGTTACATTGTTATGATTCATGCTTTCATGATTTCGAGTTAGTCCAGATGTGGCCTGGATTGAGGTAAAGAGTCTTTTTATTGAACTTGTGATTTTAGTTTGGACAATGGATTTAGCAGATTTCAAGACACAAACTCGCAGGATTTCTTTATTTTGTCATTTTTTCTTTTCATGCATTAACACTGTATATAGTTTATTTTACAGAATGCATACGGAGAAGGTAAATGGACTGATATAGTTTTTTTTGGTTATTCATGACAGGGTGATTGCTGCTGTAGAGAAGATATGTCTAGAAGACAAAGAAAAAGAAAGGAGGAAGCAAGGAAGAAAGAGAAAGAAAATGAAGAAGCATAGATGAATAAAGAGAAGAAAAAATTAAGGGTCTGAGATCTCAATAGATCGATAGCAGCATAGGCCCATGCTTGGGAAAAGTTCATCAGTTACCAAGCTGGTCCCTTTTTATAAAGTGCTCTTAAATCTTAATTTGAAATGTAACGTATTGTATAAATCATGAGCACTCACTAAAAGACAAAATTGTGAGATTAAAGGGTTGGGGGGGAGCCCAAAGGTCACAGGGGGAGCCCAAAGGTTACAAGGGGAAACCCAAAGGTTTGTTGTTTTGTATAAATATAGGAGAGTTAGATGTAATGGGGTATTTTTCCCAGATAGATTTGTGAGAGTATGTTGTAATAAGAACTATTTCCTTTTGCAATAAAGAATTACAAGTTTCCTATTGGAGAAAGCTTAGTGGAAGATTTCAAATGTTGTGCTATGGATTTGTTGAATGTGAACTATTTCATTTTCAGCTTGCATCCATTAACTGTGAGATCATTCTAACTCTTTGAACCTATGTTCTTGTTATGAATGCACTCTAGTTTATTCTATGAAATTTCCACTGTGAGTAATGAAGGCTTTTCATAAACAATGAGCTATCTTGTTGTTCATATATCTATTAATGTTCATATGTTTTGAAATAAGTAACAACTATCTGTGATTTTTCTTAATGCATGCGCAAAAATACATTACTCGTTGATAAATGATGATCTTGCTCCCTAGGGATAGGTTATATAGTTAGTTTTAGTTTCTTGCTGTGTGTGATATAGATGTGAGAGAGTTAATACGAGAGTTAAGAACCCGCGCATCACATTGTGACCGCTCCTTGTATTCTTGATCAATATGCATTGTTAGATAGGCACTTGCACATCATACTTAAACATAAAAAACTAAAAACACACACGGTGGACTGGGCTGTAACCGGTAAAACCTTGTATTTTGTTACTTGACCTACAGTAGTCGGACCGTAAACTGGACGGATTCCCCATACCAAACAGTAATGGACTACTTGGGAATGTTTACTGGGGAGAATCCCTAGTTGTTGTTACCTATGATTTTCTAGGCCTCAACACAGTCAAAAGCTTTAAAGGATGATATGACTAAACGCTTGGTTAGTCTATTCAGAAAAGATACCTTCGATGCATCAAAGGTCCTACAGAAGGCTGGAAAACATCTGAAGATTGTTTGAGACCAGTATAGGGTTCACCTAGAAAATAACCCTAGGTATGAGTGCCCTCCAATGATTCCATATATGGAGTGGAAATCCCTGGTAGAAGATGGAAAAGAGAAGGGCCTGAGAAAATCAGGAAAGATACCATCAGCTAGAATAGGGAGGTATGCAATACATTCCAAAATGTAGTGGTAAGCCTTATTATTACTAGTTTTTATATCAATTTTGGTACATCGACTAATGTATTTAAAAACTTAATTAGGCTCTTGGACACATCTAAGGACACTAAGGAAAGAATTGAAAAAATTGGCCAACACAAGCTTGGGCCTAGTGGTTAATCCAACTTGGCAGCCCGATATGTAAGTATCACAAAACCCTAATCTGCATCCAAATATCATACATTATTATTTTTGTTTTTTTCTGACAAAAAATGTAAAATTAATGACATCATGCAAATATGAAGGCTAACCGGTTCAAAGAATTTCCCAGTGTGGATTACATGAAGCTTGGCTTCGAATAGGGATTTCATGCCATTGTTGAACACCATAGAAGCTTGTCTGGGCATACTGTACGATCTTCTGTTGATCCATCTGGTGCCCAGGTATGTAAAAACTGTATAGTTTAATGATAATTTATTAATGCTCATACAATTTGTTCCTTATAAATAAATTAACATAAATTATTTATTCATTTTTGTGCAGGAAAGTAATGATACCGTTCATGTCAAGGATGTACATGACCAACCAAACGAAGATCATGCTTCTCATCTTGGTAATGAATTTATTAATGTGCTACTTTTTTTATAGACTATTGCAGATGATGAACATTAATTCTAATTCTACACAATTCAACTGCAAAGCATGTAGATGCAGATAACACGAAACATGTTGGGCCTGTACGAGATAATGTTGAACATGTTGATGTGCCCATGGCAGGTAAAAACACACTTTCGTAATGTTTTTTAAAATGAATTACTTGTATTTATCAAAATATAAATATATTAACGAAATATTTTGACATTATTGCAGAAATTCATCGCCCCTCGCTTGAAGTTCAACCTTGCGAGCAGACTAGTAGGGATACCGATGATCAAATTCCGGAAGATGTGACTCTAACTAAATATTTAAAGAGAAGAAAAGTAAAAAGGAAGTGACTAAACAAATTTTGAGTAATTCTTATTTATAAAAAAAAAAACATTTAATGGTTTTTCCCTCTGTTTGATGAATGAATGTTTAAATGAATGCTTTAATGGATGGTTTACTAATTTTTTTTGCTGCCATTGACTAAATGAATGTTTTAATGAATGAGTTAATGAATGGTTTTTTCAGTTGTTGAATGATTGAATGGTTTAATGAATTATTTAAAGAATGATTTAATGAAAGCATATTTCAACTATTGAGTGAAATAATTTGCAATATATGCATTGTAGATGCATTGTTATTTGGATTGTGAAATAGTGAAATAAATTGTTATTTGCAAGTAGATGCATTGGGTTTGGGGAGTTGAGAATGATGTGAGGGGGGGGGGGCATTAGAGCTTCCACCTTCACGTGGTTGGTCCTGTTTAGTAGAGAATATTAATAATTCTTGAAATAGAGAGGAGCTCAATGAATGGTAAGGAAGAATACATTAAAAAACATCTATTTCTATAATTTTAGTGTATAATTTTCACTATTGCTATTTGACTCCTCCATTGGAACTTGTTACAGATAGCATTGAGAAACATTTCCATAGTTAAGAGGCAAGAAATGGCATTTTGATTAGATCGATGGCCTTATATACATAGTATTTTTGGTTATCCATGTTTTATCAGGTGATATATTCTTAACCATTTAATTTACTTGAATAGTTGAATAGTATTGTAATTTACATTGTAACAAAATTGTATTTATTTAGATTGGTTTTGTTATTTTCATAAACAAACATAAATTTATTTGATGGGTCCTAACATGAAACTATTGCAACAGGACAAAAAATGAAGTATGTTGAATGCTATTTTGAAAGGTAAAGCATAAGAAAAGAGTGTGAGGATCCACAAATCAAGGTATAATTATGTTTTCTTTTGTTTGATTGAGTTGTCTATTGGGTATTTATGCATGTGCACACACATACATTTACTTGATGATGATGATTACCATACATTGAGGTAAAATTTGTTCTATCTTATCTAAACAATTACCTTAAATAGTTTGATTTATCATGATAACTGGCCCCTTGGTAATACTTTACCAATTCCATATAGCTAGGACAACAAAATTAAATGTAGACATTTAATTACAAGAAATATGATAGGCATTTGAGTTTGATGGGAATATGAAAGGTCAAAAGACAGAAAAAGATAGATAGACTTGTGAGGAAAATGGTATCTGAAGCGTTGTTTCCCTATTATTCCGCATGAGTATATTGTTATCTGTCCCACTTTATCTTTCTCTAGTAGTTTTGTAATTTGTTTCTTAATCTCATATCTTGTTCAACTTTCATGTTTGATTGTGCAGTGGAAAACCTATGTTTATATTTGTGCTTATCCCCATAGGTTGTGAGTTGGGCATGGTACACATTGGTATTTTTAGTTTCCATTGTAACTTTTCACCCCAACATCACTGTGCACTTTATTACTCATAATTGCTAATTTGTTACAAAGTATTCTTTGTGCAAATCTTTTATTAGGCATTTATATCTTTCTGTATTGCTTCCAATTTATCACCGAGTTTAAAGTGGTCACTTAGAGCAAACATCCCAATTTTGGAATACAAAAGAAGAATAACTGCATTGATAATTATGGCAAAAAAGTATTGAGATATGTTGAAAAAATAAATATCTATTTTCTACTTTATTTCTGGAAGGCATTGTTTGAATGCTTAAGTTATAAAAACTATTTATTTTTGTTGTTTTCAGGCAATCTTCCAGAGGTATCCACGGCCTGAAAAAGAGTATCAGTCATTTTCATTGATTTACAATGATAGATCACTAGATTTGGTATGACATCTTTTCACTAAAGGCAACCGTTTCACATTTGTTGGAAACAGTTTCGAGATTCTTTCCCAAGGAAAAAATGTTTTTATTGAAGAAAGCCCATTTGCAGCCATGACTTTTGGTGGTGTTGATCCTAATCATTTCAAGGGTAAACATCAATATGCTCCTGTTACTCGAAAGGGTTACTAGAAGGTATGTAATAGAATCATGTTAGTTTTCCAGGTTTAAGATTAACTATATTTAAGGATAAACACATGCATACCATGTTCTTTGTATGAGTCATAGTTACTAGTAGGTATGTCACGGGATTAATATACTCTAATAAATCGATTTTGTTATTTCCTTCAGTTTGACATGGGAGACTTCCTCATTGATGATCAATCAATAGGTCAACATACAGTCCATCTTATTCAATTGGGCACATGATTGCTTCTTAAGGAAAATATTGATGGCATTTTATGAACATTTAGTTGCAGGTTTCTGTGCTGGAGGTTGTGTTTCTAATGCAGATTCTGGAACTTCTTTGCTAGATGGTCGATGGGTAAAGCTTGCATACCTTTGATCTTTTGGAAATTTCTTGTATAAGTTAGTGGTGTTTTCTAGGTCTGTGTACGATATGCTATTGCACAGGGGTGTTGCACATCTGATGCTTGTATGCTATTGCACTATGTGATCATTGTACTATTGCAATGTGTGATTTCCATGCATGATGCATATTTAAAATTATATGCATCTACCATTCTAGGTGAAAATTTTGATTTCCATGTACATTCTTAAAAAACAGCCCTTCTAGCTTACCAAAAAACTCAGTAATAAGCTATAGAATCCAACTGGCTCATTTTCAGGGAAGTTTTTCTTCACAAAGAAAAGTATGCAGAACATATTTCCAATGAGATAACCAATGTAATCCCATGGAAATGGATATTGGAACATGGGAAAGAAATACTTGACAAGTTGTGTATGCCATTTAACTTGAAGGATAAATGGAGTAATATGAAGAAGAGTAATTACTGAAGCATGTACATACATGGATGAATTAATTATGTCTATCTTGTTCCCAATCTTCCTCTTTGGAGGAAAACTACTTGGAATATCATGTGTAATCTCAACATATCCTTCTAGCATTCTACTCAGTTATACTAATACTTCCTTCATAGTGTCACATTTTTCAACAGTATTGGACTTTATTCCATCTAAGACTCTTATTTTCACCATTTCATAACACTCCTTGGTATCGTTTATTGCATTTATGAAGTTATTTGTAAATAACAAAACTTTTCTTTGGCCCTTTTCTTTAATTGACAACTAAATTATTTTTCTATCCTTTATAATGTCCTGAGTTCTTCTCAAGTGATTTATATCTCCATTGGGCATCCACAAACTACTTATATTTTACATTTTAGTCCTTCGGTTGAATTGGACTTGAGCATGCATTTTATTTATATGTTTGACAAAATGATTCTATATCATCACTCATTTGGACATGTTGAGTGAAAATCTATCATATCTAAAACACTAATTAGATTATTTTGATGCATAAAATTCAATGATCATCGGCATAGTGTGTGCTCTAGAATGAAAAAGATATATAGAAGCATACCATACTGATATGTCGTAAGAGTTGTCAGGTAGAGAACTATAAATGAAAACATATTATCAACATTGTTTGTCAGAAGAGTTGTATCATGTCTGTTTGTCTATGTTTGAAGTTTCAACCACGCTATCTCCACTTATGCTAATGTTTCTATCTACACGAATAATAGGTGCTTGGTATTGTTGCAAGTATAGACTAGCTTGAATCTCCAAATCTTCATATATGCAAGGCAATTTTCTATGACATTCTATTATCACTTCAGATGTTTTGTAAGAAACTAAAGACGTACTCGTGGTTTAAGTGAATTTGTGAACTCAACAAGTTGACAATAATCAATATTTGTTTTGCATGAGGGAACAACTTGAGGCCACATTCATAAGTAATAATGAAACAGTGATTCATCATCCCTCTATTTTATGTTGAACACAAGTTTCATGCCAATATAATAGGTCTACATATGTCCAACAAAGGCATCTATGATTTGTTGGAAGTGACTAATAGATTTAGTGCTTGGTGGTGAAACCATCTAAGAGCTTCATCCTTGAATGAATTAGGGGAATTTTGGTAATGTTGACGCAAACACTGGAGATGCCCAGGCAGGTAATGGGGCTTATAGTCCTGTTTTGTTTGATTGAATTCATAAGTTTCCACTTTCTAAGAATGGATCGCATCCCTTTCTGAGCTAATATTTTATATTTTGTATTCAACATGTCTAGGTTGGGATACTAATCAATTTCTCATAGATATTAGTGAAGCAACTTTGATCATGTTGACTGTTAGAATGTAAGGCTTTAATTTATTTTTATCCAGACTAGTCTCTAATTGCTTTCATGTTTATGAATGTCATAAAAATTGTAAAATTCAACTTACACAATGTCTTTACCTTTTATTCAGGGTGGGATTGCACCTGGTGGTTTCAACTTTGATGCAAAACTGTAAGTACTCTGGAATTCATCAACTTATACATTCTTCATTATCACCAACCAAAAAATATTCGTGCATTCAAGACATTCAAATTTTACCACTATTACTACATGTTTAAGTGAACTACACTACACCACTTCTTGAATGGAAACCTACAATTTTTTTTTTGTTAAATCTACCACCAGGTGTCGCTTTTCTGATGGTGTTCCAACACTTTTGTTAAATATCTGACACCTTCAGCTGATGGTCAACTGATGCTTTTGTTGAAACTCTGACACCTTGCCCGTCGAATATTTGACGCTTTCCAAAAAAACATCGATGGCGTTGCCATGACTCCGACACTTCAGCCCGTCGGAAGGACGACCCTTCAAGTGTCAGTAGGCGTCGGATATTTGATGGTTTTTGCAAGTTTTTAGTGACACTTTGAAATAGATAACTATCGAATAGGTGACACCATGGTTGCATCGAATCTTCGACCGAATTTGGTATCACGTCGAATATCCGACGTTATGCCACCGACGGCAAAAAAAAGTGCATGTGTCAAGGATGCGACAGAGAAGTGTTGAATATCAGACATGCAAGGTGTCATATTTTGGGTTGAATTTCTATTGTGGTTGTCATGTTTTGAGCGTTCTGAAAAATCTCTTCATATTTATCCCAGAAATTCGTATACTCGAAATGCACTCTAGATGCTGTGCAATAATCAACAACTTTATCCTCAGAATCATTCCTATGGAAATTCATTTCATCGAAGTGAAAATACTCTAACTCCTTAACAAAATCCACTACATTTTTTACCCTAGAAAATGTGTAACTTCCTACAAAAAAGGGGACTGCAAGATATACTGCCTTCTTCTGCTCAAAAAGAAAATTTCCTATCCCATCAATGTACAACTATCTCGCAGCCTCTTTATGGATCACATAGTCTATAGCATACTTCGGTAGAAGGGAAGGAGCTCTTGAACCACCGTACATTCTTAAATATAAACCTTCTTCTGTCAAATAATAGTTTCCATTGTTTTTCACTACTTCCAAGGCTTCCTCTGACATACAATTACATTCGACCAAGAAAATTAATGTATACAATGGCATGATGAAATTCTCACAAATCTCCTTGTAATGGCTATAATATTTGTGAGCTCGGAACAACTTATGGGCAGCATACACAAGGGCCCGGTATTTATCCCATTGACACTTTAATGCTGGGAAGGGCTCAGCACATAGGATGCAATCAATCAATATCGAACTCATGTAAAATTGTGTCTTCTTCTGGGACACTCCTCCCAATGCTGCACTTATATAAGATGACAGACTATTGGACACTATATTTTCCCAATTAAAAATTATACCTTGGGTGGCGACAAAAAATATCACTGGTACCCAACCTATTTTAAATCTTTTTCCATTTGCCCTTCCAAAAATTATGTTCAGCATCAAAACAATGAATCTATATGGAGTGTGGAGAGTTGATGTCTCGTACTTTCCAGAAGGCCTTGTATGAATTTTTTTTACCTGGGATCATCATCTTCTTAACTGTTTCCACCATATCTAGATTTAGCTCCTTTAACCAACTTTCAATCAAATAGGTTTGTGGTGTTGGTAAATTGTAAGCCATAGACACATAGGCTGGGCTATATGCAGCATAACCCTGCCTCTCGGTGTTGGAAAATATCATCTTTGTTACATCTGCCCTAGGAAGAATCCACCCTATCACCTCTGAACATGGGAAAAGTTCAGGTGTGGTAGCCACTTTCATAATGGTTGATCTCTCAATATTTGCATATATAGGAATATCTTCAAACCTAGCTTCTGGAATGCTCTGGTTCAAAATCATCCTGTATACCTCTCCCCATTTATACTCCGGCTCTACTCTAGTAGTGGCTTTAGTATATTCATAAATAACCTCAACTTTGGTTATCTACTTTTGGTTCTTCCTCAACTGCTTGGGCCTTCTTCTTCTACTTTCGCGACATATTGCTATGCTGATAATTAGCATGTAACAATCATGCAACATGATTTTAGTCTATTTACTCCTAGCGAGCTATGTATTGCAAACAACAATAAAAACAATAATAATATTACCATCCCATCAATATGCATGCTGAAAAACTTCTTTTATCAAATAAAAGGCTTTATTACGAGAAGCAACAACAAGAAACTAGTAAAACCTCCCTAGCTTGCAAAAACCTCTGTTAGGGAAAACTCTAGGTCTTCATAACCACCTTGCTCCTTTGGGCAGCAAACCTAACCCAGGAAAAAAGCACAAAACCTGAAACTATAGACCGCTAAAAACCCCAAAACCCTTGATCATCTGTGCACTTCTCCTACATCCCATGGGAATACATTGTCGCGTAAGACATGGCTATGCAAACTAGGGTGCAAGAATAAAAGGAGTGTTGCAAACAGTGAAACGCTCGTCTGCACCCTACCCTTACTTCCCAAACAAATGTCAAAGGTTCACTCATGGCCACACAGGGACTGGGTGATAAAAATAACCGACCTAAATGAAAAGGCTTCACAAATAGATAGGTTGAACCCTAAGTAAATAAAACCCCACCACTACTCAAAACAAAACAAAACCCCCGTAGAAAAATACCTAACTTCATCACTACATGCGGTCGAAAACAACAATAATTCTGAGCATATAAAAAACAATGAGAGATTACTACCTGGATACAATGTGGTGGGTGACCTAGACAGGAAACAAGCTTTGCTGGTTAAAAATTCATACATGCGAATCGACAGCTACGCAGACTCCACTAGATAACCCAAATGGTGATAATACACCTCATCCCAACTCTATGGATTTATAAGCCCGACCGCGGGAGTAATCAATTAACGTGGCGGGAAATAAATTTAACCCACCATCGGAGTCATAACCTTGTGGAAATCCGCAACATCGGACTTACTCAACTCTTTCTACCCGATACATCAGATGGGAGAACCACATATGAAGATGAAAAAACTACCCTATCTCAGTATTGGCGAGGACATCGTGAAGCTACAGATAGAATCGACACTAGACCTCCACAACATCAACCGATGAAACCACCAAACTTTCGACACATTCCCATATGCCCAGCTGACGATGAGATCACCAACTTAATCGAATATCGGATAAATATAGTCAAACAAAGACCTGACTCATCGGAGATGCGTCATACTAGACTTCCAGAAAATCGGCAGACTGTCTCTAATACCATAGACAAAATGACTTCCGATACATCAGATCAAACTTTTGAAGGCTTCCAATGGGCATACCGGAATGGTAGTCAACTAAGCATCCGATGCATCAAAAAGCTAGTTGACTAGGCATCCGATACAAGCAGACAAAAACTCAATTTTTTTTTTAAACAATAAGCGACAGGAAAACTTTGCTAAAATCGTGGAAATTCTTAAGCTGTCTAAACACTAAAAGAAAATGCGGGGACCCTAAAAATAAAAATTATTGGGGAAAATAGTTGCATCTGCAACATGCACGTAATGTAGTAAACTTAAAAATTTATTGTTTAACTCCTTCATATTCATAGTTCCCAACTTCAGATCATAGAACTCTTTAGCTCACTCTTCATAATACTGCTCCGACAAAACCTTATTTTTAAAATATTTTTTAAAGGTACTCCAGTTTATATTCTTTTTCTTTATGCCTTTTACTCATTTTATGTCCTTCCACCAGATGTCTACTTTTCCAATTAAGTTATATATGGCCATTCTAGCTTTTAACTGATTGGAGTAATTATAAATTTGGAAGTACTTCTTCATTCCGAACAGCCATGCTTCGGCTTTCTCCCCTTTCTCTGTTTCACCGTTGAAAGTTGGTGGTTTTATCTTCTTAAACTCTCCAAAAATCTCTTCATAGGGCTTACATGTCCTTTTTCTAGAATGATAATTATCCTCACTGCTGTCACTAGAATACTATTGATTCTTCCTGTGTAAGTCACCATAAATTTCAGAGGATGAACTACTTTCAATTTTAGAATGTTTGGAATTTTTACTTTTATGTTAGTAGGATGCATTATCAGATCTTATCTGTTTATCCTTCCCTTCACTCTGAAATTTTTCCAACAGTATTTGGTTCAACTTTTCTTGAGCTCTTAGAATTCTTTCATTCTCTTTTTTAACCGTTTCCATTTTAGTTTTTAATTCCTTAACAGTTTGTGGCAGTTCTGATAAATTATTAGTTATTTCTTCCTTATAATAGGTTCTTTTCTAGAATTACTTTTTTCATTTAATGGGGACCCTTCTTCTGCATATTCCTCAAGTCCTTCCATACCTGCAAATTCTAGTTCAAATTTTTTTTTTGTACAACAACATTTTAAAAATAATTAATCAGTACGCATGAATTCTATTTACTTTTTGTTTACGTGAGTTGAGCAGCTTCAGGCCTAGTGTCTGAACGTGTGCTCTAATACCATATGTAACACTCCAAAATTTCCACGGGGTCTTCAGTTAGTGAAACAATGTCATAGCGTCTTCGTTCATGGGATATTACAAAATACTCCTAATTTCACTAGATATTGCTAATTACTTACAAAAATCATTTTGTTGAGCCCCCCTCCCAATACATATTTATAATTAAAAAAACCTTATTTTACAATATATTCCTTATTTTTACTAGAAATCCCTTTTTATACCCCCCAATACCTATAAACCCCCCATACCCTATTCCCCGCTCCCCAATACCTACAATATATTGACTTTATTTTTTACAACTAAAAACCCCCCTTTATGAATGAACGTGATAAGATATTGTTCAACAAGGTCAATCCCTCGTGAAAATTTCATAAAAATTTAAAATTTTTCCTTGCGACAATTAATGTTTAAAACATCGCCTAAAAAGGTTAATTTAACTGTTAACGGTTAACATTCTAAAAAGTCTGAAACTAGATACTACAAAACATCATTTACTACTATATAACATATTCATTATTAACAACATCCAAAAGAAATGTATTGAAAGGTCGAACTATAAAGTTAAAGAGCTAGAGAATTAAATTATTGAGGTCAACTGTTTACTTTCTGGTGAGTGAAAGGTTCTAAAAGTTGTTTTCTTGCTTACTGAAGGGTCTTTTTGGTTTCTGCCTGGGGCTTACTTAGCTTTCTCAACCTAATGCAGATTTTAAATGCTTTCATAGGTTTCTACAGGTAAATTATTTTTCCAGGTTACTAGGATAAAGAATAATTAAGTTCGAAGATTTAACAACAGGTTTAGATTAGAGACGACATCATCTTAAAATTTACTTGTACTCTATACTATCGCAAGTGGCAACTTCCCAATTTTAGAATCAGTACTATTTATATTTTTTTATCGTAGTATACTTGCTAGAATGCTTATCTAGTTTTTATCTTTTATCTTTTGAAAGGTATTGTAATCCTAACTACTTTGCATATATTTATTTACCTTGAGCGTTATTCATGCTAAGGTCTAGAACATCCTAGGCTCTAAAATTATCATCAACGTTTCTAGTAGTTAAGTACTTACTAAACTTTAACAATCCTAGTCTAAGCATATAAATTGCATTTGATATATAACATTTATGTATTAAGATGATCCTATGAATTTATAAAGCATAACATATGTATAAGTCTTAACTTATATTATAGGTTCAATTATTTCGATTACACTATACTATTACTCATTGCATGAATTGAAATGCTATAATTGTTAAACTCTAGAACAATTTTATGAAAAACTACCACTATATCAAAACCTAGATCTACACGTATTACTTTGTTAAATCTTAAACTATGTATTAGTATTAACACACATTGTTTTGCAAGGTTAATGCATCGTTGAAACAATAGCCAAAACCAAAAGATCTTTTAGCTTGTGGAATCCACGTGTTTAACAGATCAAGGAGGAAGGTTTAGGGTAAACCCTAAACATATAAAAACTACCATAACCCTAAAAACTCACTTTCATTTCAATTGATGTTTTACTGTCCATGGTGGAGGGGCAAGCCAACAGGCCTTCGGCCTTTTTGGTCTCTGCTACCTAGGTTAAAAACACAAGCTTGAAGTCTTAAGAGGAGCTAGTCCTCACCCTACGTTCACCATTGCTCAGGGTCTATAACGAAACTGGTTGTTGCGACCAATGTAGGGTTTGTACTCTGGTTTCTCATCGCTTGGGTGCCTCCAGATTAGGCCGAGAAGCTAATAGGTTTATAACTTAAGGGTAAGTGAGATAATTCACAAGTATTTTTATCGCTTTCCCTCTTTCTTTAAATACATATGATTTACCAAGTTTTTAACCAAACACCATTATTTTTACTATTGCAAACCCAGGTTCCAACTAGTTGGCTTCACACAAGCTTTGCGTTACTCAGTGGTGAAGAGTTCAGACCTCCAGGCTTCGATAAGCCTCGGTTTCGAAACTTGGGATGTCCTCTGTAATGAACAAAAATATATATATAAAATAATCACTAAATAACTATTATATAATTAATAATAACTATTAAATATCAATATTAATTATTAATATTAATACATATTGATATTAATTATTAATAATTAATAAATAGTTATTAGTAAACAATTCTAAAATGACACATCCTTTCATGGATAGTATCCAAAGTTCCTTTATGATTAATATATATATGGAACTGACTTTGTAATCTATCATCATATCTATTCTATCATCAATTTATATATTATTATGGCTTATTTAATATTCCAAGTCTTTTGGTAATATTATTTGTGTAAGCGAATAATTATTCGCCTCAAGTGGGATATCACCATTTCCATCGCACCTGCTGAAAGAAATAATAATATTAGTACTGAATTCGGTAACCATTTAGTGATTCCTGAGTCAAATATAAGGGAAGAGCTAGACTTTTTGGACAAAAAATGAACTGAAATAAGTGGCTTACAACTGAGTGTTGGAGATTATATGGTCACATCGAAATTCATTGTTAGTTCCTTATGGAGCTTTGATGGTGACATAATTTTGGGTTTACCCTAGATAAAAACATTGGGGACTTTCATCTTAAATGTCGAAAAGAAGTTTCTGACATTTTCCTATAAGAAAAAGAGAATCACATTTCAAGATATTACAATGAAGTCAGAAATAGAACCTCCAACATCTGAAGAATTCCAGGATATATCAGAGATGATTTCACAGGGTAATCAGAAGTTAGAACAAAAGAAGCAGAAAGAAGTTGAAAAAATTGTCGCTAGTAAGGATGAAGAAATTACTCATTTGAAGAATCATAGTCAAGACTTGATCACACAGATTAAGAAATTAAAAAGGGAAAATAGATCGCAAGAGGAAAGCCAAAATGAATTCCACCAAAAGGAAGTGGATCTCCAAAATGATTTCAATAAGAAATTATTACAAAAAAATGAAGAAAATTCTTGCTTAAAAGTTTTGAATCAAGGGTTGACTGAAAAAATAAAAAAATTAAAAAATGAGAAGTTAAAAAAATCCTTAGATTTGTTATCAATTGGTAAATCTTAAGAATCACAAACAATTAAAGTTTCTACATGGGTTCCACAAACATCTCGAATACCTTATCGTCACCCAAATCACAGAAGTCGATACAACCAACATCAAATTAAAGCAGAAACGATGACTAACGCAATAGAGAAGTCATCAAAGGCTCAAATTGAAACATCAAAAAAGGGAAGCAATGCAAATCTCATCAAAATTCAAAAGAAAAATCTTATTGTCACATTGCTACAAGCATCAACAGAAAATGGTTCCGAAAAACAATTACAAAAATCGTTAGAAGCACCAAAAGTTGAAGTTCTATTAAACACTTCACATGCAATTCGAGTTCCTTATCGTGATCTGAATCATAAGAGTCATTATGATAGACGAAAAAATCAAAAGGAAAATTACCAGTATTATTCCGACAAAGAGCAAAGACAAAATCGACAACTCTCGACAATCGATCCGCAAATAATTCTATTAAGGGTATATCTCAGATGGATGAATTCACAACGGATGCAACATTTCCACACAATGTTTAAAATAAAGTATCGTCTTATTTCATCAAATGTTGCAACTACCAACACACAATGTCATGAGAAAGCGTTACGAGCTAGAACAAGGGATAAAGTCTTCCATAATTGTGCTTTGAGGACAAAGCAATTCTAATGGAGAGGCAATGTAATGAACAAAATATATATAATAACTAATCACTAAATAACTATTATATAATTAATAATAACTATTAAATATCAATATTAATTATTAATATTAATACATATTGATATTAATAATTAATAATTAATAATTAATAAATAGTTATTAGTAAACAATTCTAAAATGACGCATCCTTTCATGGATAGTATCCAAAGTTCCTTAACGATTAATATATATATGGCACTTACTTTGTAATCTATCATCAATTTATATATTATTATGGCTTATTTAATATTCCAAGTCTTTTGGTAATATTATTTGTGTAAGCGAATAATTATTCGCTTCAAGATTTTTTTATCGCTTTCCCTCTTTCTTTAAATGCATATGATTTACCAAGTTTTTAACCAAACACCATTATTTTTACTATTGCAAACCCAGGTTCCAACTAGTTGGCTTCACACAAGCTTTGCGTTACTCAGTGGTGAAGAGTTCAGACCTCCAGGTTTCGGTAAGCCTCGGTTTCGAAACATGGGATGTCCTCTATCGTGAATTTATGGTGAAGGAAATCTTTGTGGTAGTTATAGTTGTTTGCGGTGGTTTTTAAATACTGTGCAAAACAAATTTACTTTTTATTTAACAAGAAAGGCCGTAGAACCAACAATGGCAAAGATGTAGTGTTATTGCGTTGATGGAGAACTTCACGACCGTAACTGTTGTTTGATTTCTATGGTATTTTAAGAATCCATAAGGCCCTTACCGTTTGTAACCCTTTTTAATTTTTCAAAGAGCTATGGCTCAATGTTTAAGATGTTAAGACATTTTGGTAAAATATTTTGTCTAAAAAATTTGGGAACCTTGTCGTATTAGTTCGGCTATTAAGGATTTCTCTGTAAAAGGAATATTGTTACTGCATTTGTTTTATTATCCATGGTGGAGGGGAAAGCCGACAGGCCTTCGGCCTTTTCAGTCTCTGCTACCTGGGTTAAAAACACAATCTTGAAGTCTTAAGAGGAGCTGGTCCTCTCCCTACGTTCACCATTGCTCAGGGTCTATAACGAAACTAGTTGTTGCGACCAATATAGGGTTTTTACTCTGGTTTCTCGTCGCTTGGGTACCTCCAGATTAGGTTCAGAAGCTAACATGTTTATAAATCAAGGGTAAGTGAGATAATTCACAAGTTTTTTTATCGCTTTCCCTCTTTCTTTAAATGCATACAATTTACCAAGTTTTTAACCAAACACCATTATTTTTACTATTACAAACCCAGGTTCCAACTAGTTGGCTTCACACAATCTTTGCGTTACTCAGTGGTGAAGAGTTCAGACCTCTAGGCTTCGATAAGCCTCGGTTTTGAAACTTGGGATGTCCTCTATCGTGAATTTGTGGTGAAGGAAATCTCTGTGGTAGTTATAGTTGTTTGTGGTGATTTTTAAATACTGTGCAAAACAAATTTACTTTTAATTTAAGAAGAAAGGTTGTAGAGCCAACAATGTCAAAGATGTAGTGTTACTGCGTTGATGGAGAACTTCATGGTTGTAACTGTTGTTTGATTTCTATGGTATTTTAAGAATCTGTAAGGCCCTTACCATTTGTAATCCTTTTTAATTTTTCAAAGAGCTATGGCTCAATGTTTAAGATGTTAAGACATTCTGGTAAAATATTTTGTCTAAAAAGTTTGGGAACCTTGTCTTATTAGTTCGACCGTTAAGGATTTCTTTGTAAAATGATTATTGTTACTGCATTTTCATTTTTCAAAGGTAAAGTAAATCATAGGTTAAATGGAATTCTATTTACAATGTTAAAATGAAAAACAAACAAAGCCCATGGCTCTTATACCCATCTCTGTTTGGTATTTTTTCTTATCCTGTTTATAAATTGTAAACATAGGGTAATCCTCAATGCTTTTAATGGTTTTTACCATGGTTTTATTTTTAAGAACATACAGTTTGTAAATATTATTAAACCCGCTCCTAACAAAATTATTTGGAAATTATAAAAAAATAATCCCATGAACTACTTCTAGGTTTTTTTAAAATAAATTTTATATCTATAGGTCAAAATCTTTAAAGAAAACTTCTCTTGCTAACACCCGGTTTCTTTAGTTTTTATTTATGGTTATGGTAAAATAAATAAATACGAAACCTGGATTTTTGAGAATCGATACTTGCAACTAAAGTGGGTTAAACTCGTAAAAGAGAAAAGAAAAACTCTGCTTTTAGAAATTCATCTACCCTTAAAGTTATGGTCTCATTAGAGAAAATTTCAACTCAAAATGGGCCTTTTAACTTTGATTCAAATTCCATGTCATCATGTGTTAGCCAATGAAATTGCTTTAAATTTGAAATACCGTATAGGTCTTAAACACTTTTTTAATATAAATTTGGGGATAGGTATCATAAAAAAAACTACTTTTTTTGTTTGTATTTTCGACATATCTCCCCGTGTTTTTACTCAAATTTCGATCGGGAGAGCTCGTTGGATGTGGAAATAAATTTTGCATCCAACGAGTACCCACTTGGAATACTTTTGATGGATCCCACTACCCCAAAAACAAGAAATACCTGAAAAAATGTGATGATGATGTCATCATCACGTTTTTTCAGGGATTTCTTGTTTTTGGGGTAGCAGGGTCCGTCAAAAGTATGTCGAGTGGGTACTCGTTGGATGCGGAATTTAATTCCACATCCAACAAGCTCTCTCGATCGAAATTTGAGTAAAAACACGGGGATATATGTCAAAAATACAAAGAAAAAAGTAGTTTTTTTCTTTTCTTCCTCCAAAATTAATAAATATTATTTTATTATTTTATTAATTCTTTTTAGGAGGCCCATTTTGAGTTGAAATTTCCTCTAATGTTTAAATTCTTACTGTTTAATGTTTATTTATTTAGAAAATGATTCTAGGCTCGCTGCAAACTTTGAATTTTTCACAGGTTTTACATCAGTTCTTGTAATTTTAAGTTTTAGAATGAATTAACCAATTATTATGATTCCTTTTGTACATAAATTCTGTAAAAAAATTGATTTAGGGTTTATATTTGCTAACAGTTAGGCAAATAGGTATTATATTTATTTATGTTTTAATAATAGAAAAATAATACTAATTAGTGCTTCTACAAGAATGAAGAAACCAAAAAAAATCTAATCTTTATATTTCTTAATCTATTGGTTAAATTATAATAAGAGACATTATAGCTTTACAAGTATGATAATAACTTTAAAAGATTGTTCATTGTTTAGTTTTTAAATAAGTATTATAATTAGTATTGTTTATGAAATCACAGTAATAGGATAAAAAAAATTTTAATTACTTTGTACAACATCCTATTAATGTCTATTTAACCTAGTCTTACTAGTATATTACTTCTGTAATACTCCTATATATTTTAGTATATAAAGAATTATGAAAGATAACAGGTTGTCTATTATCCTAACTAAACTATACTAACAGTAAAACTACTTTATTCAAATTAGACTCAAATTATCTAACTCATGTATAATCATTCTCATTTATTTAAAAATACCTATTGTACTAGAGTATTGCACCTTCGAATGAGTGGAAAAATACAACAAGGGATTTTCATCCTCGAAACAAATTATTCTAACCCTAGATCATTCATTCATATATACATTAACTAGAAATTTTTACTTTTGAAATAAAAGGAGATTACACAGTCTAAATTTAGAAAACAATTTATCCAGTTATATCAATAAATCAACTCATAATTTCATTCATTCCAGTACTTTTACTTGCATAAGTAAATAAATTAACACTTGGAACCTGAGAACTTGTAGAGGAGACAACAACCTAAGGAACCCGTTCCAGCCAACCAATTCTTGAATACAACTTAGTTGCTTGTCTTAGGACACCCGAGCCTATCTAGTGGTCCACCTGGTTGAAAGCATTGGGTGAGAGGATGGGATATAAAACCCCTGCAATCTCCACAGAAGTATTCAACAGTAATACTTCTATTTTATACGGTAGATAACTCAGCAATTCAGCTGCACTAGTTCTGTAAAACAACTTTTACACTCCAACCACTTATGCCTTTCCCCTCCATTGAATATTTTGTGCAGAAATTTCTCTTCAGAAATTTCACAAGTAAATACTGAACAACCACCTGTTGAATTCGATTGGTAATTATAAGCATGATGAGGTATTTTGGTCAGTTTTTCTCATTTAATGAGCCACCTTCTCTTGTTCCACTTTCTTGGGGAACATGACCACAAAAATAGGGAAGTTGCCTCCTGCAATAGCCATAAGTGGTTGAGGATGCTGCCATGTGTCAGTTTGCTCTCACCTCACGCCATCCCACCTAGTGACCAATAGACACTCATTTAATAGCCTCCTTAAGTTGTTGTCGCATATTTTTATTTTTTAACTAATAAAATATTCAGCATAATTAATTACAATCATCATTGACCCCATTTGGTCAATAATAACAAACTTTACAATAAAAAATAAAATATAATGTCTTCTTAAACATAAAATGTTTTTGCAATTTGGGGTATATGACAGTGTACATAAGCTTCTCAAATATATAATTACATGAGAGATTTGAAAGCACTAGGTTTCTATTCGAATTGGTCAAAAATCAAGCTTACTAAATCAAGTCAAATTCCCCATAGGTGCAAAAAGGACTTTCCAAATCTATGAAGATCCTCACAAATGAGCTAAAGCAAATGGGAAAGCTAATAACTTGTGGAAATAAAAGTGATTCATGCTTTTTTTGGAGAAAAGGAAGGAGGATGATGTGGGAAAAAAACAAGGCAAGTTCCCCTAGACTAGCTTTTCCTTTATTCCTTAAAACTGCTATAAAGAAAGGAAGCTTTCAGAAAAAGCATATATACACATTAAGGAACCAGGAATAAAGCATACTTTCTAAATATGTTTCCAGGATGATTCCAAAGCACTCCATGACCCATTTTAACAAGTATTGAATTCTAGGAGCATGTGGAAGTCAACTAGCATAGAGAGGGAATCTAAGAATCTAGGAATAAGACAAAAATGATTTAATTAATGTCAAATATGGGTAACTATGGGTTGATTATTCTAACACTACCTAGATAGTTCACCCCCCTTTATGAAAGAAATGTTTCCCATTGTTTCAATTTCATCCATCATATGGGGAAATTTATTTTGAATATGGATCCTAGAAAACCACTTTCCTTGGTGAAGAAGTTGGCCTACTTTGAAAAATTGATAGAGTTGGATGTTTTGTTGGAAGGTATCCTTCATTTTGTTTCCATGATATAGTCAAATTTACCTACTCAATGCAGTTAGGAATGAATTCTATAGGGATTAATTTCTCAACCACCTCTAGGGTATCGAAGAGGGGTGGAAAAAATGGTTGATTCAACTTGTTGGACCTAGGAAAAGATAGGCAGAGTTATGATAGAATTCTGCTCGGTAGATAAAGAGTTTAGTCGTAGGGAGAAGAAGCTGTGATTAAAGATAATGAAGGTGGAGGTGAAGCTGTGATGAAAGAAACCGTGGAAGGAATAACAAGGTAGAAGTAGTCATAGAGGGATCTTCAATAGGAGAATAGTTTGTAAAAGAAGATAAGCCACAATAAAAGAGAGGTCGCGACAAAAGGAAAGGATGCGATGAGATCAACTGTGATAGAAGTAACCACGATATAAAAGGCATGCAATGGCGCAATGGTTGGAAAGGACATCTTAAGAGATCGTGGGTACAAAGTCGGCTAGAGTCACACGTGTTGTAAGGAATAAAATCATCTTTGTATTTTTGGTTGATAGTGCCTACTTACAATTGTAAATAGAATAGGAATGACAACCTTTTTTCTAATAGAATGAAGTTGGTTGAATGAAACATGTAAAGAGTCTATAAAAGGAACAACCCAAGTTGTATGTGGGTTACTTACTTGGACTTACCTCATCATCTATTAGTTACTTTCTTAGTTGCTTAATTCCCAGTCAGTCAGTCGTGTCTGTAAGAAGAGTAGTCGATATAGGACGTGTGTGGATTGATAGTAGAGTTGAACTTAAGAGTAGTTGATCCAAGATGTGTGCGGATTGACAAAAGAGTCGAAGAGAAGAGTAGTCAATCCAAGATGTGTGTGGATCAACAATAGATTAAATTAGAAGAAGATCGAATGACTGAATACTAGAGAGCATGAGAGGAGAGAGAAGTATGTATAGATAAGAGAAGAATATCTAGAGCAGAGTCTATAACTAAGTGCACCAAGAAAAGGTGCCATATATTTCTCATGCCAAATGAAGAGCACCTTTGCGGTTTTTTCTGAATGGGTTTCCACATTAAATATTGTGTCATTGAGTAGATGATGAATGTGTTTATGCCGCATGAGTTTATATGATGAATGTGCTTAAGTCACAGGGATGTATATTGTGAATACGTGTTTATCTATTTTCTTATGAATTCATTCTCATATGCATGAGTCACACTGTTGATAGATAACATGTGTGTTAAAGCTTATATTTTTTTTATAATCTCTAGAAATAGATGAGTTAAGTATTTCCTTTTATGCGCATAGTAAGAATAAGCAATACACCCACCAAATTTGATCGCACTAGGTTGTAAGGTGCCAAGGGAGAATAAATCCCCACCCAAATGCAAAAACCTGGTTCTGGAAGCTACCCATAAGAGATATCTCAGGTGAGACTGCATCTACGTCACAAATGCTACTGACCGAGCCTTCCTTTGTCGGGACACTATCTTGGGATTTGTTGCATGAAAAAGAAGGTTTGAACCTGGGTCAAAGGGAAAAACACCAACAAATGGTTATGTTGTCAGGACCATGAATCATTTTTGTGAGGCATATGGTTTGGCATCCAACAAAGGAGGAAATCCAAGTTTGGGTGGATTTTAAAGAATTGGAGTTTTCACAAGAAGAAAGTAAAGGATCATGATTGAATCCAACGAGGTGGTTGGAGCGATACCTTTATAAGGATACTCACAATATTTTCTTTTTTGAGTTCCCTATGGTGTTGTATGAATGGTTTTCAAAACTAGAAACCCAACAAAAAAATATCCAAGGAGAAGAACCGATAGAGTGGAATCCTCACTTAATTTAGCGATTGAATATTATTAGCAAACCTGTATCGAGGGTTGTTGATTTTTGGGTAGACTGTATTTTGGAGGGATACATTACTGAGTTGTAGACACAATAACCTCAAATACTAAGGAGAAAAGAAAATTTTTCCAAGGACCATGAGGAAGATACTTCACATCTTTGAAAACTTGGATAAATATGCTTGTATGTGAAAAATGAATCCTGAGAATGGAGTTTGACAGTTATAAGGGTTGTGCGCAGAAATTTGGGATATGCCACAGAAGAAGTGCAGGACAAATGGAGAAAACTAAGTTGAGATGTTCCCTGATGATAATGGAACTGAACTAGAAGTTGGACGTCTAAGAAGCAAAAGGATATTTCGGTCAGGAAAAAGAAGAAAAACTGTGATAAGAAGAGGAAGATGCAATACAACCAGAGGAGAAGACTATGAGTTGATGTCACATTTTGACAAAGGTTATTGTGAAAAAGAAAAGGAATAACAACCTATATCCTAAAGAGAAGAAGAAGTGGAAGCTACATACCAAGAGTATGAGTAAGATACACCTACAACCATGCACACATCATTATAGGTAATATAAAAACTTGTCTCCCGGTGATTTTGTAAATACAAGTAATACTAACGCCATGAATAATGGACAAGGGAGTTCCTCTAGTCAAATTTTGTGTCCAAGTGTAACAAGAGTTAATATAATGGTTGGAAATGATATTATGTTGCCAATATTTAATGGAAATGGGTTAGAATACCCAGAACAACATTGGTTTCTATGTGAAGTCATATGAACCGTGTGATAGGTCCAAGATGAAGTGATAAACAAAACACAGATGATCACAACCCTGAGACGTCAAGCGCTATACTAGTACATGAAGTTATCTAAAGTTCCGACGGGAGTCATGCATAAAACATTCGACTAAATTTGAGTGGTATTAATAGACGAGTTTAGAAAGATGAAATATGAGTCGCAGTGCATCACATAAATTAAAGAAATAAAGAATTTACCTACAGAGTATGTTTGGGAATTTGACCAGAGATCCAATACATTGATGGTCAAAGAGAGATTTTAGATGTCAGATGTGCAACACAAGGAATGGTTTGTTGTAGCGTTGTTGTCACACATCTGAACTTTGTTGATGCAACATAATATTGTGTCACAGAGAGAAGCTTTGGAGATATAAATGAAGTTAGAATCCTCATATATTGGAGAGACTGATGCATGAATGATGTAGATTTAGTCACAGCTACCCAACATTACACTGTAATTCTAGGAAATCAAGAAAGAGAAAGAGATCCAAGAAGAACTCTAGTGTACCAGATGCAAAACTGAGGGACACCATAAGGATAATTTCCCAACGCTCATGAACTATGTTTCAATTGGAGTGTCCAACCCGATAAATACACAAGGGATGCCTTGGTGTAGAATATGTCAAAATCAAGGCCATTGGTCAGAAGAGTGCTTGTATTCGCATAATATTGTAAGTACACCAGCTAGTATGTACTGTAAATTTTTTAAATATGGAGGCCATGATGAGAAGGACTGCAAAGCTTTCTAGCTGGTGTAGGAGAAAAATGGTGGATAACTATTTGATGAAGAAGGAATAGTAGATGCAAGATAAGTGAGTTCAATATCAATACCCACCCGTTCAATATCCATCGAACCAATATCAACGAAACCTGTATAGTCAACCCCAATATCAACAAAACCAATATCCACTGCAGCAACACTACCCTCAACCCAGGGGGTTGAAATTTTTGGGGTCGAGGAAAACAACAAGGAGGAGGAGGATTTGGTCACCAAAGAGGCCAAATCATATGCTTTTATTATGGACAATGAAAATATTTTGCTTGGGACTAAGCCAGTCTTGCGAAGGCATGTTCATATTGTAAAGTTGTTCATGACATTATTGAGGAATGTCCTCAACTAATTTCTTCCAATAATATGGGAAATCTAATTCCCCTGTAGAATCCCAATCTGAATTACAACCAAAACATCCATATGATTTATGCTGAGCTGAGAGAAGGAAATATTTTTTTCGTGACAACAGGATGTGTTGTGATTGGAGAAGACAAAAATGCACAACATGAAAAACCAGAGGTGCGACCAGAAGCACAATATATAGTACCATTCAACATCCAGATAGAAAATGAATTATTCTTGGACACGCGACCAGAATTTGTCGATAGGAATCAAGCGTCGATGTCTAATCCTACATTACCAAGGCAACAAGTAAGGGAGATTCCTGAAAGATTCGATTAGATTTTTTGAAAGAAACTGACGGGAAAGATTAGTAAACTTAAATATTTTTTCAAAAGTTGCTTATCGCTAATCCACGATAAGGATGTTGTCGCATAATTGATATCTCTAATAGAAGAAAATTGGAAAGAGTTGCGACTAGACAGAAGAGTTAACCATGTCGGAAAAATATTAAAGGTGGATCATGAGCTAAGAATGACTGTGTAGATAGGATATTATGATATGTACTATATCATTTTGAACATGGTCTTTGATGTCAATTTTTTGATAATATAGACATAGGAAAGTATGGGAAACCCACGACTGGATTGGTCTCCCATTCAGCTCCGATTAGTAAATCAGTCGAAGGTACTACCTATTAGTCGACTGACTCATGTGCATGTTGAGGTAGAAATCCTGAGAACATATGCGGATTTTTAAGTGATCAACATTGTCGATGATAAAATCCCATATTATACATTTTTTTGGATCGACTGGGTGATAGACAACTAGACCATCATAAATTTTAAGAAAATAATCTTATCATTTGAAGATTCATATATAAGGGTGGTCGCGCCAATTGATCCACTAGAAGGACAGAGATATGTCGAACTAGTATATAGTGAGGACAAGGCGACTATCTTGATCATATCTATAATATCACATATGCATGAGAGGACTATATCAATCCAACATTTGATGGAAAGTTGAGTTGGCGTAGTGTTAGATCTTGTACATAAGATTCGGGTGAAGCGTTAGAAAATTGGAAGAATCAGATGCATGAAGGAGAATATGTGCAAGAATTACACAATTTGTGCCATGAGTTGGAGCTGAGGCAAGTGAGATACCTACATATGAAGGTTTACCTAACCTTGCATATTTTCTGATAGAGTTTGAAGTGAAAGTTACAGAATGTCATCACTTGTTCACCCTGGACTTTGTGCTGAAATCTACACTCGCTAGATGGTGGGGTACACATAAAGAATCTATCTTTGAATGGTCACAATGTAAAAGATTGATGGAGATGATATTTGGAGAATAGATAAGTTATACCAATCAGAATTATACAGGATTGACAAATCCTGTTGAACATATTTAGTATTGTCACATGACATGACAGGAATGTCCGCGACTGGAATGGGTTCATCACTTCATACATACACAGGACATGATACCAAATAATTGGTATACATCATTTGAGTTGCAACAAGGAACTCTGAATGGGAGGAGTTAGCTAGTAGCTTCACGCATACCTTTGAGTTCGCAGATGACAATCCTTCGATCGATGATGCATTGAAAGTGATTGAAACAAATATATTTGAATATGTCCATGTTGTAATGACAAACATAAATCAGTGCAACATGACAATCCACCACTGGATGGAATTATACCACCTGACAGGAGAACCTGATAGCAATGACCTGCTCCATGTAAACATACTTGAGTCGGAAGGTATGCACATAGGGGAAGGATTTGGTATCTCTAGCGACAAATTACCGAGTCCACCTAAAGTTAAGAAAGTTAGTATTGGCTCCCGGAGAATCCAAAAGTTTCCAATATCAGAGATTATTGGGATGATGAGACTATAGGGAAGATCATGGACTTATTGCAAAAATTCCATGATTTTTTTTCTACGAAACTTTTTGGAGATGAAAGGAATCGTCAGAGACCTAGGAGAAATGAAAATACCATTGAGGTCCAACACAAAACCTATCAAGCAATGACCATACCGATTTAATCCATGGTATAAAGAAAAGGTCAAGGAAAAGCTAAATCGAATGTTGGATGCAAGTATTATAGAACCTATGAAAGAATCAGATTGGATCATCCCGATAGTAGTACAAGACAAAAAGGTTGAGGGTTAAGTAAGAGTTTGCATCGAACTGAGAAAAATGGATGACGCTTGTTTGCATGACCCATTTCTGACTCCATTTACAGATGAGGTACTAGACACTGTCGGGGGTGAAGAGATTTATTCATTCACTAATGGTTTCTTTGGTTACCATCATATTTTAATTGCAAGGGAAGAACGACCTAAGACCACATTTGCAATGAAGTGGGGGTGTTTCCATTACATGGTAATGCCATTTGGACTCAAGAATTCTCCTACTATTTTTTCCAGAACAATAGTCACTACCTTTAAATACTTTATTAACAAATTTCTTCAAGTCTACTTTGAGGATTGGACATCATTTGGGATCATTAAGGATCATATTGAGAGCCTGAGGATGATGTTGGAATGATGTCGCCAGTATCAAATTTCATTAAATTCAAAGAAATGCATTTTTTGCACCCTGTTTGGAATTCTATTGGTCCATGTGGTATGTCACGATGAAAATTTGGTCTATCTTGCTAAAATTGTGATCATCCTTGAATTTCCACCACCAACTACGTTTAAGCAATTGCATGCAACATTGGGACTCATAGATACTACATAAAATTTATCAAAGGATATGCGGAGGTGACTGCTTTGATGGAAACGTTACTAAAGAAAAATGTTATGTTCCAATGGACAGAAAGTTATCAAGAGAGTATGGACACATTGAAGAACATGATGGTTACAACACCCATACTTGTATTTCTAGAATGGAAGAAATAATTCTATGTACATGTCAATGCGTTGTATGTCACATTGGGTGTGGTACTAATGTAGCCTAATGATAGGTCGATTAACCATCCTATAGCCTTTTCCAGCAGGAAATTATCCGAACAACAGAGAAGAACTATACCACGATGGAAAGAGAAGGGTTAGCGATGGTATACGCTATGCATAAATTCAAACAGTACTTATTGGGTGGACATTTTAAAATGTAGATAGGCCATTCAACATTGAATTACCCGGTCAATAAGCTAGTGTTGGGGGGGGGGATTTACCGATGGCTTCTCGTTTTTCAGGAATTTGACTTTGAAGTCATTGTTAAACCCGATCATATGAATTCAGGACTAGACCATCTATCGAGGATTGAAATTGGAGAAGAACCCGGTAACCCTGACAATAGTCTCCCTGATGGGCACTTATTTTCAATAACAATTTGATGATCAGTACAGAGACATCATACAATTTATGAATACGGGTTATGTACCAGTTGAATTTACCACTGTACAGAAGAAACAATTGGTTGTCTGAGCTGCAGACTCCCAGTTAATTGCTGGACAATTATATAAGATAGGCCCTGATGAGATTCTTCATCATTGCACCTTGGAACACGAGTGATTGATTATGTTGAATGAATCACATGCTAGTGTCATAGGAGGCCATTATGTTGGAAGAGCCACGATGCAAAAGATATTGCAAGAGGGATTGTGGTGGCCTACCATGCATGTAGATGCACAAAAATAATGTCACAACTATGATTTTTCCAAAGGTCAAAAAAGTTATCGTGACGAGATGAAATGACATTAGTACCATAAATAAATCTACAGGAATTTGATAATTGGGTCATTGATTTTGTGGGTCGTATTATTCTGACAAGGAAGCACACAGGGGAAAGATATATAATTAATGAGAGTGACTACCTAACCAAATGGGTTGAAGCAGTTCCAGTAAAATTTTGTAATGCTACGACTGCTATGAAGTTTCTATTTGAAAATGTTGTGATGAGATTCGATTGCCCAAAAATTTTGATAAGGGACCAAGGTACACACTTTCTTAACCAATTAATTGAGGAATTGATGGAGGAATTCCAGATCCAACATAGAAAGACAATGCCATATCACCCTTAAGCGAATGGTGTTGATGAAGCATTTAACAAAATTATGGAAATGTGTTGACAAATATTTGCAATGTCCAACGAGACGACTAGGATCAGAAAATTTCTGCAGTACTGTGGGCATATCGCACGAACTGTAAGAGGTTGATAGGATGAAATACAATTCATTTGGTAAATGGGAAAGAAGTTGTCATGCCAATGGAATACATTGTAACCAGTTTAAGGATTGTTGCAATCATGGAGATGCCATATGTTGGTGATGTCAAAGAAAGATTATCGCAACTGGTAGAGTTGGAAGAAGAATGTTTTTTTGGACATTCTGTTCAACACTCCCCTTGCATTTCGTGACGTGGACTAATCGCCTCCCGAGATCCTAACTCTGAAGATTGTGGCAGATATTAGCACCTATGGGTTTTTCTCAAATGGAAATCATTAGTCCAACAAATGGTATCAGAGTTGGTTTCTTCAGGTTCAGTTTAACCACTGGAAGTCTTTAATTATTAATGATGGATAACAAATCTGAGTTTACTAAACATGGAATACCTTTATTTGATGGGAATAATTATGCATTTTGGAGTGTTAGGATGAATTTGTTTTTACAGTCTTGAGGAGTTGATGTTTGGAAAGCTGTGTTGAATGAATACAAAAATACAACAACTATTCCAATAGATTCCATATGTAAAAAACTCTATGAAAGTAATTCCAAAGCAATGTATGCAATTATTGGAGGCTTGGCAGGTTCTGAATTTGTTAAGGTAATGAACTGTGAGTCAAAAAAAGAATTATGGGACAAAATTAAAAATATTTATGAAGGAGATGCTAAGGTAAAGAATTCTAAACTACAATCTTATAGGAGTCAATTTGAAAGATTAAAGATGGAGGAAAATGAAGATATAGCAACCTATTTCTTACGCATTGATGAATTAGTTAATAACATGAGAGGTTTAGGAGAAAATATTAACGATATCAATATTGTGAAAAAGGTACTTATTACCTGTAAGATTTAACTCAAAAGTATCTACGTTAGAAGAAAGAATTGATCTTGATACTTTAGAAATGGTATCCGAGCAACAAGTCAAGGGTTTGAAACTCACCTGGCTTGCGTTGGGGAGGATATCGTTGGAGGTTGGCTTCAACACTCCTTGTTAGTTTTGTGAAATGGACTAATCACCTCCTGAGATCCTAAATCTAGCAATTGTGGTGGAGATTAACACCTACGGGTTTTGGTCTAACGACAATCGTGATTCCAATAGTTTTGTCGCAGGATATCATTAAAACATTGAGAAAGAATGATATAAAGTATGGCATGATCAGCACACAATCAACACATCAAGAACATGCAATTTCAGGTTGGAGGACTTGTTCTTTTGTATGATAGAAAATTATTCAAGCATTTGGGTAAGTTAAAAACACATTGGTTAGGACCATATGTTGTAATTCATATCACTGCTGGAGGCACTTGCAATTGAAAACGTTAGATGGGACACATGTCAAAGTACTAGTAAATGGAAGTCGTTTAAATCCTTATCATGATAGCCACGACTCAGTCGAATGAAAAAAAAAGAGAAAAAAAAAAGAAAAAGAAAAGAAAGAGAAAGAAAGAAATAAAGAAAAACTTTGTTTAAACCATAGGGAATTCGTTGTCACAAACGTAAAGATCGTCACAAAGTGCTAGTAAGCTGCAAGTGGAGGAAAATTGTCATAGACTTTGTGTCTATCGCAAGTGGAAAAAATTGAAGGCGAAGACACTCTGTCTATCATAGGGAATGGTATATGTTGAAGGAAATATATCCATCGCAAGAAATAGTGATGATGTCACAAGAGGAATTTGAGTCACAGAAATGATAGTTGGCCATCATTAATTTAAAAATCTCCAGAAATTTTGGTAGTGTGCTTTCTGGTCACATCCATATTTATGGAAATAACTACCACTTGATGTGACAGGTAACTGGTGACATGCATAGAAGTTTCCAAATGATCATTCGAATGGTCATCCCATGTGATGGAAAGGACATATACTTTTTCCATTGATTCCCCAAGCATGTGAAGGATGGATGAATTGAATGGCTAGATGTTATCAAGCTTCACACTGAAGTTTCATGTCATTCTGTTGTATGTGAGAGAGATATTGTTTTATGCAACTGAAAGAGCCGAGCCGAATTTTTCATAAAGCATGGTTATTTTTATTTCCAACATAATAACAACTGTAGAATCTAAGGTTGCGACTACAATAATCATGGAATACACTACTGTATACATCCCATCGTAGCTTGCACCTGCTGAAGAATATCCACAACCTCCATTTGTCCCGAAAGGAAAGTCATGTCCAGACATATCGAGTTTCTTTTTTGTAACAAGAGGGAAACATTCCACAAGCCGAAAAAAAAAAGCATCGGCGCAGCCGCCACCAGAGGAGGAAGAGGAGGAAGGATCCTGACATGAGTCTATTCTACCATACGTCCCACCAAACAATTTGATGCACCAAAGATTAGCGTTTCAAAGAATGCACACTACCCACTTCAAACACCAACTGTATTGAAAGGAGTTCGAGCATTGCAAAACATTCAGAAGTTGACCTTCATGGATCATGACACATAGAAACAATGAGATTTGGACCTGAAGAATTGCATGATTCTTATACATGACATACTGGATGTCCCAAAACACCTAGCGGCAATGGAATGGGAAAGAGTTCTAGACTAGGAAGGTCTATTGTCATTACTCTTGATGTGAATTTTCATCTGAAGTGTAGAAGTAAATGCGCGTGTTAAGAATTTATTGGTATCATTTCATGGTGGTTTCCTATGGCTCGACAAGAAATTTTATGTGGATTTTGAACTCATAGAATCAATTACAAGATTACCACTTCCAGGCATAGACCCAACGTCGTATTTTAAGAAATACCAAGTCACTATGCTGGCAACCAAGATGAAGAAAAGTATTATTTTTCTAGGGATACTAGAGGGTTCTTAGTCAACTAGATCAATGACCATACTGTTCAGTTCATTGCGAAGATATTGGCTACCAAATTGTTGAAGAAGATGTGATCGAACCAATGCATTGTGGGGGAAATCGAAGTGGTTGAACCCTATGCGGAGGGAGTTCAAATTTAATTGGTCACATTATTTGTTGAATGATTTATTGGAAGATGCAAAAGAATCCCAGGAAATGTGTACTCCATTCCACTACTCCGGGATACTCATTTTAAATTCATTTGTCGGATGGTCAGAACCAACAAACTACCCAAGTGGTAGACATACCAATGCGTTGTCGAGGAGCACGATACCAGAATCTTTGGCACAACAAATATGAAAAATATAGACAAAGAGACAACAATTTACAATTATTTATGCATGCAGAGGCCATATGATGTCAAATAAAGAAGCAGGCGCGAATTATAGACGAAGACAAAACCGTTCGACGGTTTCGAAACATCATTAAATTTGTCATTGCGCCACATCACATCTTGTTGCAGCCGTGAAAATATCTGCAATGCTAATTCTTGTCGGCCCCATTTTTGTTGAATAAAGAATAATTCAAGGCTATTACCCTATATTAGCTGAAATAATGGAGGGTTCCTGTTGCAAATGACATAATAGTTGTCGAAGAAGAACTATGGCAGAACGACCCACACACATATAATGACGGTGGGAAGGGAGGGGACCCACTGCCAAACACACAAGATGCTAACCCTCCCCAAGATAGTTTAAGTACAAAACCGACATACCCAGGGGTAGGCGAGAAGAGGAAAATGGATGAGGGAGAGCATACCGAGACAAGGAGAAAGAAAAAAAAAGGCTAACAAAACAACAAATACTGTGAGCCTTGATGGTGAATATTTTAACCTTCCCACCGAAGCAATGTTAGAAGTTGCACAGTAGAGCTTGAAGAAAATAGATGAGTGACAAACAAAGCTCGCAAGAAGTATCACAAATATTCTAATGGTTCTCTATAAATCTATAAAATAAATACAAGTCATAGTTGATTATACACTACAAGTGACAGATTCGTAAGACTTGTCAGGAACGTTAAAGGAGAAACCAAGTGATGTACCAATTCCAATTCTTTCTATAAGGACTTAAGTGGTTGTGAATCACTCGCCCTGGGGATGGAAGAATTGAATACTATAGCCAAAATATTAGCCCATGTGACCGTTTGTTTCTCGCAGATGTCGTTATATGAAGTGTATGCAATGCAAAATGTCGCGGTCACAAAAATGAAGGTAAGAGAAGGTGCTTTGATTAAGCAAGTGAAAGTAGAAAATAAGACTGTTAGAAAACTGAAGAAAAAAATCAAGGAAGTGGAACAAAAAGATAAGGATTGGTAAGAGAACATGCACAGACTAGACAATGTTGTATCACTTGCTTGCACCAATTTTGCAGATGCAGGCATAAGAGAGGAAATGCTCACAAAGGCCGAGGTCATTCGACTTGGATAGATCGTGGATGACCTTCACAAAAATTTCACAGAGTTAGAAGTGCAGGTGAAACCTAGTACACCCCTAGAGATATTAGAAGAAAGAAGAAAAGCAACGACATAGGCTGGGAAGAAGCAGGCATTGTGTGCGAAGGACGTCGACCAAGTATCTTATCCTTGGGAAGCATTGATCGACAATGCAAAATTGGAGAAAGTCAAAGAGGAGTTGCACATAGCTGAGACAGGAGAAACCCATCCGAAGAATGAAATGAAGAAGTTTCCCTTAGTAGAGAAAATGGATAAGGCTGCATAAATGAAAGAAAAATAGGAAGTTGCATTGCTGCAAATGTAACAAAAACAGAGGATTGACAAAGTCATAGAGCTACAGGATGAAGTAGAAAGAATTATAGGCATCGTTTATCCCATACATCAGAAGGTGCGACGAGCAGCAGAGGTTGCAGGACTCATAATGTTGGAACACATCAATTCCGACCTTGTCGAACAATTGTAGAAGGAAGAAGAAGATGTGCGACGAGAGAAAAAGGAGATAGTGAAAATCTTAATATTTTCAAAGTGAAGTCCTCACAAATGAAGAAGCTGGGGAATATAACAATGTGGCTAGGGACAAGCCACAGGTGAGTGTTGGGGGCATGTTAGACCTAAGAAAAGATAGGTAGAATTCAATTAGAATTATGGTCGAAAGATAAAGTGTTTGGTCACATGGAGAAGAAACTGTGACAGAAGTAGATGAAGGTACAGGAGAAGCTGCAATGGAAGTATCTATGGAAGGAAAAATAAGGTAGAAGAAGTAGTCATAGAGGAAACTGCGAGAGTAGAATATTTTGTAAAATAAGAGAAGTCGTGACAGAAGAGAAATCACAATAGAAGGAAAGGATGTGATGAGATCAACTGCGATGGAAGGAACCATGACAGAAAAGGCGTGCAGCGGTGCAACGACTGGAAAGGAAATATTGAGATATCATTGGTATGAAGTCGCTTCGAGTCACACATGATGTAAGAAATAAGAGAATCTTTGTATTTTGGGTCGATAGTGCCTACTAACAAGTGTAACTAGAATAGGAATGATAGCATGTTGACTAATAGAATGAAGTCAGTTGAATGCAAGATGTAAAGAGTCTATAAAAGGAAGAACCCAATATGTATGTGGGTTACTCACTTGGACATAATTCATCATCTCTTAGTTACTTTCTTATTTTGTTAATTCCTAGTCAGTCAGTTGTGTACGTAAAAAGAGTAGTCCATTCAGGTTGTGTGCAAATCGACAACAGAGTCGAAGAGAAGAGTATTCAATCTAGGCTATGTGTGAATTCAAAGTAGAGTAAAGTATAATAAGATTGAACAACGAAATACTAGAGAGCATGAAAGGAGAGAGAAGTATGCATAGATAAGAGAATAAGATCTAGAACAGAGTTTGGAGTTGAGTGCGTAGACAAAATTTTCCATATATTTCTCATTCCAAATGAAGATCACCTTTGTGGTTTTTCCCAGATGGGTTTCCACATTAAATACTATGTCATTGAGCAGATTATGAATGTGTTTATGTCACATGAATGTATATGATGAATTTTCTTAAGTTGTGGGAATATATATTGTGAATAAGTGTTTATGTATTTTCTTATGAATGAGTTCTCGTATGCATGAATGGCACTATTGATAGATAACCTGTGTGTTAAATCTTATATTGTTGTTTATAATATCTATCGATGGATAAGTTAAGTAGTGTCTTATATATGCATAGTAATAATAAGCAATATATTAATCTCACACAGTAATCTAGGGACTAAACACAAGTCTCATCAAAGATTAATAACAATAAGTCATGAAAATGGTGTAATAGGTCTACAAAATGAGTAGCCGCTCTGTATATTCACACAAAGAATGAGTAATACAATACAAGATCATGCTGCAAGCATGAATGAAAAATCAATTCGAATTCCCAAGGAGGTCATTCGAATTGAATGAGGGAGTCTAGCTTAACTGAATGTAAGCCACAGTCGACACTCAAATTAACCAGCGATCAAAACCCTAATTTACTCAACTGAGCCCTAACTAAAGTCGAAGTGCAATAAATGACTGAGTCTAAGTGAAATTAGGTCAAACACATGTCATAGCAATCCAACCATCAAGTGGTAGCGCTTCAATGACTCCAATGAACCCTGATGAGGTTAACTAAAGTGTAACTGAACATCAGAAGTGGTTGGAGGCGCCCTTGTTGACTCCAGTTCATTAAATAATCATTAAATAATCAATTTAATGAAGTAAGGTGCCTTCACTACTCTGTTTAACTGATTGTAACCATCAGTTAGCAATATGGTGCATTAATGACACTCAGATCACCCCCGGAGTGCTCTAGTTAGCCTCCTCGAATGTAGGAGAAGGCTAAGTTAGCCTCCTTGACTGAAGGTAGGCATGGATGTGATCTAGATGATGTCATCTAGTGCTCCTATGATGTTAGTTAAGTCAATAATACTTAGGATAGTGGTTTAACTAGGCCAAATTGACCAAAATGAGTGTGTAAGGTGGTAAATGTCTCCAACACCCCCCCTTAATCTATACTCAGGAGGAGTTAGAAAACATAAATGCATTCAATTTCGAGGGCTTCGGCAACTAAGGCCATAGGTCACCCTGTACAATGCTGAAACTGAAACAATGCTAAAAAACAAACTAATTGAGGAAAAGAGGGAAAACCCAGTGGGAAAAACCACCCCTCAAGCTGAACACTGAAAGTAGTCTGAATCACCCTGATGAACTCACCCCCAATAATGAACGGAGGTAAGTGAACTTCTTTTCTGAAAATATCTTGGTGAAGATGTCTACAATTTTCTCATCAGTCGGGCAGTATTGCAGAATGATGGTCCTGTCATGCACTAGCTCCCTGATATAGTGCATGTGGATCTCTACATGCTTGGTCCTCTGCCTGGTAACTGGATCTATGGATATCTTAATAGCGCTTTGATTGTCACAAAAGAGGATAGTGGACAAAGTACTACCAAGATCAAACTCTGAAAGAATGCCTTGCAACCAAATTGCTTGGATGCAAGCATTCACCACTCCTCGATACTCAGCCTCTGCTGAAGATAGTGCTATGGCAGCCTGATTTTTACTAGACCAGCAAATGGGGCCACCACCAAACATGAATACATATCCAGAAGTAGAATTCTAATCAATAGAATCACCTGCCCAATCGGAATCCGTGTATCCAACCAACTCTAGCTCGGAGTCTGTAGCATAGTGAATGCTGTAGGCCCTGGTTCCCTGAATATACTGGAGGATCCTCTTGGATACCTTCCAATGAATATCATGAGGCTTCTGCATGTAATATTGATATAGCATTCATGGCATAACAGATATCAGGCCGATAATGTGTCAAGTACAACAAGCTACCAATCAGTTGTCAATAGATAGTGCAGTCCATGGGAGGTGTGCTTTTTCCTTCTTCAAGGCTGATCCCTGAAATGAAAGGGAATGGTGTAGGCCTACATTCAGCCATGTTAAACTTGAATAAAAGGTATGATATGTATTTGGACTGAGTGACAAATATCCCATGATAATTTTGCTCAATTTTGAGCCCCAAAAAATGTTTTAGGAGCCCCAAATCACTCATTTCAAAGGCATTGTGGAGAGCAGTTTTGATGGCTGAAATGGAAGCAACTATGCTACCTGTGATCAGTAAGTCATCAAAATATAAAACAATAATAATCAAATGAACATCAGACTTCTGTTAATACACATTTGTATCTGATATACACCTTTGGAAGTTTTGTGAGAGAAGGAAGCCATCCATCTTGGAATACCACTCTCTTGGGGACTATTTTAACCCGTATAGTGACTTCTTTATCTTGCAAACCAAAGATGGATCATAGATGTATCCATAAGGATGCTTCATGTATATCTTGTCATGAAGATATACATCCATAAAGGCTGACTTAACATCCATATGATGCACTTCCTAGTGCTTAGATGCCGAAATTGCCAAAACTAGGCGGATGGATTCATTTTTTGCAACCGGTGCAAAGGTCTCATGGTAGTCCACACCTTGGACCTGAGAGAAAACTTTTGCCACCAGCCTTGCCTTATATTTTCAGGGGCTTCCATAAGTATAAACCTTGTTCCAAAACACCCACTTTCATTGAACCAATTTCCTTCCCGGAGGAAGAGAAACTAGCTCCCAAGTAGTGTTTTTCTGAAGAGAATTCATCTCTTCATCCATGGCAACTTGCCATATCGGATCATTCTGAGCATGGTAGTAGGAATTTGGGTCTAAAATAATCATAAAATAGAAATTTTTGGACAGAAAATTATCATGACAAGAGAGCACAATACCTTCTCTTTGGAAATAAGACTGGGTTCTCCTTGGATCATCCGGATTTCCAATGTTATCTCCTTCGGAGGAGAGTGTCTGTCGGGCCCATGTGGGAAGATGATTTTTTACTTCAGGTTCTGATTCAGCATTTGATGTTTTCTACACACTGATATCAGAAATCAGAGGATCCAAAGTAGGGTCATCACCCCCAATTTCATCATCCAAATATTTAGTAGAATAGGAAGGAAATTCAACAGTTTTCTCCTTCACTAGTTCCACCTCCTGAAGAGGCTCATCGAACTTGACACTCCTTTCGATGATGATATGTTTTGTTTTAATATCCATAAGATTTAAACCTTTTGATTCATCAGTATACCCAATAAACAGACATTCGATGCTTTGCAGTTGCAAAGCCCTTCTTTTATCAAGTGGAATCTGGGCCCATGCAGTGGACCCAAACACCCGCAGGTTCGACACATCCGGCTTGTGTCCGAAGTATGCTTCGAAAGGGGTATTCCCTTTCACATATGAGTGTGGAACCCTATTATTAATCTATTCTATAGCATGCAAGGCTTCATCCCACAAATTTCCAGCCAACTTCTTTGATTCCAACATACAGGTGGTCATCTCCTTAAGAGACCGATTCTTCCTTTCCGCTACTCTGTTCTGCTAGGGAGTGTAGGGAATTGAATGTTGGACCTGAATACCACTTTGGGAGAATATGTGAAGCAACTCATTACTGACATACTCCCCACCATTATCAGATCTCAATATCTTGATCTTAAGCCCACAGGCATTCTCGATCAAGACCTTCAGTTCAAAAAAAATTTCACATACTTCAAACTTCTTTTTGAGAAAGAAGACCCATGTGTACCTTTAAAAATCATCAATAAAAGTCAGAAGATACCTTGATCCATTCATTGATGTGACAGGCATCAGACCACTTATATCAGAATGTATCATCCCCAATATGCATGTAGCTTGGTTTGCCTTCCCCCAATCAAACTTGTGCTCAGGGTGTTTTCCAACCATACAACCCTTGCAATTTCCAGTGGTTGCCTTGATGACCGGGAGGCCTTCAACCATGGAATTTTTCTGTAATTGCTGAAAATATTTGAAATTTAGATGGCCAAACCTTTCATGCCATATCCTACTAACTTCATTTCCATGAGTTAGTAGAGCGGTGGTCTTTGCATGCGCAACAAAGTGAGAGAAATCATAGGCTTTTGCATGATGGTTTGCAAGGCCTTTAGCAATTAGTTTCCCAGATGCAAGCTCCATTATCTCAAAATCATTTGGGCTAAAAGAAACTCTCTTAGGCACTCCTGTATGTGTCATACAATAGACACTAAGGAGATTTGATGCAAGAGACAATACATACAAAACATTTGAAAAATAGCCATTGTCAAGATCAACCGTACCTTGTCCTTCTGAAATGATGGTGGAGTCATCTCCCATGTGGATGGGAATGGATTTTCTAGTCTCCAAGGATGAAAAGGAATCAATTTCAGCCATCATGTGGTTCAAATCTCCAGAATCAATCAAGAGTGCTTTGGACTTCGAAGTGCTTTCCATGAGGGCATGACCTTTTTCATGTTGTGGTTCTCAATCTTGTTGATCTCTCCTCCGAAAGCTTTCCGAAATATTGATGTGATTTCTCTCAAGGAGAGAGGTGGCTTCATCAAGCTTCTTCTTCATGCAGGCATGTTTAGGGTGGAATCCCTTCCCGCAGTATGAACACTTGACTTTTTCCTTTCCATGATGCCCTTTTCCTTTGTTCATCCTTGAGCCGAAAGACTCATCATGCTGTTGGTTTTCAACTTTAGGCTTAGGAGCTTCAAATTTAGTTTTTGGGTTCCTCTACTGCTTTCCTTTACCCTTTAGATATTTGGGCCCCGGGACATGGAGGGCTTGATCACGGGAGGATCTGATGATCCCCATCTGGACAAGATTATCATGTTCACGTGTTAGGGACTCAATGAAGGCACGGAGTGTAGGCATCTTCCATCTAGGGGTTGTGAGATTCCCCGCACAAAATGTAGAGACAAAAACTGAATATTCATCTCCAAGTTTGGAGAGTATGGCGAGGATGAGCTGATCATCTGCCTTCTCCACTTTGCATTGCTTCAAGAGTAAGACAATGTGCTTGAACTTTGTGAAAAAGTCATTCAAGGTCTCGAAATTGGAAGGATGGAGAGACATCAATTCATTTTCAAGCTGGTAAACTCTCAAATCATCCTGATTTCCATATAGGGTTTCCAATTTGTCCCAAATTTCCTTTGGAGTCTTCAATCCCGAAAGATGGAAAATAAGATCCCGGGAAATAGAGAGGCACAAGAATCTGAATGCTTCATCCTTCTTATTCAAGAATCTTGATTTTTCTATAGAAGTACCAGGCTCATCTTCAATGTCCATGGTGACCCTATAGAGTCCTTTGGAGTGTAGCTGGATCTCCATGTCTCCTTTCCATGAGTGGAAATTGAACGGAGTCAAAATATCTACTGAAGAGACCATCTGAATCTGCTAGAGCGAATGCTTCACCTATAGAAAACCTGAAAATCACAATAGAAAGGGAAATGTAAGGTTAAACAACCTACACATTTTAGGCTTTCATCACACCCAGCATAGTCAATCAAGCAAGCTTGATCAACAAGTTCTTTACTTGGGGTATTAAGTGGTAAGCCTTGGATTCTGGTGCAATGCTAGATTTTTGAGCTATTGCTCAATTTTCATGCAAGATCTGTCAAAAACCTTGTTTTTGAGAGATCTAAGCTTCATCCCACCGTGAGCTCTGATACCATATTAATCTCACACAGTGATCTAGGGACTAAACACAAGTCTCATCAAAGATTAATAACAATAAGTCATGAGAATGGTGTAATAGGGCTACAAAATGAGTAGCCGCTCTGTATATTCACACAAAGAATGAGTAATACAATACAAGATCATGCTGCAAGCATGAATGACAAAGCAATTCGAATTCCCAAGGAGGTCATTCGAATTGAA
Organism: Pseudotsuga menziesii; assembly: GCA_001517045.1. NCBI lineage: Eukaryota > Viridiplantae > Streptophyta > Pinopsida > Pinales > Pinaceae > Pseudotsuga > Pseudotsuga menziesii. The sequence continues at coordinate 220,693 of LPNX011181180.1, read as the reverse complement.
TGAGTGATTCTAGCTTAACTGAATGTAAGCCACAGTCAACACTCAAGTTAACCACCGATCAAAACCCTAATTTACTCAACTGAGCCCTAACTGAAGTCGGAGTGCAATAAATGACTGAGTCTAACTGAAAGTAGGTCAGACACATGTCATAGCAATCCAACCATCAAGTGGTAGCACTTCAATGACTCCAATGAACCCCAATGAGGTTAACTAAAGTGTAATTGAACATCAGAAGTGGTTGGAGGCGCCCCTGTTGACTCCAGTTCATTAAATAATCATTAAATAATAAATTTAATGAAGGAAGGTGCCTTCACTGCTCTATTTAACTGATTGTAACCATAAATTAGAAATATGGTGCATTAATGACACTCAGATCACCCCCGGAGTGCTCCGATTAGCCTCCCCAAATGTAGGAGAAGGCTAAGTTATCCTCCTTTACTGAAGGTAGGCATGGATGTGATCTAGTTGATGTCATATAGTGCTCCTCTGATGTTAATTAAGTCAATAATACTTAGGATAGTGATTTAACTAGGACAAATTGACCAAAATGAGTGTGTAAGGTGGTAAATGTCTCCAACACAATACACCCATCGAATTTGGTCGAGCTAGTTGGTAAGGTTCCAAGGGAGAATAAATCCCCACCCAACTGTAAAAACCTAGTTCTAGCAGTTACCGATAAGAGATATCTTGGGTGAGATTGCTTCTACGTTGTAGGTGCTACCGACTGAGCCTTTCTCTGTCGAGCCAATATATTAGGTTTTGTTGTGCTCCAAAGAAGGTCTGAACCTAGGTTGAAGGGTAAAATGACAACACAAATCCACATTAAATCTAGGGTGCAATCCAAGAAAAGGGGGAATACCTAATTCAAAATATTTCTCATCCATAGCCTTGGTGATGGTGTAAGGCTTGTATCAAATTATATGGATATTACAATGGGTGCATGTGAGGATCATGGAACTACTTGTACTTGGCATTGTATTTCTGCAAAGTATCATGAACTTGTTTTTATTGTATTGGACTTTTTCAAAAACATTGTCTACCCAATCAACCTAAAATTGAGCATGGGAGGATTTTTTCCTAAGTATATGAATTCAGAAGTACTTTGTTGATTGGGATATTGGATTGAGCCCAAAGAACACCTAAAGAGGTTATGGCTAATACAAATATGAAGGGGTATTTTGTATCCATGTTGAACACAAATAAGGATCCCATCCAATGTGCATGGATATTTGGAATTGAACATTTCCAATATATGTGAAATCATCCTATCAACTATCTCTATCTAGCCATTGGTTTGGGGTTAGATGACAGTCAATTTGCTCATATTAGTGTCCATCATAAAGTGTTATTTGGAACAAAAAGTACTCAAGAACCTACTTTCTTGATCTAAAATAATAGTTTGTGGGATCCTAAAATGAACCAAAACACACTAAAAAGAGCTTAGAAATGCCATCTATGATCATGATATTCTAACAACGGATTAAAATAACCATCTTAGAGAACCAGTCAACAACCGTAAATGCACAATTTTTTCCATTCTAGGTTAAAAACAAGCTAGAAATGTAGCGGATACAAAATCCTAGGATCTATCTATGGTAGCTATAAGATTGTACAACCATTGCTTCTTGATGGTAGGTTTGGTGATGGAATAGGAAGTGCATGATCTAGTATACTTGCCATCATCATGTTGGAGCTTTGTCTAATATAAGTACTTTTTCAACATGACTACTATCTTCTTCATGTCAAAGTGAACTACCACCATCTTCTCCATCTTTAATTTTCATACCACTTAACTTTAATGCACATCCCAAATCACCTTCTCAAGCTCACTTAAAGGAACATAGAGGTGGCCCAAATTGCATAAAATTTCATCCCAATGATAAAATTATAAGATTGGTTTTTGTACACATAATTTATAATAGGTAACACCAAAGTCAAAATCATTGTCATACAATTGGGACCACCCATAGGTATTGTGTCCATAAGAGTTTAACATAGTAGCAAACATGACAACCAAAGGTTGAATGAGGTAGTCTTTAACATGTTTTATGTTCCCCTTATTGTACTTAATGTTTAGGTGGAACTATTGTAAGTATCTATTGGCCGAAAATACTGACATAGGCCAACAACAGAAAGACAGCCCACACACTCAACTTACTGCAATCTTGTATATGTTTGGAGTGACTGTCTCTCATAGGATCAAGGACCTACTGCCTGTATAATGTGCTATCAAAATAGAGAGTCTCTTTAGGTATATGTGGCAAGATTTACTTAACCGAATCTTCTAACAAATCAGAGAGATTCAACCTAAAGACTAACTAATGCTGAAGACTATCTTAAACTAAGTACAGAAAATAGTAGCTCCTAATTCTATCCTGTAATGACCTAAATGCAAGCTAACTATCTCAGCTGAGAGCATGAATTATTGATTTAACAATAGGTTTCAATGTATAAGGTGATCTATAATTATGACATGTTAGAAAAGTCTACAATCAACAAAACTAAATCTAAATTAACTCACAATAAGATGATATCTCATTACAAGATAATTTCAGCAGAAAATAAAACCTGCTATCAAATAGATCTAACACAGTCTTGAAACATACAGATACAATCATGTACTAACATGAAGACAGAACAAGGTCAACTTACACAGTTAATAATTCATGTAACACAGTTTCATAATCAATTGAAAACGTGAAGAAGCTCACTCACTTTCAACATAATAACAAATCATTCACATTTCAAGACAATGTAATCATTCGAGATCCTATGAAAGAATATTTCACATATAATATGATGATATACATATATATGAAAATGAAATTTAACAAAGGGGAACCATCATTAGCACAGTATAACACAACTTGAAGACTTAGCTAAGGTCTTCACTATTCTGTATCATCAAGTAATGTTCAAAAAAAGTTCAAAAAACACTAGCACAACAGAATGTAATATAACTGTAGAAATATCAATTCTCCATAAGTCTTAGTAATCGAACCCTTTACTACTGTTTGAAACTTGTTTATAAAGGGAACTCAAAACAAAATATAATTAACTAATTCTCCTATTTCTATGGTAGTATATGGATTTTATCCGAATATAGGTCAAAGAAAAGACCAGGATCATAGACATGTCGTTGTGTAACCATCAGGAGGGAATAACGCGCCAGAAAAGTTAACTTATTGGATAAATCCAGTGTCATATTCCCCAAAACGTGTCAATACTATATTCGAAATCCATACTAATGATGCTTAGAAATAGGAGTGTAGAAATAGTAGAATAGCAATCAATTGCATTTCTGAAGCAGCCTCCAATGAGTAACTCCATGTAGTCAAAACCACAAATACAGCATGGCATCTAGCTTCATCTCACCAACTCATTAATACCTGTAAATTTTAAACGAGATCTATTAACAAAGTGCAACTAATAACCATATAGAAATGAATGGGATGTCTGCATAATTTTAATTCTGCAAATATCCTCATTAAATAATCAAACTATGCACCAAGAACAAAAATTGACAAAATTAAGATATTACTGACCTGTGGAGACTAATTCGAAATCATATACATGCATAATCGGAGATTTCAAACATAAGACAAAAATTGGAATTCATTGCAGAAAACAAAATGTCAGATTTTTAGAGTTGATTCGACAGACAGTCGAATTGGCACACTTCTCCTTGCCTCATCCAGCTTGGCTTTGAATCTAACAGCCCTGATCTTGGCAATCTTATTATGTTTCTTCAACCTTCGATTTCTTAACATAATCTTTTTAACTTGATATTTATATTTCAGCTTCTTTTCCCTCAACAAATTCCACTTCTCAATCCAAGATATTAAATCAGTTTTCAGACTTGTGATTTCATCCATAGCAAATGTCTTGATAACTTGAGCTTCCTTTAAGTCAGTTGCTAGAGATGAGATGACTTAGGCGTAAGGGTTTCGATTGATTTGTTTCTTCAATCCTCCATTTGACCCTCCTCTGTCTTCCTCAACTATGTAGGGCTTCTGATCAATTTCTTAATCACATTCATGATTTACTTGCTGAATATCAACAACATTATCCCCGAAGATAGACACATACGTTAGATCCAGGAAAGCTGGACCAATGGGAACTGGATTGGGACGAGGTTCCAAGGAGTCACTGTTACGGAGAGAAATTCCTATGGCTTGGGGTACCACAATAGACAGCTTGACTCCAGAAATCAATCCTTTCCAATATGTAATAGAAATTAAATGTCTAACACTAAAGGATCAGACCTCGTACCTTATTCCGGACGGTTGAAGTAGATCCCTGTTGAGCTTTCCAATATTCAGCTTGAATTGATATATTACTTCCTCAACAACAAGTAAATAATACAAGCATTCTATATATCATGGTGTTAGATATATTCTAGCATATATAGCAACAATGTAAAAGCATTTGACATAATCCCATGGATAAAATATTCATTCAAATACACATTATTGGACAGGAAAAGATATTTCTATTAATATAAATCAGATATTACAAGATACAACCTCTGACGGCACGTCTGCGAACAGGAGAAACTGAATCCCCCACTTGGGCCTCCACCACTTCAATCCTCCATCTCTCGATAGCAAGCTCACAAGCAAAAGGCAAGCTTGGGAAGTACACAAAAGTGCTCCAAGGGACAAAGGGATGCAGACTCAAGCATAAGTTCCGGCAACAATGGAATATAGTTTCTTTGCTCTCAATTCTCTCTTCTTTCCTTCAATGTACCAAGGGGTTCCTTATATGGATTTCAAAGGGATAATGAAAGGTCGAATCTGAGCGATCTCAAGGCATAGGGAAGGCCAAGAGTCAAATGAGTCGGATCCATGTCAAGGAAAACTCCAAAAGGATTTGGATTATGCACACATCCCGATGTACACAGTTTTAGTGGGAAATCCCGCGTATGTACGTGCTTATAGGTTAAAAAGTCGCGTGTATCATTTTTTATATGTTTTTAGGGATGATCAAGGAAACATCAAAAGACAAAAAATGGTCCATGGGGTCCAAAGAGTCTGCAGCGGGACAGGGGAAGGCCATACAAAGTGTGATTCACCTAGAGTGGTGAAATCCACTATAACAGTCACTTACTTCAATAACAGGGGTATCCCCAATGCTTATTTCTCTTATGACAAACAAGGCAGTTGTCATACTACGAGTAGTCCTATGAATAGCCCGATTACTCAACACTCGGCTAATTTGATCTTCAACCGGTTTCTGACTAATGTTAGCCTGTGAATTAGGAAGCTCCTTACTTTGACAGGGTATTGTGATTGTCGGTTTCCTTACTCGAGGCTGAGAATTACGAACAGTAACTTCAGGGTTTGTTTCAGACTTGACTTTAACATCACCGATACTTAGGGTTTGGCTAGGTTCAGATACTTCATCATCCAGATTACCTTGAGAAACAAACTCTTCTAACTCAGGCTCGGTTTCTTCAGTATTGATACACCTACATATATTTCTAGGCCTTCTTCTAGGCCATTCTTCATTCTCACCAAACCCATTACGCATGAGGAAAGATTCCCAAGTTTCCCATAATTCTCCTAGCCAGTATGACACGAGTATTTTAATCAATCCATGATGAAACAGACTCCTCTCCTTATCCCCTACATTAATTTGATAGGTACAGGCCATCTTGTGCATACTATTCAAGAAATATTATGACATATTCACAGGACGTCCCTTAAAAATCATTAACAGTCAGAGGTGGTAGAATTGGGTTTGAGAAAAACTACCCTCACAAGTGATGTACCTGATGATTAGCTTGAGCAGAGAATGCCATTTTTTCATGAGCAACCGGGAAGGGAAACCGGATTTATACTTTGTTTGTCGGTGAGCTGGAGTGAGGAACTCCTTCCAGTCATAATGTTTTACATGCTTACCCTTATACCAATGTTCACTTGTCTATGGTAAACCAAGAGCCGCAGAAACAAACTCTTCTGTCAGCTCCAATTCGATATCCCCAACCTGGGCATTAATCCCATCAAACGATGCTGCAAATTCCTTGGAAGTTGCCAAGTTGAACCCCAAGAACTTTTGTAAAAACCCTAGCCATCCAACCCTAAGTATTACCTTGTGACATTCAAGGGAAACATCCAAATACTCGTCGCCTATGAGTTCAAATATCGACACAGGAGGCATGGTAGCAATTACATAAAATTCCAGGGTTTTAAAAAAATAGACTAAAACACACAGTTGATTTATCCAGAGTCCACACATTTCAATTAACACTCCAAACTGCCCTATTTTACCAAAGCACTGTGAATTTCCCTGCAAAGTCATCATACCTGTGAGTTGACAGGTTAATGGGACTTGGAAAACACTTACCTCACCATAATGATCCGTAATAAAATCGAGCGAGTGACGGCTTAAGTGTGATATTTGGATGATGGTAAATCGACAGATGGAAACCCTATAGGTTACATGGATATCAAAACCATGATTTCAATCATAGCATCACACTGATTGACATTCTTCATAATGTCGTGATAGCCTAGAAAACTCATCGTTTCAAAACATAGTTGAATGGTTACAATGCCCTAGTACTTCATCATCAAATATCGCAATAATAAGGTTATTAAATAAAAATGTAATTGATGTTATTAGGATCAGGGTCGATATTATAATGACAAGGAAAGAATTGATAATGTAACCAAACCCATATCAAAACTCTGAAAATCATCTTAGCCCCTTATGATAGACTTTAATACTGTCTCACTTTGAAAATACAAAATTTGTAATAAGGATAAGTGTATAATAATATGAAACTTACAAAAATTATATTAAATACACTTTTATCCTTATGATTAACATGATGAATAAATATTTTAGAAGTGAAAAAGCTTGTTAGATCTCCTTAATGAATTGAATAGAAACAATTATCATACCATGTAACAACTTGCTTGGATTAATAGTAAAAAATCATTGATATAATAAATTCATCCGACCTCAAATATACATGAGGGATAAATGGTGTGAAATTAGGAGCTACTAACTTTTGGGATTATAATTTTCCAGATGATCAAAATAAATGAGAGATCAAGACCAAGAGATTTAAATTCGATATAAATTGATGTTAATCCCTCAATCAATCAATTAAGCTTCTATTGGGAGTACCTTCAGAATAAAAAATTTTGAGGGCACTCCTAGAATATCTATAGAAGAGTGTTGATCCAGGTGGTAATATCGAATGTTGATCAAAATATTACCTATTTGAAATTATTTGTGTTCAAAATGCTCTGAAGGGTGTTGCTTGCCAACAAATGACGACATGCTGGGACCAAACCAGTTATCTCTGCGGAAACAACATTCACACTTCAGATAATCAAAGAGGATGCCTCAAAAGTATCAAATATCTACTTAAGTGATCCCATATCGAAACCAATCTAAACATATAACCAAACCTCAATAGATTTCTGAAAAAAATCCTATGGTTGTTATCTGAGTGTTCTTGGTCTTATTCAACCTCAAGCAAGTGTGAAGTAAAATGACTTAATTCCAATGTAGATCTATAAGACCAAAGACAGGTTATCCAATAACAGTATAGATGTGGCTTCTTTAGAACATCAGTTGACTTTTCCCTCATTCAAGAAAAATAGTAGAAAATACTCTCCCTTTATATATATATATATATATATATGGCTTCTTTAGAACATCAGTTGACTTTTCCCTCATTCAAGAAAAATAGTAGAAAATACTCTCCCTTTATATATATATATGTTAGTATATATACAAATCATATACACAGGGGTAAATACGAAAAGAATCAATTAGAAATACTATCTTAGCTTGGTGACCAAATAATGATAGCCTTATTCACCAATCCTACTAGAAACTGATCAGGCTAGCTCGTGATGAGACTTCATGTCTCTTAGTTTATTCGACTAAGAGTCGCTGTCATTGGCTTGGTAACCAAATTTTTGACAACGTCATTCCAATAGAAATTATGATCATAAACAGACCGGCTCGTGATGAGACCTCCTGTTTCCTGATTAACATTTTCATATTTACCTTAGTTCAAGAGTACTGCCCTGGCTGAATGACCAGATGTATTCACGAAAATGAGGGAGAAAAACACAGACTTCTTAAGACAACTTAAAGATGACTAGATATCTTCAACAAATATTCAAGCTTAGTAGACATCTGTTGGAATCGGTAGATAAATTTCCTAAGATATCAGTTTATAGGAAGGCACCCGAAGACAACAATCAAGGATTGCTAAGAGAACAATTGAATAGGTTAAAACTAATACAGGTTTGAAAACAGATCACTTGTGAGACATCGGATACTTCCAGCCATCATAAGCGATTACGATCTGATATGTATTTCAGTCATTCCTACTTGAAATATTTCATCATCAGGCTCTTCCTCTTTATCCATGCAAAATGCTTCATGCTGAATTCTGTGAGAGAAGGTAGGAGATGTATCGGATAAAGCAACTATTTACAGAGGTAACATGCAATATTATGTACAGTGAATGATCTCAAAGATTTGAATTATTTTCATGACCTGTCATCTAAAATTTCCAGTGAGTAAACATGATGACGACAGGAAAGAAGATGATCAGCGAGTACAAGATCGAAAAACTCTAACCAGTCTAGAAATCACAATGAAGCCAAAAATATGTACAGAAATATACGCAATGGGAATATACAATGAAAATGACTTGATGATGTGGGATTACTGAAAGTACCTTTTAAGGATATGCCCATTTACTGGGAGGGTATTGAGTTGTCCTTGCAAATTCTACAAACGAAAAGTATTAGGACCTAGATTTTCTGCTATCACATATAGTCCTAACTAGAGACTTTGGAATTTCGTATGTTCCCCCTTATCTTCATGTGCTTTGTCCCATTTCAAAACCACATCATCTACCCATAATTCTCTGTTTGAGGATGAGCCACGATTGAACCATGATTTAATAATTTGTTGATGCTTCATGAAATGTCTCTTAGCATTCTCTCTTTATTCTTCCAATTTCAATGGCATATTGATTTTTTCTTCAATGGTTGAACACTCTGTCTTTTGTACAGCTCGTGCAAGCTGTAATGAAGGAAAAAATAGATTAGGAGGAAGAATAGCCTCTATTCCATATACCAAAAAGAAAGGAGAGTTACCAACGGATGATTTTGGGGTAACTCTATCAGCCTAGAGAGCTTGATATAGAATAGTATGCCAATTCCTATGATGTTCAGCTATGGATCTCTTCAGAATTTTCAGCAAGTTCTTACTTGTTGATTCAGCAAGGCCATTGCCTTGTGGGTAATAGTTTGTTGAATACTTGATTCTGATTCCCTTTTCTAATGCAAACTCAATTAATTCTTTAGAAGAAAAATAAGATGCATTATCAAACACGAGAGATTTAGGCACCCAAAATCTGGTAATTATGTTAGTTTCAAGAAAATGCAATACCTGATTTGTATTAACCACCCGCAATGGTTATGCTTCAGACCATCGAGTAAAGTAATCAATGGCAGTTATGATGTACTTATGATAAATAGAGGAGGAGGGGTTTATTGGTCCAACGATATCAATTCCCCACTGTTGGAAAGGCCTATCAACCACCAGAGGCTGTAAAGGAAATGCTGGTTTTTTAACTCTGCTAGCTACACTCTGACAATATTGGCACCTTCTAACGAAAGAATGGGCATATTTAAATAGAGTTGGCCAAAAATAACCTTCTCTCAAAACTTTATGAGCAATAGTATCACCACCGAAGTGGCCACTAGTAGGCCCGTCGTGCAGTTGTGTTAAAATTGAATCAAATTCCTCTTTTTCTAGACAGCGAAGCAAATATCCATCTGCATTTTTCCTGAAAAGTACATTATTTATCAAGTGGTAGGGTGCTGATTTTAATCTTAAGGCTCGCTTCTTATTTGGGTCTAAATGGTCTGGGGCACTTCCAGTTTCAAGATAAGTCTGAATGTTAGTATACCATGAACTAGCTGGGTCTGGGATAAAACAAACCTCCTTTTGCAGCAAGGTATCATCTAAAGGTATGCCATTCTGGTCAGCTGGCAGATGTGCTGATTCGGCTGCCAATTTACACAAACCCAAACCATGTACAACTTGAGAGGGTTTAATATCTAGGTCATACTCCTGTAGAGAAGCCATCCAATGTGCCCTTTTTTCTCCAAGTTCATTCTGTACTAACAAATTTCTCACAGCAGAGAATGGAACAATTACCTTAGTTTTTGATTTAAGGAGATAAGGACGAAAATGTTTTACTGCTTTGAACACAGCAAAATCCTGTTTATCCACTTCATGGTAGTTCAGGTCAGCTCCTTTTAAATTTGAGCTCATGAAGCAGATAGGTACTTCATCCCACTGCTAGTTTTTCTGAGTAAGAACAACTGCGTAAGATATGTCAGATGCAAAAGTATAGAGAATAAAGTCTTTCCTAAATTCATGGCTCACGAGTGCGGGTGCCTCAGCTATGGCTTCTCTGATTCTAATAAACGACTCTTTCTCTTTATCCCCCCATGAAAACGTACTGTCTTTATTCATCATATTCTGCAGTGGGTGCACGATTTCAGAAAAACTAGGAACAAATCTTCTCACGAAATTGATCCTTCCCATGAAGGATTGCATGGATTTCTTAGTAGAAGGAAAAGGAATCCTAGAGATAGCTTTGTTTCTCTTTGGATCAATCATGATCCCTTCCTTTGACACTACAAACCCTAGCAAAATTCCCTTAGTTACTGCAAATATTATCTTGTGAGGATTAAGGAAAATACCGAACTTCCTGCAATGTTCAAGTACTTTACGTAAGTGTGAGATGTGATCAGATATGTTTTTGGAAAATACAGTGATGTCATCCAAATAGACAACAACAAAGTGATTTATCAGACCTATGAAAGCAGCGTCCATTGCCCTTTGGAATGTGGCCCCAGTGTTTATCAATCCGAAGGGCATCTTCCCCAAGTGGTTCTAAAAGTAGTTTTCAGCTGATCTGCAGGAGAGACTAGAACCTGGTTGTACCCAGAAAAACCGTCTAATAAAGATAGCATCTGAGCACCTGACACCTTCTTGAGGATTTGTTCCATGGGCGGAACAGGATAGTTGTCCTTTTCTGATGATCAGTTTAAGTTTTGAAAATCTACACATAACCGAATATCTCCATTTTTCTTCCTAACATGGACAAGGTTCACCACCCACTGTGTATGGCGTACAAGAAATATAATCCAGGCAGTAAGCAGTTTATTCAATTCTTTCTTTACTGTCAGCTCTAAGGCAGGGTGCATTTTCCTTAGTTTCTGCTGGAAAGGTTTTGACTGAGATTTCATAGGGATTACGTGTTGTATGATCTGGATATCAAAGGTCTTTAGATCATCATATGACCATGCAAATACATCCTTGAATTCACTAAATAGTTTCAGAAAGGCTGATTTTTCGTGCTGGGTATAGTACGATCCTAAATTGATATTTTGAGGATTTACTTCCGTGCCTAAATTTATGTTTTCATAATGCATGTTGGAAATTTTAGTTTTGCAATTAAGCACTCCTTTAAACTTATCATGTAGGTCATAAAAATTTTCGAGTTTGAGGACCAACGTAGGGATCGAATTTACCAGCTCAAAAGATTGGTCTACCGGCTGAGGTGGATGGATTATTGAAAAATTGTGCATATTTTCATCATGTGTGATCTCGTCAATTGTTGATTCCTTAAAAGCATATTCCCCTGTTAAAAAGGAAATGATCTGTGAATCATCATTAAAGACACGCCAATTAGTGATGTTATCGGGGATCGACAGTTCAAACAATAATTCAATAGAAAATTTATTGGGAGAAAAATTTTCTGAGGGAATGAGTTGTGAGGCTACATTTGCCAAAAGGTCAGCTTCTTGATTCTGAAAACGAGGGATAGACTTGATATCAAAGGCATCAAATGCTGAAATTAGATCCATGCCTCTTTTTGATAACTTTGCAAATGATTAGATAAGCAATGAATGGAATTGCGGACTTGTCGAAAAATAATTTCAGTATCTCCAAATGCAATTAGAACCTTAACATTTAAGTCCAATGCCTTCTTGAGTCCCTAGATGAGGGCCTCATATTCAGTTGTGTTGTTTGTGCAAAGAAATTCCAGCCTACAAGATAGCATAAGTTTGTTTCCTGCGGGATCTAGGAGCATGCAGCCTACCCCTGCACCTTCCTTGGATTGAGAACCATAAAAATGAAGATGCCAAGGCTTATCAACAAGACTAATTACATCATTTACATTATTCATAGTGTTAATCAAACAGAGAGCAGCTTCCTGAAAATCACAATGTAAAATTTCTGATTTTTTTACAGAATCAGTAAATGCATATTTAAGTGCAGGGTAACTTCCCAAATCGGAATCGTATCCATAGTTCCCTAAAATGGAATCACTAAAAAAAACTGGCTCATTGGGAGAGTTTATCTCGATCACTGTGTGTTTCATGTATCTCTCTCTATCAATCCTAATTTGATTTGGTCGCCCATTTTCAGGTAACCATAAGTGTGACCAATCGATTGAAAAATATCCTTTTAAGGTTTGAGACCAATCACGACTTAAGAACAACCCATAGACATCCGGTATGTCTGCTACCACTACATCAATAACTTGGAAGAGTTGTGGATTAGTGGCCATTCTGATCATTACTCCTTTTAATTCTCCTACAATTTTCACCTTAGATCGATCTAGCTGGCTGATTTGAATTTCACAAGGAGTGGGTTTGGCATTCATCTTCTTACAGACCGAATAGGGCATAACGTTTGATGAAGCTCCAGAATCGATCATACACTTATGAACATTCCGATTGAAGATTTCAAACGTTAGTAGAAAGGGAGGAGTTGTGGATTTTGAGTTCTTACCTATCAGTGTATCTTTATCAGTGGCTGTTTTGATATTACTATTAAAACCAACTGTTGTTTTACTGGTTGACAGATCAAGGTTATTGACTGAAGGTACAGAGGGCTTATTTTTCATTTTAGTGTTTAATGAAGTCATTAATTTAGAGAGTATTGAACCTCCAGGCATAGGGTAAATTTTCAATAAATCAAACATACTGATATTTTCCCTCTGTTTCTTGAGATCATCTATGATGTCATACTGGAGATCAGTACCCTGAGTCATAGGATGTTGATTTGAAGGTTGGGGACTATTCCTAGGTGTGGGTGATGGTTGTGAATCTACAGGCCCTTTACTTCTTGTATTATGGGTGTGCTGGTTGACAAAGATAGAATGATCATTAGACTCCCCCTCTTTGGCTGAACTATCCCAGAAATGGAAATTAAATGAGAGAGGATCTTCAGGAGCTTCCTCTTCGGTTTTAGGCTACTCGGGTTCACGATCTTCTTCCGACTCCTGGTCGGTCGAAGTCTCAGGCAAGGCATAGACAGCTCTTATAGTATTACAAACTTCCTCATTGGTTGATATGTCAGGTGGAGTGTTTTGCCTAGCATTTGGTGATGTATATGGCCGGTATGGGGTTTTAAAATTCCCTCTATTTGAAGTACCTTCCCCATTATTTCATTTCAATATCACCACTTCATTCGTGAGAGACCTAATTGCTTGTTGTAATTTTTCTACATCGAAAGTAGGAGCATCCTTTTTATCTGTGTTTGTTTTTATAGAGCCTTCATTGTGTTTACGAAAAGAACCATCAGTTTTGCCATTATTTTTTGGTTCAAACATCAACGAATTCTTTTCAACCTTTATTGCTTCTTTGAAAGTTTCAACTAACATGATTTTACCAGCTTGTTTCACAAATATACCCAGGTATTTAGGTAATGTTGAAGCATAATTCTCAATTATGATATCTTCTGGAGGTTGGGAGGCTATTGGTATCTTATTCAAGAGAGTAAGGAAACGTTGATTGAAATATTTTATCCTTTCTTTTCTTTCCATATTGATCCTAGCCAATTCTAGTGCTAACATAGCAGGGGTTTTGTCTTCTCCAAACTTGTTTAGGAATGCTTGACTAAAATCACCCCAACTAGTTATAGATCCTTGAGTTAAGGAAAAATAACAAGCTGCAGCTTTTCGTTCAAAAGTTAAAGGGAATAGTTGACATACCACATCCTCATGCTGAACATTCATGGTCTGAACATCCAGGATGAATTTGTCGATGTGATTTTTGGCCATGCCCTTATCATCTGGGTCAAACTTAGGTAGCAGTTTTTCAGGATGCTTAGGTAGATTATGCTGTAGTCCAGGTACAGTAACGGCACCGCATCATAACCATGTTCTATCAGCATTAGGATTACCTTGGTCAAGATCACCCATGTCTGGATCAGATTCTGGATCTGACGAAGAGTCGTTGTTATGGTCACGGGGGCTATCAGGTGGTGATTCAGGAGGTGAAGGGGGTAGGTCAGATCCACCTATAGACAACAATCGTCAGGAAGTGTTATGACTAGCCACTCCTCTCAAGAGATCACTAAGATGATAATTAGGAGACCCTCTCAATGGTTCAAGAGGCTCTTCTCCAATCAAATCGGCAGTTGACTCGGTCACTGCCAAGGTTTGAAAATGAGTTATTCTTGGTAATCCGAAATTGATCGGAGGGATCCCTGTTTGGTGAGAATAGGATCTTGTTAAAATTCTACGTGATTCCTCTAGGGTTTGATTTATCTCTTCTGGGGAAACTGGTGAGACAATTGGGTCTCTTTCAATAATAGTCCTAACTGCATCTAAAAAGGGTGTATTTACAGTTTCGGGTTGTGATGTAGAGACCAAAGTAGACAATATTCCAAAACTCGTGAGGGGGGAAGTAGGTTTATTACTGGTAGGAGTGTTATGTGATCGATCATCCATTAAGCTTTAAGCTCATGCCCTCCTTCTAGCACCATTTTTTGGCAGGAAATACTAACCTATGCCAACAATGGAAAGACATCCCACACACTCGACTTACTGCAATATTTTATATGTTTGGAGTGCCTGTCTCTCACATGATCAAGGCCCTGCTGCCTATATAATGTGCTCTCAAAATAGAGATTCTCTTTAGGTATATGTGGCAAGATTTACTTAACCTTTTTTTCTAACAAATCAGAGAGATTCAACCTAAAGACTAACTAATGCTGAAGACTATCTTAAACTAAGTACAGAAAATAGTAGCTCCTAATTCTATCCTATAATGACCTAAATGCAAGCTAACTATCTCAGTTGAGAGCATGAATTTTTGATTTGACAACAGGTTTCAATGTATAAGGTGATCTATAATTCTGACATGTTAGAAAAGTCTACAATCAACAAAACTAAATCTAAATTAACTCACAATAAGATGATATCTCATTACAACATAATTTGAGCAAAAAATAAAACCTGTAATCAAATAGATTTAAAACAGTCTTGAAACATATAGATACAATCATATACTAACATGAAGACAGAACAAGGTCAACTTACACGGATAATAATTCATGTAATACAGTTTCATAATCAATTGAAAACGTTAAGAAGCTCACTCACTCTCAACATAATAACAAATCATTCACATTTCAAGACAATGTAATCATTCGAGATCCTATGAAAGAATATTTCACATATAATATGATGATATATATATATGAAAAGGAAATTTAACAAAGGAGAACCATCATTATCACATTATAAAGCAACTTGAAGACTTAGCTAAGGTCTTCACTATTCTATAGCATCAAGTAATCTTCAGAAAAAGTTAAAAAAACACTAGCACAACAGAATGTAATATAAAACTGTAGAAATATCAACTCTCCATAAGTCTTAGGAATCAAACCCTTTACTCCTATTTGAAACTTGTTTATAAAGGGAACTGAAAACAACAACTAATTAACTAATTATCCTATTTCTATGGTAGTATATGGATTTTATCTGAATATAGGTCAAAGAAAAGACCAGGATCATATACATGTCATTGTGTAACCATCAGGAGGGAATAACGCGCCAGAAAAGTTAACTTACTGGATAAATCCAGTGTCATTTTCCCCAAAACGTGTCAATACTATATTCGAAATCCATGCTGATGATGCTTAGAAATAGGAGTGTAGAAACATCAGAATAGCAATCAATTGCATTTCTGAAGTAGCCTCCAATGAGTAACTCCATGTAGTCAAAACCACAAACACAGCATGGTATCTAGATTCATCTCACCGACTCATTAATACCTGTAAATTTTAAACATAATCTGTTAACAAAGTGCAACTGATAACCATATAGAAATGAATGGGATGTCTGCAGAATTTTAATTCTGTAGATATCCTCATTAAATAATCAAACTATGCACCATGAACAAAAACTGACAAAATTAAGATATTACTAACCTGTGGAGGCTAATTCGAAATCATCTGCATGCATAATCGAAGATTTCAAACATAAGACAAAAATTGGAATTCATTGTAGAAAACAAAATGTCATATTTTTAGAGCTGATTCGACAGACAGTCGAATTGGCACACTTCTCCTCGCCTCATCTAGCTTGGCTTTGAATCTAACATCCCTAATTTTGGAAATCTTATTCTATTTCTTCAACCTTTGATTTCTTAACAGAAGCTTTTTAACATGATCTTTATATTTCAGCTTCTCTTCACTCAACAAATTCCACTTCTCAATCCAAGAGATTAAATCAGTTTTCAGACCTGTGATTTCATCCATAGCAAATGTCTTGATAAATTGAGCCTCCTTTAAGTCAGTTTCTAGAGATGAGATGACTTGGGCGTAAGAGTTTTGATTGATTTGTTCCTTCGATCCTCCATTTGACCCTCCTCTGTCTTCCTCAACTATGTAGGGATTCTGATCAATTTCTTGATCACATTCATGATTTACTTGTTGAATATCAGCAACATTATCCCCGGAGATAGACACATATTTCAGATCTAGGAAAGCTGGACCAATGGGAACTGGATTGGGACGAGGTTCCGAGGAGTCACTTACTTCAATAAAAGGGGTATCCCCAATGCTCAGGTCTCTTCTGGAAAACAAGGCAGCTGTCATACTATGAGTAGTCCTATGAATAGCCCGATTACTCAACACTCGGCTAATTTGGTCTTTAGCCGATTTCTGACTAATGTTAGCCTGTGAATGAGGAAGCTCCTTACTTTGACAGGGTATTGTGATTGTCAGTTTCCTTACTTGAGGCTGAGAATTACGAACAAAAAATTTAGGGTTTGTTTCAGAATTTACTTTAACATCACTGATACTTAGGGTTCATCTAGGTTCAGATACTTCATCATCCAGATTACCTTGAGAACCAGACTCTTTTAAATCAGGCTCAGTTTCTTCAGTATTGATACGCCTACGTCTAGTTCTGGGCCATTCTTGATTCTCACCAAACCCATTACGCATGAGGAAATATTCCCAAGTTTCCCCTAATTCTCCTAGCTGGTATGACATGAGTATTTTAATCAATCTGTGATGAAACAGACTCCTCTCCTTATCCCCTACGTTAATTTGATAGGTGCAGGCCATCTTATGCAGACTATTCAAGAAATAGTATGGCATATTCACAGGACGTCCCTTAAAGATCATTAACAGTTGGAGGTGGTAGAATTGGGTTTGAGAAAGCCTACCCTCACAAGTGACGTACTTGATGATCAGCTCGAGCAAAGAACGCCATTTTTCATGAGCAGTCGAGAAGGGAAACTGGATTTATACTTCGTTTTTCGGTGAGCTGGAGTGAGGAACTCCTTCTAGTCATCATTTTTTATATGTTTACCCTTATACCAATGTTCACCTGTCTTTGGTAAACCAAGGGCTTGAGAAACAAACTCTTCTGTCAGCTTCAATTCGATATCCCCAACTTGGGCATTAATCCCATCAAACGATGCTGCAAACGCCCTGGAAGTTGCCAAGTTGAACCTATAGAACTTTTGTAAAAACCTTAGCCATCCAACCCTAAGTATTACCTCGTGACATTCTGGGTCAGCGTCCAAATACTCATCGCCTATGAGTTCAAATCTTGACACAAGAGGCATGGTAGCGATTACATAAACTTCCAGGGTTTTCAAAAAACAGACTGAAACACACAGTTAATTTATCCAGAGTCCACACATTTCAATTAACACTCCAAACTGCCCTATTTTACCAAAGCACTGTGAATTTCCCTGCAAATTCATCATACCTGTGAGTTGACAGGTTAATGGGACTTGGAAAACACTTACCTCACCATAATGATCCGCAGGAAAATCGAGCAAGCGACGGCTTAAGTGTGATATTTGCATGATGGTAAATCGACAGATAGCAACCCTCTAGGTTACGCGGATATCAAAACCTTGATTTCAATCATAGCATCAACACTGATTGACATTGTTCATAATGTTGTGATAGCCTAGAAAACTCATCGTTTCAAAACATAGTTGAATGGTTACAATGCCCTAGTCCTTCATCATCAAATATCGTAATAATAAGGTTATTAAATAAAAATGTAATTGATGTTATTAGGATCAGGGTCGATATTATAATGAAAAGGAAACAATTGATA
The DNA here is from genome assembly GCA_001517045.1 of Pseudotsuga menziesii. NCBI lineage: Eukaryota > Viridiplantae > Streptophyta > Pinopsida > Pinales > Pinaceae > Pseudotsuga > Pseudotsuga menziesii. Next base: position 202,251 of record LPNX011181180.1, on the reverse strand, counting down.
ATGTAACCAAACCCATATCAAAACTTTGAAAATCATCTTAGCCCCTTATGATAGACTTTAATACTGTCTCACTTCAAAAATACAAAATTTGTAATAAGGATAAGTGTATAATAATATGAAACCTACAAAAATTATATTAAATACACTTTTATCCTTATGATTAACATGATGAGTAAATATTTTAGAAGTTAAAAAGCTTGTTAGATCTCCTATATGAATTGAATAGAAACACTTATCATACCATGTAACAACTTGCTTGGATTAATAGTAAAAAAGCATTGATATAATAAATTCATCCAACCTCGAATATACATGAGTGATAAATGGTGTGAAATTAGGAGCTACTAAATTTCAGGATTATAATTTTCTAGATGATCAAAAGAAATGAGAGATCAAGACCAAGAGATTCAAATTCGATATAAACTGATGTTAATCCCTATAAATCAATCAATCAATTAAGATTCTATTGGGAGTACCTTCAGAATCAAAGATTCTGAGGGCACTCCTAGAATATCTATAGAAGAGTGTTGATCCAGGTGGTAATATCGAATGTCGATCAAAATATTACCTATTTGAAATTATTTGTGTTCAAAATGCTCCGAAGGGTGTTCCTAGCCAACAGTACCTAGAACACTTCTAATGGTGGTAATTATGTAACATTCCCTACGTTTGCATGAACTATACGGGTTTATGATTAGTTTGGATGATTTTTTTCTTCCCATGGATGCAATTATTCCATTAGCAAAAAGCCTACATAGTGGAGTACATATCCTTTTCATAGGTTGGGTACCTATGAACCACATCAAAGAGTGTCTGACTATGATAGGTCATTGGATGTTCTTAATGACTGAGGATTGCATCTAAAAAATAATTACAAGAATCCTAAAAATGGAATGGTTGTTTCAAGTCTGGTAGGTTGAGTATCGGTGTCGAACAAAGGCAATGTTTTACATCCTCAAATTATTTTTGTTGTAAATCAAACCAAATGAACTTATCTCCCCCCCCCCACCCTTGGTCACTTGGCTTAGGGAAAGTGATATGAGAGAGCATCAACACAAACCTATGATAGAATTTGATAAGGCCCAAGAAATTATGGATCTCTATAAGAGTTATCAAGGCTAGGAAATCACGACTGACTTGGATCTTGGATAGATCCACATGCACATAATTATCTTCCATGATATATACGATATACTAAATTTTTTGCATGCCAAATTAACATTTATCAAAATTGGCATATAACTTGTGTTGTCACAAGCTGTTCAATATTTATTGAATGGGTTGCAAATTTTCTACCCAATTTTTATTGAATATGAGGACATCATCGATGTAACAACCCAAAATTTCATAAAAATTTAAAATTTTTAAAGTGACATAAAATGTCTAACGTCACAGCTAAGTAACTGCTAACGGTTAGCGGAAAATGAAACAGTTTATAAAAGATCATGGGATTGTTTCATTAAAAGAATCTGTAAACTAAAGGATGTAATCTTAAACACCTTTGTTAGTACTATTAATGACTTAACAACTATAATTTTATCAGAGTCAGAAAAGGACTTGCATTAAGCTGCTGCTAGATATACTGATGATTTACTTTTGTCAAGTAGGTAAGAATTCTTGTTTGAGATGGGGGCTTACTTAGCGTTATACTAACTCAATTGGACTACTGGTTCCTTACAGGTTTAGCAGGTAAGCATAAGATCAGTAGGTGTTATTTTAAATTACGTCGAGAAAATTACTTTCCTAGCATGTTAAGATGTTAGTTTAAGAGAAGGTTAAATAAGCTACTAGTCTACAGGAAGGTAAAGTCAATTCTTTTTCCGTTGTTATAAATTCATATTTGTATTTATAGCTAACACCACAATAAATTTTTATCAAACCTAAACAAGGGTTTAAATTGGCTAGAACAAGTATTAACCAAAGTTCCTTCAATCATATGAAGATTATCCTCTGCAAATCTAAAGAATATGGTTTGGTTTTCTTGTGTTTACAATACTGGTTATTTATACATTCCCATAGAGATAATAGAGATCATGGTTTTGGCTTAAGTTTACTTCAAATTGGTTAGTGTTCTTGCAGCTATTCTCACTTCATGACTCACTAGAAGTACTTCTCTTAAAGAATGATCAAGTTACCTATGTTTATCAAATTTAGATTTAACAATGGTTGTTTAGAATTTTAGACATGAACTACTTAGTAGTTCCTAAATCATCATCCCAGCCTACTTTTGTTGTATAAGAGTTACTCGAAACACCTACGACTTAACATCCAACGGTGCATATTATTTTAACTTAACCTAGGTCTTTTCATTAACTAAGGATGTTCTCTTATTTACTTTCCTATGCATCTTCCATTTACAACTAGAATGCACCTTAGCTATGACTAAGACTTAATGCAAACTGATTAGTGGTGTTTGCATGATCTTTATACAAAGTTTTAGTAAATGAAATAAAAAGGAAACTATTAAAACTTGGAAAATAATCTATAATACTTCGTATCATAAGTAATGGTTTAAGACCTATGCTTTGCAAATCTTCATGGCATAATGTATATATCATTGGCAATAATATGTTACATAGTTTTGGAATGATTGTTGGTTTGATAATTCGAAATTGTTGATTGCAACGCTGACTATAGGTTTCGACCCACACTTGTTGAAATTATTGGAAGGGCACGTGGACTGTTTGCATCCACTCCATTGTTGACTTAAAACCTCAAAACCCTTAATCATTTGCATTGCAAACTGTGGGTTCCTCCTTGTGTTGGTCGAGCTGAAGGCTCATGGCCATGAGAGGCCTGTAACTACCTTCAAACATTTGGCATTTCACCTGCACATACTATGCTGTGATTGTTGGGAGAAGTCGTTGATGGTTTAGTCTCTCTGAGTGTTGAAAGTTACAGCGCAAGTGTAGTTATATTTTCATTGTGGCCCGAAGAATGTACTTGTCTCAATCCTGCAACTATTCACATATAGCTTCTTCATTTGTATAATTGAGTCGGTTTTCTTGCTTCTCCTTCGCAGAGGTGACTTCAAGGTTTCTTTCCTTTCAGTTTGGTGCCGACATGACCTGGTCTGGCCAGCTCTTCTCAATTTCAACTCCTAGTTTAACAGGTAAATACTTACCCTAACTACGTTTTTCATTTGTTTTTCTTATGATGGTTTTACAATTTTATGCAAATCAATATTAAAAATGATTTGGTTTGGAACTTGCAGGTTCCTGCTACCAGCTCTAATAATGTAGGTGGAAACGAGCTCACACTTTAGTCCTTTCATGGGCATCCAACTGGTAAGCCCTGATTCCATCGAAGGTTCTTCCTGCATGCAGTTGTGGTTGTTGGAAGTGGTTACTGTGGTTGAAAAGCACGGCCTCGGTTCTCTGTTAGTTATGTTTCAAGGCTTGTTTATTACTTTTCAATGTTTTTAGAAACCCTTAAAGGGTATTTCGTGTAGGATGAAGAAGGCTCTGGAAGCCATGATTTAAAATGGTTTTTATCTTGTGTTTTGATCCTTGTGGCCTGAACAATGTAATTGCTTTGGTTTTTTTAAACGATAGAGCTCATCTCTAACTCGTTGAGGCTATCAACCTCTCTCTAGTTTATTTTGATTTTTACCATGAATTATGTAGGTGAAGAAAGACTGTGCAATAGTCGGGATTTGTAAATGTTTTAAGGTTTTTACCTGTCATTAAAAAAAATGGTTACTGTTGGATTTATAAATATATATTTTGCATAGTTGGTTTGTTAACGAGCCTGAGCCTTGACCCTTTAATTTCAAAGGATGTAAGCCAATCCTTAATATTTGATTATGTGTTTGCAAATTGTTTATATAAATTTTGAGTATTAAATTATGTTTTGAATAAGTTGCTAGTTTAATAATTTAAATTATTACCCTGTATTTATAAGGCTTTTCAATCCACAGTTTAAGGGGAAAGATTACTATGTTTTAAGAGTAATATTTTAATCTGTTTGGCTCAAAGGGTTAATTAATATATAAACCCTACAGTTCTATAATAGCAATATGTGTACTTAGTGAATTCTTAGCTCTGCTCGATAATAGATAATAGACAATAGCATTATTTACAGATAATAGTTTGATAATAGCTCTGTTTATTTAATCATTTCCTTAATGATTTTTACAGTTTGTTTTTAATTCTTAGCTAACAAGAATTAGGGTTTAATGTTGCATACTTGTAAATAGAATATATTTATGTTTCAGTAACTTTTGTGGTTTTAAATAGATTATAGTATAACCCTTATGTCTTAGATAGAGACACAGCGTCTGGAATTCAATGTTATAAAAATGTTTTATAAATTCTTTTTACCTGGTTTTTAGATGTTAGCCTATTTACTATACTTATGTATAATTATTAAACTGTAATCTTTATATTTTATAAAGAATACTAATACTAGAATTATTTCTATAATAATATTATTACTATTCTTTTACATACTTATCTTTTAGTTTATAACTGAAGTAAATAAATGCAAACAATATTTAATAATTCTTTACAGTAGAAATCATAAGCAAATTAACTAAAATCTAGTTACAGTTTTCATTTAAGTAAAAGAATCATCTTATTCACCTAAACACCCAGCTGTACTAGAGTACTGCCTGAGTCAGGTGTGGAAAAATACAGTATGGAAATTCTAATTCTATTTGTTTCTCATTTTGCATATTCATTTCTATTTATAATCATAATCTATAATTTACCAAGTCTAACATTACACAGTTATGCCTTTCTTCATAAACCCTAAAATACTAACATGCCTGTAGTTAGAAACTAATAAACATTTTACTGCAGATAGTAAACAAATATAATAACATAAAGACAAATATAACCTTTCAATGATAAGACGACAATAGCTTAAGGAGGTTGTTCCTCCCAACCAAACTCCTGGAGAGCGCTCAGACAACGCTTCCTCAGGACCCCCGAGCTTGTTCCTGGTCTTCTTGGTAGAGAACTGGGTGGAGAATATAACTTTAAGACCTCTGTCACCTAACCGGTCCAATTACCTTAGTAATTAAAATCTGCTCACAACAGTATGAACTTCAGCCTAAAAGCTACAATCAGTTCAGTCTCAGCAGTTAACCCCTCGAACTCACTTCAATAATCCCCTCTATTGAATTTATCTTCAGTAAATTCATTCACCCTGAATGATCACCCCTAGAATGAGCAGCCCCAGCTATCTTCAATGGAAAATTTTATAGAGATGCCTAGGTCTTCTAGGTCAGTTTTCATTTAATGAGCCACCTGCTCTGATTCCACTTTCTTGGGGAATCATGACCACAAATATAGGGAAGTTGCCACCTGCAATAGTTGGAAGTAATTTGAGGATATTGCCACTTGTCAATGTACTCTCCACCCAGTCTCCTCCACCAATTGACTAGTAAACACTCTTTTAACCGCTTCCCTAAGCTGTTGTCTCATCATTTATTTATTTATAAATAAAATATTCTGAATTACATTAATTATTCTTGACCCCACTAGGTCATCAATTACAAACTTAGCATAAAATATAACACAATGTTCCTCAAATAACATTAAATTGTTTTTTGCAAATTTGGGCATGTGACATACACACCCCCTTAAATTATAACATCGTCATCGATGTTATTTATTCATTTTCCTTAGATTTCCCCTGAAATAGAATTGGATATGCATCCCGCATATGAATTTCCAATTCCCAGGTGGCTTCCTCTATACTAAGGTGCTTCCATTGCACCTTCACTTAACCAATGGTGCGGTTCCGAAGCGATATCTCCCTCCGCTCGAGGATACAATCCGGTTCCACCAAAAAATCTCCTTCGGGTTCCACCTGCACATCATTCCAATTAATAACATGAGTAGTATCATGTACATATTTTTTTTAATACATAAATGTGAAAAAAATTGTGAACTCTTAAATTCGGTGGTAAAGCTAACTGATAGGCTACCTATCTGATCCTGGATAGTATTTCAAAAGGACCACAATATCGAGGTGCTAGCTTGGCACATCTACCCAGCCTCAGAGAAATATTTTTGGGTCTCACCTTAATGAAAACATGTTCGCCTACCTGGAACTCCTTTGGAGTTTGTTTAAGGTCTGCTTGACTTTTCTGTCGATCTTGCGCAATTTTCAAATTACCTTGTACATGTTTTACAATTAATTCCATTTCTTTCAATAATTCAGGTCCTAATACTAACATGTCCACTGGATTACTCCAAGAGATGGGGGTATTTCATTTCCTTCCATACAGAATTTTGAAAGGACTGTACCTAGCTGAAGCTTGGTAATGATTATTGTAAGCAAATTCTACTAGGTGTAAATAATCTTCCCATTTACTTGGCTACTCCTTTACGTACATTCTGAGTAAATCCTCCAATTCCTTATTTACTCTTTCAGTCTGTCCATCAATTTGAGGATGGAAAGAGGTACTAAAGTTTAACGTAGTATTTAATCCTTTGAACAAAGATCTCCAAAAATTACCTGTAAATTTAGGGTCTCGGTCTGAAATTATCACCTTCAGTATTCCATGCAACCGAAAATTTTGTTTTAAGAAAATATCCGCAATATTCGCAGCTTTACAAGTAGTTTTTATAGGTATAAAATGGGTTTCTTTACTCAATTTGTCAACCACTACCATTATTGAGTCATTTAAGTTCTGATTTTATTGGTAATCCAGTAACAAAATCAAGGCTAACTATCTCCCATTTCTAGCTAGGGATAGGCAATGGTTGAAGTAATCCAGCTGGATGCTGATGTTTAGTTTTTACTTGCTGACATTCAAAGCATCTAGCAATATATTCTACCAGTTCATTTTTCATGTTTGGCCAGAAATAATCTTTTCTTAGCATGGTGATAGTTTTCTGATAACCTGGATGCCTTGAATAAGGAGTTTTATGAATTCCATTTAAAATTAATAACTTAATCTTGGGTACATTAGGTACATATAATCTGCCTTTATACAGTAATAATCCTTTTTCGTTCAAGTTATACCCTGTACTTAGACTTTCTATTAGATTTTCTTTTACTTTTTTCTTGTAACTTTAGGTAATTTTCATCTTGTTTTGTTCTCGCTTTAAGCTGTTCTTCCAAATATGTTGTATAAGTGCTGATAGCTGCTATAAAATTCAGGTTTGCATTTCTACTTAATGCATCAGCAACTTTATTCTCCTTTAGAGATGGGGGTATTGCATTTCCTTCCATACAGAATTTCGAAAGGCCTGTACCTAGCTGAAGCTTGGTAATGATTATTGTAAGCAAATTCTACTAGGTGTAAATAATCTTTCCATTTAATTGGCTGCTCCTTTACGTACATTCTGAGTAAATCCTCCAATACCTGATTTACTCTTTCAGTCTATCCATCAATTTGAGGATGGAAAGAGGTACTAAAGTTTAACGTAGTATTTAATCCTTTGAACAAAGATCTCCAAAAATTACCTGTAAATTTAGGGTCTCAGTCTGAAATTATCACCTTCGATATTCCATGCAACCGAAAAATTTGTTTTAAGAAAATATCAGCAATATTCGCAGCTTTATAAGTAGTTTTTACAGGTATAAAATGGTTTGCTTTACTCAATTTGTCAACCACTACCATTATTGAGTCATTTAAGTTCTGATTTTTTGGTAATCCAGTAACAAAATCAAGGCTAACTATCTCCCATTTCTAGCTAGGGATAGGCAATGGTTGAAGTAATCCAGCTGGATGCTGATGTTTAGTTTTTACTTGCTGACATTCAAAGCATCTAGCAATATATTCTACCAGTTCATTTTTCATTTTTGGCCAGAAATAATCTTTTCTTAGCATGGTGATAGTTTTCTGATAACTTGGATGCCTTGAATAAGGAGTTTTATGAATTTCGTTTAAAATTAATAACTTAATATTGGGTACATTAGATACATATAATCTATCTTTATATAGTAATAATCCTTTTTCATTCAAGTTATACCCTGTACTTAGACTTTCTATTAGATTTTCTTTTACTTTTTCTTGTAACTTTAGGTAATTTTCATCTTGTTTTATTCTCGCTTTAAGCTGTTCTTCCAAATATGTTGTATAAGTGCTGATAGCTGCTGTAAAATTCAGCTTTGCATTTCTACTTAATGCATCAGCAACTTTATTCTCCTTTCCTTTGATGTGTTGAATTTCAAAATCGTATTCACTTAGAAAAGCTAGCCACCTAGCTTGCCTAGCATTCAAGTTAGGTTGATCTAACAGGTATTTCAATCCTTTATTATCCGTCATTAAGATAAACTTCCTTCCAATTAAATGATGATGCCACATCTTTAAGGCATGTATGACAATAGTTAATTCTAAGTCATAGGTCGCATAATTTTTCTCATGAATCTTCAGTTCCTAGAGTCATAAGCAATGACATGTCCTTCCTGAGTCAATACTCCACCTAAACCGTCATTGCATGCGTCAGTACATACTATAAAATATTTATTAGAGTCTGCAATTCTTAAAATTGCTGCGGTGGTTAATAAGGTTTTTAAATTTTTAAAACTATCTTCGCACTTCTGATTCCAATAAAATTTCTTCCCCTTTTTCTGCAAGGAGGTTATCGGATTTGCAATTCTTGAAAACTCTTCAATAAACCTCCGGTAATAACCGATAATCCCCATGAATGATCGGACGTCAGTTACATCTTTTGGGACTGGCCAATCTTTGATTGTATTTATCTTTTTGGGATCCACTGAAATTCCTTCTTTAGTCACCACATGACCTAAGTACTGAATTTTGTCTTTAAAGAAGTCACATTTACTAAATTTCGTAAAAAGTTGATGCTCTCGTAACTCTTGCAAGACAATTTTTAAGTGTTCTTTATGTTATTCTAAAGATTTTGAGTAAATTAATTTGTCGTCAATAAATACGACCACAAATTTATCCAGATATTTGTGCATTACATTATTCATTGGACACATAAAAACAGCTGGAGCGTTAGTAAGCCTGAAAGGCATAATGACAAACTCGTAATGTCCATATCGAGTTCTAAAAGTTGTTTTAAGGATGTCTTCATCTTTAATTTGGACCTGGTGATATCTAGACTGTAAGTCAATCTTTGAAAACACCGTGGCTTCGTGTATTTGATCAAACAGATCATCTATGCGAGGTAACAAGTATCTGTTCTTGATAGTCATTTTATTTAATTGACGATAATTTATGCATAGTCGTAGAGTTCCATCCTTTTTCTTAACAAAGATGATAGGTGCCCCCTAGGGAGACACACTGGGTCCAATATAATTATTATCAATAATTTATTCTAACTGTGACTTAAATTCATTTAGATCGAGTATATTCATCCGATAAGGGGCTTTTGAGCTGGGCACTGCACCAAGTACCAGCTCAATAGTAAAATCTAAGTCCCATTTCGGAGGCAGTCCCAGAATTTCTTCTAGAAATACATTGAAATATTCCTTTAGAACCGGTATATCCTCCAATTTTAATTTATCTATGTTGTTCATGTTTTCTTCATCACTTATTGTTACTGCATAAGCCTTACAGCATTTTCTAATAGCTCTCTTAAGCTGCAGAGCAGAGATCTACCTTACGGTTGTTTTCCTAGGGATTCCCTTTACACTTATTAACTTTCCATCGTTATTTATGCAAGTAAAGGTTTTATCGAAGCAATTCAAGACCACCCTATGCTGCTCTAACCAATCCATACCAATTAATATATCATATGAGCCTAAAGGTAATATATTGAGTTTAACAAAAGTTTCAAACTTATCCATAGTTACTGCACAATTCTTTACAAAACTAATTATCTTTCTCTTTGCACTAGCAGCTAACTGAACTAAACAAGAACTTGCAAACTTTTCAACTGGAAGCTTACACTTTTCTACCAAATTAAGAGAAATATAGCTTAAACTAGCTCCTGGATCAATTAAAATAGATATAGGTATTTGATTTATCTTACCTTCCACCATGGAAGTTTGATAGTCTGCTTGCTGATTCTCTAATATTGCATTTATCCTGGGCATTGTCCTCGCTAGATCACCAACAGTCATCTCCTCCTGTATTGTGTGGATGTTGCTAACAGTCTTCTTCTGATTGGGACAGACTGATGCATAATGCGGACCATTGCATTCCCAACACTTTATGGGTTCTTTTCGTTAAAAGTTCTTTATGTAGTTACTGTGGTTATTAGCAAATTCTTTATTCTTTTGATTATTCTAATTGGTCTGTGAATTACTTTTATTCCCTTGGTAATTCTTATTAGAAAATTTTCTAGTGTTATTGTTTTTAGAATCCCGATTAGGTACAAACTCTTTCTTCTTTGGTTCGAAGTTATTATTTCTTTTGGCCTTTCAGTTGGCCATACTCTCCTTTTTATGATTCTGTTCATAACAGAAATTCACATTTTGTATGGCTTCTTCTAGATTTTTCGAATTGTCATACTCAATCCTGTCTTTTATATGATAAGGTAAACAGCTAAGAAACCGTTGTACCTTAGGCTTCTCATCCACAATGTATGGCACATACCTGAGCATACTTGTAAATTTACTATTCAGTTCTTTCATATTCATTGTACCCAGTTTTAACTCGTAGAATTCCTTAGCCCTTTCCTCATAGTACTGTTTAGATAAAAATTTCTTTTTGAAATATTTCTTGAATGTGCTCCAATTTATGTTTTTCTCTCTTATACCTTTTACTCTTTTCAAGTCTCGCCACCATATATCAGCCTTTCCCGTAAGATTATAAATAGCCATCCTGGCCTTCAGTTAATTAAAATAGTTATAAATTTGGAAGTACTTCTTCATCCTGGATAGCCAGGATTCCGCTTCTTCTCCCTTTTCAGTTTCTCCATTAAATATTTGCGGCTTGATCTTCTTGAACTCCCCAGAGATTTCATCATAAGGTTTATATTTTCTTTTCCTAGTATGGTGGTTATCTTCACTACTGTCACTAGTATAATGAGAGTTGTGTTTATCACCATATACTTCGGATGATGAGCTACTTTCATTTTTAACAGGTTTAGTCTTGTTATACTTATGTTGATAACCTATATCTTCAAACTCAATTATTTTACCCTTTCCCTCAGTATGAAACCTTTCTATTAAGATCTGATTCAGCTCCTCTTGAGCTCTCAGAATCCTCTCATTTTATTTCTTAACTGATTCCATCTCTGATTTTAATTCTTTAACTGTTTGTAGTAGTTTGGAAGAATTATTGGTTATACCTTCTTGTATAGGTTCTTTTTGTAGATTATCTCGTTCATTGTAAGGATATGCTTTATCTGCATATTCTTCCAATCTTTCCATACCTGTCATTAACTCATAAACAAATTTCTCTGTGTGTATCATTCAAAGAAAACAACATCAACATAATTATTTAAATTTATTGTTCCATATAAGCAAGTTGAGCTAGTGTTTGAACCTTGTGCTCTTATATCACATGTAATAACCCAAAATTTCATAAAAATTAAAAAAATTTAAAGTGACATAAAATGTCTAAAGTTGCAGCTAAGTAACTGCTAACGGTTAGACGAAAATGAAACAGTTTATAAAAGATCATGGGATTGTTTCATTAAAAGAATCTGTAAACTAAAGGATGTAATCTTAAACACCTTTGTTAGTACTATTAATGACTTAACATCTTTAATTTTATCAGAGTAAGAAAAGGACTTGCATTAATCTGCTGCTAGATATACTGATGATTTACTTTTGTCAATTAGGTATGAATTCTTGTTTGAGATCGGGGCTTACTTAGCGTTCTGCTAACTCAATTGGACTATTTGTTCCTTATAGGTTTAGCAGATAAGCATAATATCAGTAGGTGTTATTTTAAATTACGTCGAGAAAATTACTTTCCTAGCATGTTAAGATGCTAGTTTAAGAGAAGGTTAAATAAGCTGCTTGTCTATAGGAAGGTAAAGTCAATTATTTTTCTGTTGTTATAAATTCATAGTTGTATTTATAGCTAGCACCATAATAACTTTTTATCAAACCTAACCAAGGGTTTAAATTGGCTGGAACAAATATTAACCAAAGTTCCTTCAATCGTATGAAGATTATCCTCTACAAATCTAAAGAATACGGTTTAGTCTTCTTGTGTTTACAGTACTGGTTATTTATACATTCCCATGGAGAGAATAGAGATCATGGTTTTGGCTTAAGTTTACTTCAAACTGTTTAGTATTCTTGCAGCTATTCTCACTTCACGACTCACTAGAAGTCCTTCTCTTAAAGAATGATCAAGTTACCTATGTTTATCAAATTTAGATTTAATAATGGTTTTTTAGAATTTTAGACATGAACTACTTAGTAGTTCCTAAATCATCATCCCAGCCTACTTTTGATGTATAAGAGTTACTCGAAACACCTACGACTTAACATCCAACGGTGCATATTATTTTACCTTAACCTAGGTCTTTTCATTAACTAAGGATGTTCTCTTATTTACTTTCCTATGCATCTTCCATTTACAACTGGAATGCACCTTAGCTATGACTAAGACTTAATGCAAACTTATTAGTGGTCTTTGCATGATCTTTATTCAAAGTATTAGTAAATGAAATAAAAAAGAAAACTATTAAAACTTGGAAAATAATCTATAATACTTCGTATCCTAAGTAATGGTTTAGGACCTATGCTTTGCAAATCTTCATGGCATAATGTATATATCATTGGCAATCATATGTTACGTAGTTTTGGAATGATTGTTGTTTTGATAATTCGAAATTGTTGATTGCAGCGTTGACTATAGGTTTCTACCCACACTTGTTGAAATTATTGGAAGGGCACATGGATTGTTTGCATCCAATCAAATTTTGACTTAAAACCTCGAAACCCTTAATCATTTGCATTGCAAACTGTGGGTTCCTCCTTGTGCTGGTTGAGCTGAAGGCTCGCGGCCATGAGAGGCCTGTAACTACCTTCAAACCTTTGGCATTTCACCTGCACATACTATGCCGTGACTGTTGGGAGAATTCGTTGATGGTTTGGTCTCTCTAAGTGTTGAAAGTTACAGCACAAGTGTAGTTGTTAATTTTTCATTGTGGCCCGAAGAATGTACTTGTCTCAATCCTGCAACTGTTCACATATAGCTTTTGCATTTGTATAGTTGAGCCGGTTTTCTTACTTTCTCCTTCGCAGAGGTGACTTCAAGGTTTCTTTCCTTTCGGTACGGTGCTAACGTGACCTAGTGTGGCCATCTCTTCTTAGTTTCGAATCCCAGTTTAACAGGTAAATACTTACCCTAACTCGGTTTTTGATTTGTTTTTCTTATGAGGGTTTTACAATTTTATGCAAACAAGTATTTAAAATGATTTGGTTTGGAACTTGCAGGTTCCTGCTACCGGCTCCAATACTGTAGGTGGAAATGAGCACACACATCAGTCCTTTCATGGGAATCCAACTAGTAAGCCCCGATTCCCTCAAGGGTTCTTCCTACATGCAATTGTGGTTGTTGGAAGTGGTTCCTGTGGTTGAAAAGCACGGCCTCGATTCTCTGTTAGTTATGTTTCAAGGCTTGTTTATTACTTGTCAATATTTTTAGAAACCCTTAAAGGGTATTTCGTGCAAGATGAAGAAGGCTCTGGAAGCTCTAATGTAAAATGGTTTTCTTGTGTTTTCAGCCTTGCGGCCTAAACAATGTAATTGTTTTTTTTTTTAAATGATAGAGCTCATCTCTAACTCGTTGAGGCTATTGACCTCTGTCTAGTTTATTTTAATTTTTACCATGGATTCTGTAGGTGAAGAAATATTGTGGAACAGTCGGGATTTTTAAATGTTTTAAGGTTTTTACCTGTCAGTAAAAAAAATTGGTTACTATTGGATTTATAAATATATATTTTGCATAGTTGGTTTGTTAACGAGCCTGAGCCTCGACCCTTTAATTTCAAAGGCTGTAAGCCAATCCTTAATATTTGATTCTGTGTTTGCAAATTGTTTATATAAATTTTGAGTATTAAATTATGTTTTGAATAAGTTGCTCGTTTAATAATTTAAATTATTGCCCTATATTTATAAGGATTTTCAATGCAGAGTTTAAGGGGAAAGATTACTGTGTTTTAAGAGTAATATTTTACTTTGTTTGGATCAAAGGGTTAATTAATATATAAACCCTACAGTTCGATAATAGCAATATTTGTACTTAGTGAATTCTTATCTCTGTTCGATAATAGATAATAGATAATAGTATTATTTACAGATAATAGTTCAATAATAGCTCTATTTATTTAATAATTTCCTTAATGATTTTTACAGTTTGTTTTTAATTCTCAACTAAGAAGAATTAGGGTTTAATGCTGCATACTTGTAAATAGAATATATTTATCTTTCAGTAACTTCTGTGGTTTTAAATAGATTATAGTAGAATCCTTCTATCTTAGACAGAGACACAAAGTGTCTACAATTCAATGTTATAAAAATGTTTTACAAATTCTTTTTACCTGGTTTTTAGATGTTAGCCTATTTACTATACTTACGTATAATTATTAAACTGTAATCTTTATATTTTATAAAGAATACTAATACTATAATTATTTCTATAATAATATTATTACTATTCTTTTACATACCTATATTTTAGTTTATAACTGAAGTAAATAAATGCAGACAATATGTAATACTTCTTTACAGTAGAAATCATAAGCAAACTAACTAAAATCTAGTTACAGTTTTCATTTATGTAAAAGAATCATCTTATTCACCTAAACACCCAGTTGTACTAGAGTACTACCTAAGTCATGCGTGGAAAAATATATTATGGAAATTCTAATTCTATATGTTTCTCATTTTGCATATTCATTTCTATTTCTAATCATAATCTGTAATTTTCCAAGTCTAACATTACATAGTTACGCCTTTCTTCATAAACCCTAAAATACTAACATGCCTGTAGTTAGAAACTAATAAATTTTTTACTGCAGACAGTAAACAAATATAATAACATAAAGACAAATAGAACCTGTCAATGATAAGACGACAACAACTTAAGGAGGTTGTTCCTCCCAACCAAACTCTTGGAGAGCGCTCAGACAACGCTTCCTCAGGACCCCCGAGCTTGTTCCTGATCTTCTTAGCATAGAACTGGGTGGAGAATATAACTTTAAGACCTCTGTCACCTGACTGGTCCAATTACCTCAGTAATTAAAATCTGCTCACAGCAGTATGAACTTCAGCCTAAAAGCTACAATAAGTTCAATCTCAGCAGTTAACCCCTCAAACTCACTTCAGTAATCCCCTCCATTGAATTTCTCTTGAGTAAATTCGTTCAGCCTGAATGAGCAGCCTTAGTTGTCTTCATTGGGAAATTTTATAGAGATGCCTATCTCTTCTGGGTCAGTTTTCATTTAATGAGCCACTTACTCTAATTCCATTTTCTTGGGGAATCATGACAACAAATATAGGGAAGTTGCTACCTGCAACAGTTGGAAGTAGTTTGAGGATGCTGCCACTTGTCAATGTACTCTCCACCTAGTCTCCTACACCAATTTACCAGTAAACACTCTTTTAACAGCTTCCCTAAGCTGTTGTCTCATCATTTATTTATTTATAAATAAAATATTCTGAATTACATTAATTATTCTTAACCCCACTGGGTCATCAATTACAAACTTAGCATAAAATATAACACAATGTTCCTCAAATAACATTAAATTGTTTTTTGCAAATTGGGGCATGTGACAATTGAAATACACAACAAAAAAGGTATTTCGGAATGGACATAATATATAGTCCATAATCCTCATGTATGTTGTTGGGGACTTAGTCAAGCAAAAATTCATGACCAGCTATCAAAAACAGGCTTCTTTAGAATCGAAGTTTATTTCCCATACATTAGTTTTCTCATCGGGTACCTGGTGATAGTCTAACCTAAGATCAATATTACTACAATGATTGTCACCCTTGAGTTGATAAAAAAGATCGTCAATCTTGAGAATTGGGGATCAATTATTGATCATGATTTTGTTCAAATATTTGTCATCAATAAAGAGTCTCCATGTCCCATTATTATTCTACACCAACAAAATTGGGATCCCACGAGGTGAGGAGCTTGGTCAAATGTGGCCCTTTTGGATGAGCTCTTGAATCTAATGTTTTATTTATTCATTCTCAAGTAGAGACTGGTTTATATTGAACCATTAGGAAAACAATATTAAAGTATTAAATAAACTAAATGCTTGACTTGAAAATGTAAAGGCACCCTTATAGGTTAAGTGAATATATCTTTGTATTCATCCATTATCTTGTCTACTAGCGTATATTATGACGTAGGGGGTTCCATGCAGAAGTTGTGGGAATTATAATGATCTTTTGTTCACCTTATGATAAAATGATGAAGAAGAAAAAAATGTTTCTTTGAGAGATCACCTTCCTACACTATTTTGTTGAGATTAAAGAAATTGTGATAGTAAGAACTACCTCTATTATCCTATATAATTTACCTACCAAAGTAAGAATTAAACTAAAGGACCTAGACTCATAAACAACATGAAACTTTGACAGATAGAGTTATCCTAAAACAACATCATAAAATTCAAGTGGGGAAATGTCACATAGTACTTCATAATTGAAAGGCTTAATGTTGTATGGCTAAGCCATTGTTGATTGATGTGGATGTCTCATCCTTAGCTCAACCAATCAATAGTTTATAGTCAGGGGTGAGGCATTATCAATAGTTCACTGTCCCAATGAACTCGGTTAAGATCGGTTTCATTTTGCTATAATTGTCAACAATTAAAAGCATTGGATTCTATTTCACCCACATCTATGGATAGAGGTGGGTCTCACTTTCCTTCAAATACTCTAGTTCTTCTAATTGGATCTTTATAAATGTGATAGTAGCAATACATTCTACATGATCCACTTTCCTTGTCTAGTTTCAAGTTAGAGTTTGAACCAGGCTCTAGCTCTAAGGCTTTCATCTTGATTAAAAATGAATTCTTTGACTTCTATTCATCAATGTTTTACTAGGGGATTTTGCAGAACTCACGTCACTTTCAAGTGTCTTTCTTCCACTTCCCATTAACTTGCTTTATTTATAAATTTTATTTTATTTATGTATTTTGGGCAATGGAAATTTAAAGAGAATAGAAAAATAAAAAACTCTAGATGAAGTTGAGGAAATATGTTGAGACAATATTGTAGAGATTTAATACGAAGGAGTGTAATTTGGTTGAGGTTCCTATCCATATAGGTGTAAATTTATCAACAAATCAGTGTCCCAGGACATAAGAAGAACTAGAGGACATGTCAGGTGTTCATTGTGCAAGTGTTGTTGGGAGCATGATATATGCTATGGTCTATACTAGACTAGGAATTTCCCATGTAGTGGAAGTTTTGAGTAGGTATATTCCAAAACCAGGGAAGGAATATTGGATGGTTGTAAAGAGGGTCTTTAAAAATATGCGTGGAACATTAGATTATGAAAAAATTTGCTTAGGAATGCTTAGATCTCACATGAGATAGATATACAAGGAATTGTTGATGTGGAGTGGGTTGGAGATCTTGACCGCATAATATCTACAAGTGGTTATGCCTTTATCCAATTTGGTGGAACAATTAGTCGAATGACCAAGATGCATTGTCAACCACATAAGCTAAGTACATGCTAGCCACTTGTGGAAGTAAGGAATTTATATGGCTAGAAATATTATGTTCGGGTATTCGTTTTGTTCAAAAAGTAGTGAGCATAGGTTGTCATATCTCAAGTGCAATTTTTTTGGCCCTTTTTATCTTTCCAAGGCAAAGTATAGAATAAAAGTATCAAGATAGAATAAAAGTATATCATGCAACCATGCAATATAAATATCTCTAGGTCTATAATGCACTACATCTAACATATTTGATTTAGGGATTGATATTCTCATAATATAACATGATTTCTCCATGAAATGTGCTTAATTAGAAGCACATGTGTGTTGAAGGGATTTTTAAAGTTATCATGCATTTTTTAGCTATTGATATCTCACAAACTAGGCCATCACTTGAAATTTTGTTCAAGGATACTATAGGTCTTCGTATGGAAATACTTCAACATCAATTTCATGGCTTGAGATAATTTCATGGCTTGAGATGAAGCACAAAAGAAGTAAACAATTTATAAAGCTTTTATGACGTATTTTTCCTCCAAACTCCATTTGCAAATCTCATGTTGCAAGGTGTTTGTTGAAAATATGTTTGAGGTATCTCTAATTTTAGGCATGGTGATGATATGTTTGCATTTTCATGAACCATAATTGAGTACAACTATCAGAATGGTCAAATAAAGGTTTGTCTTCATTGAATTCCAACGATTTTCAAATGAATAATTATGTACACGTGGTCAATTGTTTGTAACTCCTTTCAAGGAAATTAAAGACAACACTAATGAAATCCCATGGTACAAATTTCAACCTTCAAGATGGACCAACACTTCTATAATCTGGTCCTAAAATTTCTTACATACTTCTCTATAAAGGAAAAACTTCTAAACGCTCTGATGCATCAAGGTTCCATCTCATGAATAAGTTCCATGTGAAAGGAACGAGATGAAGCCAAATTTGAAAGGAGCCAGGAGTTCCCATCCTCTTAATTGCAAAATTCTTGAAGAAATATGTGGTTTCATGATGAACGACTTACCAAGCTAACTCCAACTACTAGTAACAATAGGCTAACCTACTTCAATATCCCAAGAACCTATGAAATATGTTATGCTAAGTCAATTTGAGGTGATAAGGTGTAGGCCCCAAGAAACATTTTAATCTTAAAGTCAATATGAGGTTATAAGGTGTAGGCCCTAGTCCTCAAGCATATCGTGAATGTTAACATAGCAAGGAGGAATGGATGAGGTTTTTTGAATTTGTATATTGGGATAAAAATCACTTTATTAAAAAAAAATTGAGGTTTCGAAAATGGTATCTAAAAGTCACTTTATTAAAGGCCTTCCTTTATGGTTTTAATAAAGTAACTTTAAAAACCCTTTTACAAAAGTTTCGAGAAAGAAAGATTTGATCTTCAAACCCATAGCACTCGAAAACTATGACACCGACACATGTTATTGACGTGGATTTGATGTAAAGCTAACCTCCACTTAAAAATGTATAACAGTAACATTCAAGATTTATCATAAGATTCATGATTATTTTCGTGGGGCCAAATATTTAAGATGTAGCATGAGATCTTTGTGGGGCCAAAATAAAGATCCATATATCCTCTTGTAGTATGGGATGCATTTTTCTCTTGGGATATGTTTATGTTTCATGTCATTATTGAACAACCATTTTTAAATTCTAAGCTCAATAGCAAAACAATGTATGACTATGTTACCTAATGGTTTTACATATATATATTTTTTCTTAAAAGAAAAAAAGCTGATTTGTATTAATAAAAAAAACTACATACAAAATAGTATGTAATTTGTTTCTGCTTTATGCAGTTTTACATATGTTTTCACATCCTTTATGATGTAATTGCTTCTCCTTTTTAAGGTCTGAGAGAAGCCATGACTAGTCTTGATAGACTGTCATGTCTGTTGGTAAAAACACCCATATGAGGCAGTTACAGGACACAAATGTTTTCCATCCTCGGAGTTGATTATATACAGATAAAAAGAGTTTGAGTCCAGCATGATTTTGAGATCTGCTACATAATGCTTGAAGACTGTCCCAAAAATATTTTATAGCAGTGGTTTAATGAGGCAAAATAATAAAAGGCCTGTGAGGATACTCCATGGCCTCTGTGTCCTTTATCTCCAAAATTTTCCAATATCCCCATTGCAGATTCAATCCTGCCTTTGAGAGTTTGTCCACATCCGTGTTTCATTCCCTGTAGACATGTTTGAACGAGATTGATTCAAAGAGAGAGAGAGAGTCCTGGTTATCTCTTCATATAGAGTATCTAATGTAGAAATTATGCATCTCTGAGTCTTGTTTATCCAGTGTATGACAACCATTGAATCACCAAAAACTTGAAGCTTTTTGCAATTTCTTTCAATTGCAAAACAAAGGAGAAGTTTCAAAGTCATAAGCTCAGCATAGTTGTTGGTACCGGCTCCCAGTCCCATGGAGAATTGGAAGTAGTGGTTTTGATTTAGATATAAGGTTGCTCCTCCCCCACATGTCAAGTTTTAGGAAGCTCCATCAAAAAAATCCCGAGGGATGTTTTTGTTCAAATGTTCAGGAACAATAATTCTTGGAGAGGGGTTGTTCTTTGATTAAGGAAAGTAAGAAAGAATATCCAATCCTTTCCTTGCTACCTCTTTTGCAGAGCTGGCTTTTTCTAGGAATATGACCCTGTTTCTAGCCAACCATAGTCCCCAGATGTGGATGAGCGGGAGGGCTTTGAGCTATGTTGTTTGAGGGGATGAAGACCAATCCTTCCATGCCTCTTCCACTATGCTACCTTTCCAGTTGAAAGTGGAGGAGGTAAAAGACTTAGAGTGCTCTGAAACCTGTTTGGAAAAAGCACAGTGAAGGAAAAGGTGATTTATGTTTTCCTCATCATCCTTGCATAGGCTGTACCACCCAGGTCCTGCTATCTGTCTTTTCTGTAGATGCTCCCATGTAGGGATTTTGTTTGCAAGGACACACCAAGTGAAGATTTTTTCCTTTAGTGGGCATTTAATCTTCCAAATACCTTTCTGCCACCATTTTTTATTTTCTTGGAAGAGTTGTAAACAGAGTTGTTGGTATCCAATCTTTGGGGTGTATTTCCCAGGTTGTGCTTTTTCCCAAATCAACTCATCTTCTCTGTTGGTAATTCGGATGTGAGATGATTGCAAAGCTAAAGTGTACTGATCCCATAGTCTTGTCCATTGGTTTGGAAGCTCCAGGTCCTGACTCCTCCTCCAACCTTGATGCCAGATGTTGGTTGAGATAGGGTCTGCTATCTGATTCAAGTGGAAATACCCCTTCTAATGGATTAGTTGAATTAAATGTTGAGGAAGGATGTGATTTTGAGCGCTTCTTGGCCAGGAGTCCACTCCTATTTTGACTTTTGTATCGTCCCCTACCTTCCAGACCATATATATATATATATATTATTATTTTTATATATGTAGGCCATAGTTTTTTTCTTTTAAAGTCAAATAATGGTTCACTTTTTTAGTCTAAGATTGGAACCTAAAACAAATAAAACAAATAGTGAATGCTCTACCATAATTATTTACACGGGGAATATCCATATTAGGGAGAGTTTTATCCTTATAAAGTTGAAGATAACAATATTTATGGAATTCGGTTTAAGGCAAGGGAGAATATTATAATACAATACCTACTTCGTAATATACATATAATGATAATATTTATAGGGCATCTACAAAGGATGTTTTTGAAACTTGGATAGCGACTCCACTATGGAATAAAGCCCTCGTTAAATACAAAATACAATGTCATATTAAATGTCACGTTGCTTCTCGTGAGAATTTGTCATGTTATGGCAAAGGAAAAGGACTTACCACCTTGTTAATTCAAATTAATTTAAATTCTTATGATTTGGATTTTAGAAATGGATTATGAGTTTCTTTTATTTCTTTAAAAAAATATGAGGATCGAGGAGATGTAACATCCTAGGTGGAGGAAGATGTAATGCTTTTAGGTATGGTTTCATTTTTATATTAGCCACATCTATTTATGAATAGATTCATATGCATGTTTGAAAAGAATATGTATATATGTATATGTGGGTTGTGATGATTAATGTATGCAATGTTGTTATATCATTGTTTTGAAATTTATATTTACCAAGTTAAATATTAAAATGTTAGGAGTAGATCTTTAAGAGTTGTAAGGAATTTATATTATGTGAATATTAACATTGACTTCAAAAATATAGTTCTCAAGGCTCACATTAAATTAGGTCAAATGTTGGGAGCAACTCGAATGATGACCATTACCATTGTGGAACCATACATTAAGGGAAGGATTATGGATAGGTTAGCGTATATGTCCTAAATCTTGAGAGACACAATTAAGTGTTAATAACAATTTATTTGCGAAATATTTTCTCCCATCGTTTAATTAGGGTTGAAAAATGATTTTATGTCATTTTGTCCATGAATATTCTACATCATTTCACCACTTTTAATTGAAAAAATAAATATTTTTTTTGGAAAAAAACTGTAATTTATATTCATAATTAAATGGATAATTACTTTTTTTAAGATGCCCAAAACAATTGTCATAAAGATAGTTAAATATATCATATATATGTTTTTAGACTATTTATTACATATTTACATACTATAAATATGCCTCTTGTTTCAAAAAAAGACTCGCATGTATATATTATTTTAGAGTTTTCTATCCATTTTCCTAGACTTTATACATACTCATCAAAACTAATTAAATTTATTTCTTCCAAAATAAATCATAACCAAAACAAGGACCTAT
Source organism: Pseudotsuga menziesii (assembly GCA_001517045.1). NCBI lineage: Eukaryota > Viridiplantae > Streptophyta > Pinopsida > Pinales > Pinaceae > Pseudotsuga > Pseudotsuga menziesii. Next base: position 179,950 of record LPNX011181180.1, on the reverse strand, counting down.
TAATCTACAATTTCTAAATAAACATCAAGTAACATAGTGAGAGGACAACATCTAAAGATTTCTTTCTTTAAAAACAAGACTCCATCATCCACCTATTATGACTCGTTTGAAATTCCATCATTTACTATGTTTAGACCTCAATATATATGTTTATATGTAGTACTTTGAATACATTTAGAAACTTCTTTGAGGTTGTCTGTAAGGTCTCCGAGGATAACAGTTTGAATTTGGCAAAAAAAATCTATCTAATTGATGACTATGACTAGTAAAATGTTTTTACAAACCTACAGTGTTTTAATCACTTTCTCAATTTCTCACTTATTGACAATTTTAAAACATATCTAATTGTTAACTGTTCAACGTTTTTTTCAAATACCCAAACCCGCATTCAAATTTCATGAAATGCATTTCTAATAAGTTTAACTTTCTTGACTAGTGTTTTTTTTCTCAATGGACACGGATTATATTACATATAACACACTTTCTATGTTATGAAAAGATATCAATTCTCAATTCTCATTACAATAAGATATAGGTTTTTAGGATTCGGTCCATATATTAATATTAGGGTTTCAATTGCTCATTTAATGTAACTCATATTACATAGCACACTCGACACATAGACACATATTTTGCTACAAATAAGGATATCAATCCTCATTTCTTATCATAATAAGGAACGATGTTTTAGGGTTTCCATTCATATATATTAGTACTCGGGTTTTCATGGATCATTTGACATAGCTTATATTACATAGTACCGATGCAAGAATTGACATAGATATTTACTCTTACATGGTTTCAATCTAGTGATTATTATCCATTCATTGCTACATAAACTAGGGCATGCTTGATCTATGGTTAATACCTTAATGACTTGATATGCATTCAATGGGGTGCTTCAAGGTTCAGTTTGTTTAGAGTTTACTAGTGTCACATGGTTTCCCACTATGTTTCTCTGCTAATTAGAGATCATAAATAGGTTTGGAAAAAAAATGGGGTTACTGTTATGCAATCAAGTCCCATAAATAGCATAAAAATAGTATAAATAGACAAAAAGAGAGCAATCCACACCTTAATAATTAATAATAGAGATAAATAGAAATCCTCTTCGAGGGAGGAACCTCCTTACACAATGTATTGAGTACCTAAGACAAGAAAATATACAATGATGACTAAAATGAGAATACCTCCTTCCTATATATAGGAGACAAAGGTGTACAATAACAACTAATAGACACACTAATAGACCCATGCCGACATAAATAATATATAATGCACCACAATATAGGGCGTAATGCACCACACTATATGGGGTAATTTTCCATTATTAAGGGCTTAACATGCCCCTCCTCTTCAAAAAGTGTTGTCCTCAATGCTAAGGTAGTTTTGGATATTTTTGTATAAAGGAATCATCTTCCCATGTTGAATCTTTTGTGGGTAAGTTCTTCCATTTAATGAGATACTCTTGTTAATTGATTGATTTTGAAGTTGTCTATTTCTTATTTCAGTGATTTCTTCAAGATAAAAGATGATTTTTCCTTCCTCATTGAGTTTTGGTAATATCATTTGAAATGGTAGATTGTCACTAGTTACCTTCTTTAAACAGAAAACATGGAAAACTGGATAGACTTGTGAAGATGCAGGTAGTTCCAATTTGTAAGCCATACTACCAATCTTTTGTAGCACCTTGTAGGGACTGTAGTATTTAGGTGATAATTTATTATCCTTCTTGGTGTTCTTTAGGGAAATCTATTTGTATCGTTGTAGTCTTAAAAACATCTAATCCCCCACATTAAAGCTTCATTCACTGCAGTTTTGATCTACTTTTTGTTTCATTCAATTTTGTGCTAGATTTAGGTTTTCCTTTAAGAGTTGAAGAGCTTGTTGTTGATGCTTCATGTGGTCTTCCACTGCTTGAACCTTAGAGGAGTCTCTTAGTGAAAATATGATGGATGGTGGATGATATCCATAAATTTCCATAAGCAGGGTCATTTTTTATGATGTATGGAAGGAAGTGTCATAGCACCATTCTTCCAAGGGTAACCACTTGACCCATTGTGTTTGTTTATCAACTGGAAATCATCGAAGATACCCTTCCAAACATTTTTTTACGATGTATGTTTTTCCATTAGATTGAGGATGATAAGATCAGCTATGAGATAGTTGAGAACCCAAACAATAAAACAGTTCAGTCCAAAAATTTATGGTGCAAATGGGATCCCTATCACTAACTATAATATTTGGGGTACCATGTATTTTTTGGACTGTCTCCATAAAATCATTGGCAGTCATGGTTGCTTTGAAGGGGTGAGAGAGTGCATAGAAGTGTGCATATTTAGTAAGTGTATCGACAACCACCATGATGACACTCTTTCCTTAAATATTTAGTAAACCTTTGATAAAATCCATCGAGACCTCTATTCACCTTTGGCTTGGAATGGAAAGTGGTTGTAGGAGACATGGGGTCTCAGTTATTTCCACTTTATTTTTTTGGAAAACCAAACATTCTGTCACAATTTTTGAACATTGGTTTTAATACCATTTGTAGCATCCCCGACCCTCCGACCGGTGAAGAGGATGCTACCGTGGCCTTAACCATCCGAGCAACCAGCCCCATGAACATGTGCATTCATAAAATGTTGAAACAAAATGCATTGAAGTAGGACATACACAGATACAATTATTTATCATACACAACAGAAGCAACATACATTCATACAAGCATTCAACATGTTCACCATATTCATTAACAGTAAATAGGATTGTAGAAGTAAAACAGACAAGATTACTTATCTTATAAAGAACTCGTTCTGCAACCAGCTACATCACTGCAACGTTCCACCCAACCATAGGCCAGCATGCTCCTTAATATCTCAATAACACTACCACCCCCAAGCTGGGCATGTTTCTCCAAGGAATAAGGAACAAGCAGGCTTACACATAGCCAAGGATACACAAAGCAAAACCAAGCCCACACATTTGGGTTTATCAAGCCATCCAGGAGCTGGGAAAGGATAAATGCTAAGCTGGTGAGCTCATTATAGAGCTAGGGACACCTACACCAGAACTAGCCTAACTTCTAAGACACCCACACACACCCAACACAAGGAATCAGTCCCTTCTTTGTTGCACAGTCCCTCAGGCCCTGACTTCCCTTCCAGTGCTATTCAGGGGTTGTGGAGAAGAAAGCCATCCCTCTAGCTCTGTCTGTGTGGTTTCCAAACACACCAAGTTTATCAAGCAACCCAAGCCCCCATCCCTGATCCCAACACAGTCTGAAGACCAACCATTGCACACATGCAATCAATCAGCGGTTACAGCTTAGACAGGGAAAATGACTCCTGAGTCATTCTTGGACCTATCATGGCCAAAATGACTCCCAAGCAACTTACAGCAGTGTCCAAACGTATCAGCAAACACAGTTCACAACGTGGAGAAACAACAGTCCATTCTGAACAACGAAGCCACAGGGAAAAAAACTTACACAGACCACACTGGGGAAGAAGATATAGACTCTCAACTTGTGCGAGAGGAAATTTTACACCAGACCCCAAAAATACAAAGGGAAAACACACCAGATTCCACTTTGTGGAATAACATGAATGACAACTGAGAAACGGCTCCCCTCTTGGCTGCGTGAGATCAAACAAAAAAGATGCATGTGCATGAAAATGAATAGACTACCATCCCTATGTGAGGATGAATAGACAGTGGAGAGAATGGCGTAGTAGTGAGAATGGGGAGTCCACTGGAGTGATGGAAGTGGTTGTTCTTTCCTTGCCAACGTGAGGTCAACCCGCTGGTGGAGTGTGCGTGTGGGAAAGGACTGATAGTTCTGCCACACTCCACTCCCAGCCATAACTGCCCCAACTAACAGCAACAGTTTTTAATGGTGGAATTTGGGTAAGACAAGGCAAGGTGACACATGGATTTTTCCCCCAATGGTTTAAGGTTGACATTCCCCACCCTTATCCTTATGAGAATCATGCCCTTTTCATTATGGTTGCAATGAGCATAGATGGTTGGGTTCATTTAATTAAATATGCATATTTACATGATGACAAAACTTGATGTGTATGCTGCATGCCCCGATATACCATCGGTGACAATTTCAACCCGAAACATAGCATATCCAATCAATGGTGGGGCCTTGGCCTTTAGCTCCACACCATGTTTATTTACAATATATACATCATATACATCTAATGCAACGGGGAAAAATCGGGGTGTTACACCATCCCAAAACAAATCTTCATTTACCATGTGGTAGGTTTTTAAGAAACCTAAGCGCCCTCCTATCGATGAGGAGTGGAATTCAAGAAGTACATTTTGCTTGAGCTGGGAACTCCTACCAAGGTATAAGAAATCCTTGTACTATATCCAATCATATTTCCACCTAATGCAACGGGGCAAAACCGGAGTGTTACACCATCCCAAAACAAATCTTTATTTACCATGTGGTAGGTTTTTAAGAAACCTAAGCGCCCTCCTATCGGTGAGGAGTGGAATTCAAGAAGTACATCTAATGCAACGGGGAAAAACTGGGGTGTTACACCATCCCAAAACAAATCTTCATTTACCATGTGGTAGGTTTTTAAGAAACCTAAGCGCCCTCCTATCGGTGAGGAGTGGAATTCAAGAAGTACACTTTTCTTGAGCTGGGAACTCCTACCAAGGTATAAGAAATCCTTGTACTATAGCCAAACATATTTCCACCTAAATGTATTAGAGGCACTGGGATCCTCCTGCAACTTTTGAATGAATTCCCATATTTCTTCATCATTTTTCCATTCATCCCTTGGTTCGTCTATCCAATCTGGTTGGATGATTGAGATAGCATAGAGTAATCCATCAACACCCTCATCTTTCCTAGAGAGTGTATCTATGACAACATTTCGATTCCCCTTTTTTGTAGATGATTTCAAAGTCATATCCCAACATATTTGTCACCCATTTTTGTTTCTCTTCGGAGGATAACCTTTGTTCCAAGAAGTATTTAAGGCTATCATGACTAGTTTTAACCTTGAAATGTCTCCCTATAAGGTAGGGGAGCCATTTCTTCAAGGAATGTAGTGTTGCCAACATTTCCTTCTCATAAATGGTTTTTTTAAGTTATTTCCCTTTATTGGATGACTTGTGAAGGCAAGAGGGTTTCCTTCTTGAATTAATACAACTCCACTTCCATTTCCCAAAGAATCACATTCCACAATAAAGGTTTTTGTGAAGTCTGGTGTCGCCAAAATATGAGTTTTACACATTTCCTCTTTGATTTGTTGAAAAGCTTGAGTTTCCTTTGGAGTCCAAGAAAATCCATCTTTCTTTAGTACTATTGTTGGATGAGCTTATTCTTCCATAGTTCCAAACAAACTTGCGGTAGTACCTTGGCAGACCTAAGAATCCTTGAATATTCTCCATGGTTTTGGGAATCGACCACTCCATCATGGATTTAATTTTGTTATGGTCTACCTTGGCACCTTCATGAGATACAATATGCCCCAAATACTATACCTCCTTTGTCCCAAAGAAACATTTTGAGGGTTTTTCATATAGTTCTTTCTCCTTTAGTAGTTGTTGTACCCTATCAACATGTTGAACATGTTCTTCCCAAGACTTGCTATATATTAGTATATCATCAAAGAATATCAGCATAACTTTTCGAAGGAAAGGCTTGAAAATAGAATTCATCAAACCTTGAAATGTGGAAGGTGCATTTGTGATACCAAATGGCATGACCAAAAATTCATAATGACCTTCATGAATTCTGAATGTTGTTTTGGGGATGTCTTCATCCTTCATTCAAATCTGATGATACCTAGAACAAAGATCCAACTTTGTGAAGATAATTTCTCCATGTAATACGTCTAACAGTTCATCAATGATAGGAATGGAAAACTTATCTTTAATGGTTATATTCTTGAGATCTCTATAATCACAACACATACACCATGATCCATCTGGCTTGGGTACCATTACCACTGGTGTAGAGTAAGAAATTTGGCTAGGCCTAATTATGCCATCCTCTAACATTTTAGAAACCATACGCTCAATTTCACTCTTCTGGCTATAGGGATATCAGTAAGGTCTGATGTTAGGAGGAACACCACCTAGAATTAAGTGGATAGCATGGTGAAAGTCTCGAATAGGTGGAATACCTTTGGGAATATCTTCAAATACCTTGGAATGCTTATTAATAACCCTTTGGAGATATGGGGAGATAGGGAACTTTGAGGTTTAAACATATAATGAGAATAATTGTGCAACTACACCTTGATGTCCCTTTTTCAACAACTTTTTCATACCATTAGAGGTTATCACCTTACTTGGTTTTCCTGTGATGTCATTTGACTCGTATTCTTTTCCTTCCCATGAAAATTTAATGAAACGTTTTTGAAAATTAAAATCCATTGTTCCCAATGATTATAACCATTGGACACCTAAGATAACATCAGCAACACCCATTGGGATATAAATCATTGGACTATTCAATACATATTTCCCCATAGCAAGATTGATATTATGGCATTTCCCGAAGCAATTTATATTTTCTCCATCTGCAATCATTACTTGAAACTCTGTTAATGGATATACAAATAAATTAAGAACTTTGGATAATTTACAGTGAATGAGATTATGAGTAAAAAAACTACCGAAATCAATCAACATTGTTACCTTCTTATTTTGTATGTATCCTTCGATCTTGAGAGTTTAAGGAGTGCTAATTCCAGCCAATGCATGACAAGATATGGTGGGAGTAATTTCTTTAGCCTCTTCTAATTCTTCTAAAGTTGCCTCTTCTTAATATGATCCCTCTTCTTTTGGTTCTTCCTCTTCACAATCTATGTAGAATAATTTCTTCTCGCCGCACTTATGTCCCTTACTATACTTACTGTCACAATTAAAGCATAATCCTTTTTCTCTTCTTTCATCTAGTTTTTGGGGGTCAACCTTTGTGGTGGCTTAGAAGAAGGAACATTAGTTTCTCTGTATGTGTTGGAGAAGGCCTTTCTAGTAGTCATTGCCATATTTTTAGTTTCAACCTTCCTTTCCATCATGAAATCCTTCTCTAGGGATGATGGTTCAAATAGAAACACCTCTTGTTGAATGTTATCTTTTAAGGTTACAATAAAGATATCTAACATATTATATTCTGAAATATTCTTCACTCTAAGACTTAGATGCTGAAATTTCTTGATGTCCTCAGTAAGTGGACCTTTTTTCTTGATATTTACTAACTGGATAAAGAAGGTGTTGCTATTTATACCTCTATAATGTGTAATCAATTCTTTTGTGAATATAGAAAAATAGATAACAGATTCCTTTTTACAACCACAAATCCATTGGTACCATACAAATCGATTAGGTTCTAAATGTAAGGATGCAATAGTTACCTTTTGTAAAGTGGGCATCTAGCGTAGATCAAAGAATTGCTCCATATGAAAAATCCACTTGATTGGATCCTTGCCATAAAACTTTCTCATGTCAACCTTGGGGATAAAGTAGTTCTCTGGGCCTGAATTGAACCCATGATATTGTAGTGAATCATCAACTTTTGAGGACTCTAACTTCCTAATCTCCAATCATTTTTAAATTTTCTCTAGACGTGACTGGAATACATACTAATTTTCCTCCTTATGATCTTATAGAGTTGATACATGAGGAATAAAGTTATGTTTTATATCCTTCATCAATTGCTTCAAGTTTTGAAGATATTGTTTTCTAGCCATCCCTTTGTGATCCTCCTTACTAGCCATCCTTTTGAGATCCTCTTTACTAGCCATCCCTCTGAGATCCTCTTTACTAGCCATCTTATTTTCCATTTAACTAAGTCATCCAATTTCGCAATTCCTTTAATCATATCTTCCAACTTGGACACTCTAAAAGATATGTCTTCTATTTCATCGTATGTCAGGGATGAATCCTATGGGGGTTTGGTGGTGTGTGATTCTTTCCACTTCATTTTGGTGTAATTTTGAACAATAAATATATATCACACCCTATGGTTTAACACAAATAGATCCTTCCACTCAAAGATATTCAAATGCTAAATGAAGTGCCTTTTTCAAACCCTGATTAGATTAATGTTTTATGGTCGACTTGTAATTGAGTTAAAATTTGAATTACATCTCCTATGGGTATGAAAATTATCTCTATCCTCTTTCTAATTCCACAAGTCTAATTTTAATGTGTCAAAAAAAAATTATTGCAAATATCCCAAAGCTTCTTATTTTTGGTCTATCTAGAAGAGCAAACTTGTATGTTGTGCCACATGTCCAATATTTTTTTTTTGTACCTGAAACTTATACCATAGATACATTGGCGCGTCTTATTTCATATGCAACTATTCTCACTCAATGTGTATCTCGGATTCCTTAGATATGACCCTTTTCCCTAGAACACATGTTTTATACTAGGTTTTGTACTAGTAAAAAACCCTAGATTCATCCACAATTATATCCTAAATTGTAATGGATCAGGATATGAATTTCATACTGGAGATAGTTAGTCATGTTTTAGAAGTGGTATTTTAACATTGATCTATGAATCCTTGGAGAAAAAAAAATTGTAGTGAAAATTCCAAGATGAAACGTTTTGCAGAAGCCAATCCCGAGGAAAGAGCTCCGATACCAAATGTTATGCAACCAAGTCCCATAAATAAGAGAGTAGTCCATGCCTTAATAATGAATAACAAATATAAATAGCAATCCTCTTTGAGGGAGGAACCTCCTTACATTATGTACTGGGTACCTAAGACAAGACAAGATACAACGATGACTAAAATGAGAATATCTCCTTCCAAAATATAGGATACAAAGGTGTACAATAAAAAATAATAGACCCACAAATAGACCCAAGCCAATGTAAATAATATGTAATGAAACACAATATAGGGGGTAATTGGCCACACTATATGTGGTAATGTGTCGTCATTAAGGGCTTAACAGTTACAAAAACTATACATCAGTCACATGATAGCCTCTCCCTAGCTTAATTCAAGCCCCTTTTAGGCTTAAAAACTAATTAAAATTTAGGAGAAAATATGTTCCAAATAATTCATTATCAACACTATTTATGCATCACAAGGTCCTAGGAATTCTATTGTAGGTTATGCACATTGAATTGGAATCCTTCCCTTAGAGTATGATTCCACGATGATATTAATAATCATTCAAATTGCTCCCAACATTTGACCTAAGTCAATGTAGATCCCAAAAACTTCAACCCTACAATCAATGTTACTACTTGAATAATATAAATTCCTTAAAACACTTCCATCATTTCATGGAATCCGACCTTTATTATTGCATGACCTAAATTATATGTCCTTAACAATGTTGTATGCATTAATCATAACAATCCATTAGTAATCTAAACAATTCATATATTGTTTTCAAACATGCATATGAATGTATTAAAGAATAAGATGTTTCTATATACAAATTAGGTAGTGTCAATAGGTGTTATAACTCTCATTTCTAAATACAATTGAGACTATAACTCTCATATCTACATACAATTGGGATAGTTTTTTTGTATCAACATGCACAAAAGCCCCATATGTACCCACCTTTGTTTCCTTACAGTAATATCTTTTAAGGGTAGGAGTACCCTAGTGAACCATTGCTTGTTTAGGGTGGCATCTAGAAAATGAAGAGTTTTGATAAATGCATGTAAGAAAATAAGTACCAAACAAAACCTTAAACAAAATAATTAGCAATGTATCACACACACATTATGTAGAGATTTACCATGGGAACCCAAAATCGGGAAAACCAAGATTCATGAGAGTTCTCCACTCTTGATCTCATTGTATCATATTTTTTGTTTACAAAACAATATTATAGCATAAAAAACCCTAGTCCATTAACCCAAATTAGATTAAACCCTTAATTATTTAACTAGAATTAGTTTACAATGGGATAAAAGCAACTCAAAACAAACCCAGATTTTTTTTAGGGGGCACTAACCCATTGGACCCCCATTTTTTTTGGAGCCTACAAACAGTAACATGCATGGACAACATATAATAGATTAATATACTCAATAATATTGAAACCTCTATTCATCCTCACATGCACTCTCATCTTCTATTTGTTTAATGTCCTTCAACTTTATGCAATTCTATTGCTACAATTTTAGTTAATCTGAAAAACTCTGTGGTGAAGGCCTACCATGCAACTCTATTGCGCTATTTTCTGCTTCTAAAACTCTATATTGTTGAAGGCCTACTTCACTTTATTTAGCATGTTGGTGATACCTGGAAGCTAGAGGATTTTTCTATGCATATTTCATGTACCTCTATAGAGTAAATTCTCTCAACATCATGATCTTAAACTTAACTAATACAATGTTCTTTGCACTCTAAATTGCCTTGCATAAGAACCAAGGTTATTCAAGATCACCATATACTTTTATTTAGAACTCTAGTAGACGCAACATGGATCCCACTTTCATTTTGGACATATTGATATACAATTTTTCAATAGAAACACGCTTTCTCTCATTGCTGATTTCCGAGGTTCCAAATTTTATTCAAAAATAAACTAACACAATTGTTGGTTTTAAATTCTTACTACAATTTTATTGACTTCCTCTATTAATTGCAATGTTTTCTACGTTCACTTAACTAAAATGTTGTGCAATAAAATTTGGATTTAGAAAATGTATGAGTTACCTCACTAAGATCAAAATGCACATGGGGTGGCCTAAGTGTAATGTTGTATCCACTACATCGTGGGGATACTATGTCTCCTAATTTTTCCTCCACGCCAAATAATTTGAACATATCACCAAGTTTCACTTATGTATCTAAATTCTGATTAGTTTTTTTGTTTGAGGTGTCCTCAAGTGTAACCCCATGTTATAGTGTTTCCATTCCATAAATCTATACTCCAACACCCACTTTCAAGGCTCGTCATGTTTGACCCTTGGATCTAATGGACTTCACTCCACTCTCCCTTTGTTTAGTGGGGTCTTTTTCCATCAACAACCCTATTCTCTCTTAACCATTGTATTTTCTTCACTGTTACCTTAACTTTTCCAATTATTTTAGCCACAACTCAATACCATCCCTATTTATTATCGCATTTTTCAATCACCTTTGCACTCACAAATTGTTCTCATGTCTCCTAGACAAAATCGATCAATTACCTTAGCACATCTTAGAGATTATTATGCTCTCTCTTGGGATTGGGATTCTTACATAGCTTTTAGCTATTCCTCCTTTACACATTCACCTTTACTACCTTTAGCATTAGGCTTATGATTTCATATTTATCAGGATAAAGTGTAGATATCTTTCTCTGTTAGAAACATCCTCACCTAAGTAGGAATCTCTTTCACTAGTTTCTCCCCTACTCCTCTTCGTAATTATTCCTCAACCAACGAATAGGATAGACACTATTATACTAGAAATTATGCAATAAATTCTTATAGTGTACTCTTTTCCAAAATTCTATAGCCTTTAGTGCAACATCATTGTGACTCTATAACAAAATCATGTTCTAAGCATTCTGAGTTATGTTCTCCCGCCTCTCCATAATCAATACTTAGGGTTTTCCTCAAGCCTTTACATCCATTCAAATATAATCATAAAGAAACCAACCCAAAATATCTCATAGATATCACTAAACAACTTGTGGTATTTAAGCTGTGGTGGGGCCCATCCAATTAAAGGGGTTTTTTTCGAGAAAAAAATATCAATTTATTTATCAAACCAATTCCAAATATATTTCTTCATAAGTCACTTTATCATCATGTTATGATCTCCCAATTTTGAATGTGAGGTCCTAGAAACATCATTATTTGTTGACTTGAAGTAGAAAACCAAATCCCTCAAGGTTTTCCAACAAAGGAGTTGCAGTCTAGCATTGACATATCATTCCCAAAAAACTAGGAAGGTCTCACTTGAAGTGCATTGCCAAGATGTAAGTTTATGCAAGAAAACTAACATAAGATAAGAATAACCATCTCTAACCTCATACTTGATTATGAACATACAATCCATCCATTATATTTATCATCACGTTGTTGGAAACATGGCAATATAGGTTGGTATTAATGGAAATTGAGAAGTCTATAGGCCAATAGCCCACGTGTTGAAGATGAATGAGCCCGTATTTTGTAGACATAGGATTCACACACAAAGAAATACACAAGTTCAATGAGACAGTAGACTCAAGGATCATTGGATCAAATGTTCAATGGCTAAGTGTTAAAAAAAAGAAATAGTGAATGTAGATGAGTTCCACAAAGAATCATAGATCTGACAGTCAGAAATCATTTCGCAATAGATCAATGATCAAAATGAATATCCAAAGAAAATCTAAGGTCATTAAGAGATTCACAAGGAAAGTGGATAGGAGAAAATTTCTGCAAAGAATCAAGATCATACGGCTAAGAATAGTTCCACAAGAAGATCGACGGTTTAGAAAAAGCGTTGCGGGAAAGCCGTTGCGGGAATAGAAGTGCGGGTGCAGAACCATGGAAATCATAAGGTATAAGTCATGGAAAAGTTGAGTTTCCGAATTCTGCATTGCAGAAAAGGTGTAGTGGGAAGGCCATCGCGGAATGGTTCGTGTAGAAATCCAATGACGGAAGTACCATTGTGGAAGAGGAAAGGTGAAAAGGAAAAAGCTCGAAAAACCGGAAAGACTGTTTTTCAACTTCCGCATTACTCCCTACGGAAAAGACTAGTGCAGAAAGATAAAAGAAGAAGAACCATTGTGGGAGCGGAAAGGAGAAAAGGAAAAAATCTGAAAAACTGGAAAGTTGTGCGGAAATACTAGTATGAAAAAGCGTAAGCGAAAAGTTTTGGATCGTCGAAAAGTTTAGTTTTCGGTTTCCACCTTCCGCAGTGCAAGAAGGAGCTTGCGGAAAGATCAGTCCAGAAAGTGGAAGGAGGAAAGGAAAGTGCAGAAAGTCTAGTGCTCGCAAATGAAAGGTGAAGCCTGAGTTTTGGGAGAGAAACATGTTCAACAACTAGAGATGATGAAGCTTGAAAGAAAGGAAAGCCTGCAGCCATAAATGATAATTCTAGCAATCTTACGAATAGAACAATATCAAAGACATGAGAAGATCACATAGTTTAATTAAGTAATTAATTAAAAACTAGTGATATAATAGAGATATAATATAAGTGATTAAATAAATTAACAGAGATTTGAATAGGTGTGAAGGAGAATTTAAGCATGAAGTCTGTCTTGTAAAGGTGTGATGGTTTGAACAGAGATTTGAAGAGTCACACTGTTGAAAGGGAGTGAGAATGGCTTGAAGGATATATAAAAAAAAGATCAAATGGTAAGTAAAGTGTCTCTTTCATCCATATCTATGCAGCCAAATCATAAGACAGAGACCGAAAAAGAGTAACAAGAGACGAATTTTTTAAAGAAGATCTAGAAGTGTGATAAAAATACATACAAGGGTCGAAGGATGGTGCTAAGGCAGGCTACATTCTTGCAAGGAGGTATTAACCTCCTTCCAGTAGTGGCTGAAGAATAAAGGTATTGGTGTATCCTTGTCTGTAGGTGCAAGCATAAACCATGGTGTGGGTGAATCCTTCAGTAGTGGTTGAGAAACTTGAGGATTGTGGTCTCCAGCAAGTGGGTGCTTACAAATAAGTATTGTATATTGTAAGGAAAAATTATTGTATATTGTATGAAAAATGTTTTACAAATAATAGAAACATGTTGGTGGTTTACCTTATTGGTTCCATGTTAAAATATTGTGTTCAATTTTGTTTTTACATGTGCTAAAAAAAAATTGTGTTTAAATTTATGTCAATGATTCAACCCCCGCCCCTCTCAGTGACAATACATAATCCATCAATTGGTATCAGAGTCGAATCCTTCCCCATAGTTTTGTGGAAATTGAACCCAAGAGATAAAACAGTTACACTCATAAAATTGCTAATCAAACATGCAAAATTAACACCAAACGAGACTGAAATTGGAGCATAACACTAATCTGTATTGAGTAAGTGTACAATAGCCGACCTTGTGAATTAACAGGCTGCTGTAATATATAATTACATGAGATTTTTGAATGCATAAGGATGCCATTCGAAATAGTAAAAAAAGCAGGCTTACCAAATCTAGTCAAATCCGCCATAGATGCATAAAGCAGTTTCCAAATCTATGAAGATGCTCATGAATTTGATAAGTCAAGTGGGAAAGCTAAAGAGAGATGGAAAGAAAACTAATACATGATTTTATTTAGAGAAAGGAGGGAGGATGATGTGGGAAAAAAACAAGGCAGTTACACCTAGACTAGCTTTTCCTTTTGCCTTAAACCGACTATAAAGCAAGGCAGCTTTTCAGAAAAAGAAGATATGTGCTTTAGAGAATCTGGAATAAAGCAGACATGGTAAAATTGGTTTCCAGGATGTTTCCCAAGCGCTCCATGACTCAGTTTTATCAAGTGTTGACTTCTAGGACATGTAGGAGGCAACTAGCATAGAATGGAATCTAGGAATCTAGGTAATAAGACAAAAATAATTAAATTAATGTCTAATGTAGGTAACTATGGGTTGATTATTCTAACACCCCCCCGTAATCCTGACTTTATGAGTAAATATCAGAAAACTATAGGGCCTAGAAACAAGGCTTAGTCACCCTTTACATACTGCTTGTCCATACAACCAAGGAAAGAAAAAAAACACAGTGGGAAAATCCTCCCTTAAACATAGACAAGAAAAACAAAATTTGGAAATCTTGTCATCAATCATGCTTCACAGCATGATCAGCAATCCCCAACAGTGATTTGAGATTTCTGAAGGTCTTCACACAAAAAAACTTTGGTGAAGATGTCTGCTACTTGTTTTGAAGATGCACAGAAGAGTAGAACAATGGTTGTCACATGCCCCAATTTTGCAAAAATAATATTATCATATTTGACTTTATTTCAAGACAACATGTTAAATTTTATGCTAAGTTGTAATTGATGACTCAGCAAAGTCAAGGATGTTGAATGTAATTATGAATATTTTAATTATAAATAAATAAAAAGTGGAGACAACAGCTTGGGAGAGTTGTTAAAAGAGTGTTTACTGGTCAAGTTGGTGGAGGAGACTAGGTGAAGAAAAAATAGACAAGTGGCAGCATCCTCAAACACTTCCAATGTTGCAGGTGGAAACCTCCCTACATTTGGGGTCATGATCCCCCAAGAAAGTGGGATCAGAGCAGGTGGCTCAATTAATGACAACTAACCCAAAAAGACCTAGGCAATCTTAATAAAAATGCCCATTGAAGAGAGCTAAGGCTGCTCATTCTAAGAAGAGAATCATTCAAGTGAATGTACTTCAAGGATTTCATTTGGAAGGGAATTTTTGGAAGGTATTTGAGGGGTGTTGTAAAGGAAAGTATCCTATGGCTAGGGTTTAAGAGGCCATCAACGTACTGGGGTTGAAAGGTGGATGAAAATGGTTCTACAAGTATATATAAGCAAGTTTCAGAGATTGGAATGGTTCATACCTTAGCCAAACGAAGGTTGATCCAAATAGCTCTTCAATCCTCTTCTTGCTCCTCTTGCTCCTCTTGCTTCAAGAGACCTGGAAAATGAATTATAACTTCCTCAAACCAATATGACCACATATAAAGAAATGATAATCAAATAAACATGAAATAATGATCTGACTAACATAATCATATGATCATAAACAAATATTCAATCAAACATTAAAGAATAATTTGGGAAGAAGAAGGACATCACATCTTTATTAATCTTGAAAACAAGTACAAATATACCTTCTCTCCAAGTTCGGCACCTCACGAAGCCTTGATATGGTTCTGCTACTTCTCTTCTCCAAGGAACTTAACCTCCAAGCTCTGCAACACAAGGAGAATGCTTCTAGGCCAAAGGTGTGGGCAAAGAGAGATCCAAATCCTCCAGCATAACAATGCAAAGATTCAAGTCTCCTTTCATGGACCTCTCTACCTCTATTTATATGCTTAAGGAAGAGTTAGGGGCGAAGACAAAGTACTTACAACTGAAGGAGTCAGTTGCATAACTACCCAAAGTACCCAAAATTCAAAATTCATATTTTTTTTTAAATTTTCAGGAGGCGTACGTGGGTTGCAGAGACAACAGTCGCATACACGAGGAGTACACATGGGTTGCAATGAAAAAAAGTCATGTATTTAAGGCATACACGACTATTATATATAGCAACTCACGTACGTACGCGGGTTTCCTTAAGGGAAAGTTGTGTACACATCAAAAACTCATTTTTAAGGTATTTCTGAGCATTTTCAAACTTTCATGTCTTCTAGAAAGTTTTAGCTAACTGAAATATATTTCCAATGGAATAAAGATGAGGTCAAATGGAGTTATAGAATTCAAGATATGGGTCCTCCAAGTTAGTTGTTTTTTCAGTGACTTTCAGTGACTTTTCATGAAGTGTCGACATGTGACAAAAACATAGGAAAGTGGTCACAGGTAGAGATGTGTCATTTTGAGCTATAACAGGTGCCCCCTAATGTATGAGGTTAGAGGGGAAGAAGATAGCCAAAATACATTATAAAGGAAACAACTAAGTACAGAGAGAGCAGAGAATCCAAGATCAAAAGGCTCGAACAAAGGTGCCTGAAAGAGAGATAAATGTTAGGAAAAAAAATCTGATCTCTGGGACATACAAGTCCATATACAAATCATCGCCATAAATATATAGGAAAATCCAACATATGTATAACTAATGAAACTATCTTGGTCGCTCAATATGCAAAAAGGCGCCATATCAAATCTAAAGGAGTCATGGCCACAAATGAACAAGGTGGATCCATGCTCAACAATCGATCATAGCCACAAAAATACAAGGTGTATCTATGTCTCAGCAAAATTTCATATAAAGTGTGACAAGGTCTTGCGCAACTCGAGTAATAGAAAAAAATAATAATGCTATTGTCAGCCCAAGGTCTTCAATACAAACCTGCCCAAAAGGTACGAATCCTAACAATGCGAATAAAGGAGTTGAAGTCGAACATGGAGGAAACCGTTTGATTACCGGTCAATAATGAGAACCGTTAACAAACGCGAGGGAAACCACCATTAATGAAAATGGTCCCCAATGTACTGTCATAAAACTCTAAATCTCATTCCCAGAGCAAGAGGTGTTGCATTCAATAGGAAAAGATCCGTTGGAAGGAAGGCATTAAGGCATCCTTCATCATCCAACATGAGGTAAGTCAAAGACTAATTGGATTTGGAATTGGTATTGAATTTCATGACAAGAAACATTGAAGACATGATGTAATGAACTGATACCAGGGAATGGCCAACACAAAAGGTCAAGGTAACTACAGAATGGATGACAAAGGTTTAATCCTTGAATAGTGAGCATGACACAAAAAGTGACTTAGGTAGCTTTTGACACAAAAAGGACCAATGAAACAAATCTACAATGTAGGAGACATTGACAGACTCCCCATATAATTGGAAAAGAAACCAACCAGAGGAGTAAGAAACTTTTGAATCAGGATAAGGTCAAAATACTAGGACCCAACTGTTGATAGACTCAAAACTGGTGCTTTGTTCAAGGAAACAAGACTTGCTGCCATGATGTAAAAAACATGTGAATGAACTTCCCTTCCCCTCTTTCTTGTAAAGGTTTAACGAGTCCAAGAAAGCAAACTCGGGACCATCTTCATTTTTGGCAAGCTCGAAGAAAAGACAGAAGAATGCTTGATAAAGCACTGATTCATGGATTTTACGAGCTCAAACTAGTACATGCTCGACAGTGTTTTCATAGTTTAGAGAGTCTGAAAAATCCAAAGAAGACTCCAGGGGGGTGCTTTTTCATCCAATTTAGTCTCCTAAGGCCGAAAAGGTATAAAACAAACCACAGAAGAACTCTCTTAACTTTCGAAGAAGAAAAGGCACACCTTTTCGTACTTAGTCAGGGAGGTCCGAAAAAGGTTAAATTACCACCTACCCAACGCTCCTTCAAAAGCAGCATATAGCCTGAGTTTTATGAGTGTGAAGGAAGGCAAGATCACTCAGAAAGATCCATTTGATTACGAGAAATGGGGCTTACAACAATAAACTCGATGCTTTGTTCTTTAGCATTTAACGAGCATGACAAAGACATAAAGTACACTCAAAATGTTTTTCATGTTTAGGTCCAGAGCATGAAAAAGAGAAAAATAAGCTCATACCAGGGGTTCCTTTTCCGTAAATTTAGTCCCTCGGGTCCGGAAAAGTGATAAACCTATGCTTGAGAATACTCTTCTCAATCCTGAAAAAAAGAGAGTATTCCTTTCTCGTATTATTCCACATGGTCCGAGAAAGAGATAACCTACCACCAATGTGGATGCCCATTCACATATTCTTAATGATCCTGAATGGACAAGTTTACTCAGCAGTCAAGTCTATTTTGAGGAGTTAGACGTGGGCCTAAAGAAACTCAAAATATTTCCCGTGAAGTTTTAACGAGTCCAAAAAAGTCAACTCGTGGCCTCCTTACTATTTTTAATGAGCTCGAAGGAGAGCAAAAAGAATGCTCTAAATGTGAGGAGACGAGTGTCATAGACAGGAGAAACTAGTTCCAAGAACAAGGAACAAACCTATGCATAATGAAAGGAAAGCGAGCAAGATAAGGACACTCAGAGAACATCTCCTCAAGGTAAATGGTGTCAAGTTGCAAAGGAAAAATGATACAAGGCTGAGCAGTAATGAGAACAAATATGAGGGCTTATACAACAAGATAAAAGTGTGGAAGCCAGCATCAGGTTCATATGCACAAGCAGGGCACATGCGAATGCAATTACAACTTAAACAATAAGGCGAGGCCAGTAAACGGTTGTGGATCCAACTAAGAATCCTATCTCCAATAAACAACAACATCAGGATCAAATTCAGAAGAAACGATCTAATGCATGTCACTTTGGCAGAAACACATGTGACTTTGCTATCTTCTATAAAAGGTAAAGCCAAGGTAGAATCAACTAAAAAAGATTCTATAGTACCAAGGCTCAAGGGTTTATAATTAGTAAGATCAACCTCAGAAGGAGAGAAAAAATCAACAAGGGATATAGAGTCTACAGGAACAAACTCAGTATCACGAGAGTTGAAAAATCCATAAGAAAAATCAAACTCACCAGGATCACTGACTTGTTGTTCGAAGGAAGAGTCAAAAGACTCAACAAGACCAACATAAGAAGAAAGGTCATGATTACTAGGCTAATCAGGGTTAGACTTAGGCACAACTGAACCAACATCCAACAAAATATCAGACTGTATCAAAGACTCTAGGAAGACTTCATCTGAAGGAAAGAGATCATCCGAGATAGGACACATGTCTAAAATTTCAAATGGATTGACAGAGTGGAGAGAAAGCTCCATGGTCTGTATAGGATGACTCACCTGGTCAACTGCTGGGACCAATTCCTGAAAAGATAAGCATGAAAATAGAGGCTGCTTCTTAGTAGCAATTGAACGCAAAGGACATGAGACCACATATCTCACCTGTGGCGGGGTAGTGTCTATAGAAACACTGGGAACCAATAAAGGAAAGACCTAGTCTTTAGTTGGGTCAGGAGATGGATCAAGAAAATCCAACTGATTGATAGTGACAATTTCTTTGCCATGATTAAAGTACATCACATGAAAGAATGTTGACACCACGGCTTGCATGGCATAGACATAATCACGTCCAAGGATCATATTAAAGTCCAAGGGGTCTTCTATCACCATGAAGTTAACTAAGACAGTCTTCCCACCCAAAGTAATAGGTGTTTGAGCAAGAATTCCCAAGGCTATACTAGTTCTTCTATCAAATGCCACTAACTGACTAGATTTCAACACAAGGTTGGGAGATCCCATGCCTCGCCAAGCACGAGCAGACAAGATACTAACTGAGGCTCCTTCATCAATAATACAATGAGCAATCATGTATGATTCAACTTTGACCTTTATCTAGAAAGGTGCATCAGAAGGAAGGAACGACTCAACTAGGCTATCCCAATCAAAGGAAGCAATCTGAGACCTTGGTGGGGGTTGATCTGAAGCGATTTCAGTGCCCCCTTGTTCAGTAAGTTCTGAACTGGCAGTGAAGAAAATGTGACTAGCAGACACTTCACTCTCCAAAGGAAGAGTGGGATTGATCGACAATGGACTCGATTCAACCGCTTCGTGAAAGTCACTCTCTGAAGGGAGAGTGGGATTGACCAAATATGACTTTGGTTCAATTACATCAGGATCACTCTCTGAAAGAAGAGTGGGATTGAACAAATCTAAGATTGGTTCGACCACTTGATCAACCAAAGGTTGAGTAGGTTGTTGAGAAACTATAGCTTGTTCAGGAGAAGGAAATTCTTGAGTCTTGGACCACACTCTTTGCACCTCTGCGATAGTAGGGCACTGGTGAGTAAGATTATCTCCCTCACATATCTTACAAGGGAACTTAAGTTTGCACTTCGAATGACCAGTTTTCTCAACGGTGTCAACATGACTGGTAGTGGCTCACTGTTTTCTCTCAACATGACCTGCAGAGCCTAAGAGTTTTCCCCCAGCATGAACTATAGAGGCTGGGTGATTGGGTCTGACCTGACTAAGAGAGGTTGGTTGTTGAAAAGCTTTAGATTGTTCAAAAATGGGATGACCATGAAACCAAACTCTTCGCACCTCCGCAATAGAAGGGCATTTATAAGTAAGGTGATATCCCTCACAAAGCTTACAAGGAAACTTGGGCTTGTGTTTTGAATGGGTAGTATTTTCAATAGTGTCAACATGGCTCGCAGTAGTTGACGGATTGTCTTTAGCATGAACCATAGAGGCTAAGAGATTACCCCCAGCATGACCTACAGAGGTTGAGAGACTAGGTCCAACATGACTTGCAGAGGTTGGATGAGCACCACCAGCATGAACAATAGAGGCTGAATGGTTAGGATCAACATGCTTTACAGCAGTTGAGTGTGTGCCCCCAGCATGAACCACAGAGGCTGGGTGGATGGATCCAACATGACTTGTAGAGGCTGGATGGGGAGGTTCAACTTGAACATCAGAGGTTGAACGGGTGCCCTCAGCATGAACTACAGAGGTTGAGTGACTGGATCCGACATGACCTGGAAAGGTTAGAAGGATCCCACCAACATGATCAATAGAGGCTGGATGGTGAAGATCAACATGACTTGCAGAGGTTGAGTGCTTAGATCCAACATGACCTATAGGGGTTGGATAGGTGCCCTCAACATGAACTGCAGAGGCTGGGTGGTGAGGTTCAACTTGAATTGCAGAGGTTGAACAGGTGCCCCCTTGCTTATGTGCCTTCTTCCTATTCCTCCTTCTTTTAATCCTTTTATACTGCTAGTTACTAGTATCAGTACTTTCACCGCATGAGATAGAAGGAGGAGGAGAATCAATTGCAGGTGAAGGGGAAGTAGTGTTTTGATGCCCTTGATATAAGGAGCTTACTCGAGAAGCATTAGGAGCATTCAGGATAGTTGGAGTGGAAAACAACCACACCGGTATCCCTAGGGTGAATCTAGGTAGATTCAGGGTGGCCATCAAGGGAATACCAACATTCCCCGTGAGAGGAATAGTACAAGGAGTTCCTAGCATGGGGATCTCTTGGTTGGTGTTCAAAGGGGTGTTAGACATAGTTTCAAACCAAGAGACAAAGTCTGAGGTTGATAGGAAACCAAAATTACAAAGCACACACCTAAAGGCACACTAAGTACAAACAAACCACACAGCACTCACTAAAAAATTCCTAAAGCCAAATATACAAACAGGTATAAGATACGCTTTCCAAAAGAAATCCGGTAGACAGTTACTTGGCATCCCTATAGATGTTCTTAGGCACAAGCGGAGGAATCACCCACCACCCTCCCACACCTTCTACCAGGGTTACCTTCCAAGCCAGTCCAAGGTCAATCAGAAATAGCCTTCCGGTGTACTTGTGTATGAACCCTAGATGTCAAAGAGACTAAATGCTACCTTAACTATATTGATAGTCTGGGGGGCAGTCGCAAGCCTGGTTTGTACGCATGGGTAGGGTAGCAAAGCCTGAAATCCTGTCTAAGACAGAATCCCCAGATGTGAAAAAACCATGGTCTACGCTTTGACAAGGAATCAAAGGGTTATCTCCTCAATCCAAGCCTCCACGTGGCCTCGTGCTTAACTCCCATTTGAGAGGAGCTTCCCAGATACAATCAACATACAAAAGGGTTTACCTAGTGATTGGCCAACTACGTCTGAAATTTTAACACTTGTGGAGAGTTGAAACTCCCTAATCCACAAGTCTAGCCTGAGCTAGTTGGTGTATGACCCTATAAAAATAAAACTTAGTAATAATTTTTAAATTTTATCGTTTATTTTAAGGGTTGTTTTTAGTCAGAAGGTAAATGGCATGAAACTGATGTGGTGTTTTGACTCAAAGTTGAAACAAAATGACTAATAAAAGAGAAATGAAATGCAAAAAGAAAAAACTATTCTCTTTATTTTTCAAATAGAAACTTGAAAGCCACAAAAGAACAATTTCTTTTTATTTATTTTTTCAAAAACAATGATATGCCATGCAATTTAGACTAAAAACCTAATCTACATGCATATAAAGCAAACATGTGTTTTTGAATTTTTCTTTTATAAATGAAAAATAAAAAACAGCCTATCAACTAATGCAAGCAAGTAATGTAAGCAAAGCAAATAGACAACTACTCTACACCCCACAAACAAACCCTAGGTTTCCCTAAAGTTGGATATAACCTCTCTTGGAAGGAAGGCTCACAAAAATGAACAAGACAACAACTTTGGAATGAAGAGACTGACATAAACAAAGGTCAACAAGTCCCAAGTATCAATCTAAACCTACAAACAGAGGCTGCTCAGTACCTTGTCCAACAAGGTCAAGCCAAAGAAGGAGGTGTGGTGGAAGGCAGCAAAAACAAGTATATGTTCTTTTTATTTTTCTTTTATAAATGCAAAAGAAAAACTACCTACAAACAAAAGTATGCAGATAAAAAGAACAAATCAAAAGGAACTCTTCTATACAACCACCAAACAAACTCTAGAATGAACTAAAGTCAGCATAAACCCTACTTGGAAGGAAAGGCTTGCATAAAAAACAAGTCAACTATTTTGGCATGGTGAATTTAACCAACAGAAGAAGAAGGAAACCAACACCAACAAGCTTCTGAACTCAGAAAAAGATCACGGACATAGGCTAACCAGAAACATAAGCCAAAAAATCATGCCAAGCAAAGGAGGTGGGAGAAAAGAGCAAAGAGAAAACCCTAATGCTATAAAAAAGGCTTACCACATAGATAAAGAACAACCAAAAGGGATGACATGAACTCCCTGGAGTCATGCACCTGTAGAGGACACCAAAATACCTACCAAACAACCTTCAAATAGAAGAAAAACCACAAAAGAGGAAAAAACATTATTTAAAGGGGCATACGTGAGTTTCACTACTGACAGGCCACGTGTCATACGTGGGTTGACAATACAGCAAGTCACATGTACAAGCACATGTGGGTTGTACCACTGACAAGCCATGTATCATATGCGGGTTGACAATATAGAAAGTCATGTGTACCAAACCAAACATGTGACTGTTCAGTCTGCAACTCGCATATGGGTGGAAGAAAATCCCCAAAAAGGTAAAAAACTTCCTTAGGAAGGTAGGGGAAGTGTGCTATCAGACTTAGAAGGTGTTCCTAAGTGGCAAGAAGGACCTGAAACTTCACAAAAGGCTGAAAGAAATACAGAGAAACCCCAAATAGACAAGGCTCTCTCGAGCAGAGTCACCAGTTTTGTTGTAAAGGAAAGTATCCTATGGCTGGGGTTTAAGAGGCCATCAACATACTGGGGTTGAAAGGTGGATGCAAATGGTTCTACAAGTATATATAAGCAAGTTTCATAGATTGGAATGGTTCATACCTTATTCAAATGAAGGTTGATCCAAACAGCCCTTCAATCCTCTTCTTGCTCCTCTTGATCCTCTTGCTCCAAGAGACCTGCAAAACAAATTATACCTTCCTCAAACCAATATGACCACATATAAAGAAATGATAATCAAATAAACATGAAATAATGATCTGACTAATTTCATCATATGATCATAAACAAATATTCAATCAAACATTGAACAATAATTTGGGAAGAAGAAGGACATCACATCTTTATTAATCTTGAAAACAAGTACAAATATACCTTCTCTCCAAGTTTGGCACCTCACAAAACCTTGATCTGGTTCTGCTAATTCTCTTCTCTAAGGAACTCAGCCTCCAAGCCCTGCAACATAAGGAGAATGCTTCTAGGGCAAAGGTGTGGGAAAAGAGAGCTCCAAATCCTCCATCATAACAATGCAAAGATTCAAGTCTCCTCTCATGGACCTCCCTACCTCTATTTATATGCTTAAGGAAGAGTTAGGGGCGAAGACAAAGTAGTTACAACTGAAGGAGTCAGTTGCATAACTACCCAAACTACCCAAAATTGAAAATTCGTATTTTTTTGACATTTTCAGGAGGCGTACACGGGTTACAGAGACAACAGTCGCGTACACGAGGGGTACACACGGGTTGCAATGCAGAAAATCCATGTATTTAAGGCGTACATGACTATTATACATAGCAACTCGTATACGTATGTGGGTTTCCTTAAGGGAAAGCGTGTACACATCAAAAACTCATTTTAAGGTATTTCTGGGCATTTTCAGACTTTCATGTCTTGTGGAAAGTTTTAGCTAACTGAAATATCTTTCCAATGGTGTAGAGATGAGGACAAAAGGAGTTACAAAACTCAAGATATGGGTCCTCCAAGTTAGGTGTTTTTTCAGTGACTTTTCATGAAGTGTCATCATGGAAGTGTTGACATGCGACGAAAACATAGGAAAGTGGTTACAGGAAGAGACGTGTCATTTTGAGCTATAACAAGGGGTAAACTATATATAATGATCTAGTACAGCTATTCAGCTGAAGGATCTTGCTGCTGAGTGCAGAGTTAGTACTGAGTCATTGGACTAGTATTTTGTTGCTTGCCCCACCAGATCCCATCCAAGGAGACCAGGAACATGATCAGTGGTCCTGAGAAGACGTTGTTTGAGTGCTCTCCAGGAGTTGGTAGGGAGGAACAACCTCCCAACGCTATTGTCATCCAGCTTTAAAAACAGGTTCTACAGTCTTTTATTTGCTGTGTTAAAAGTTTATATCTGAGAATGAATGGATAATGAATGATTTACATGTTTGTAGTGAACTGTTAGAGTTTATAATCTTTTTGTTATTTGAATGTTGAATCTGTATTTGGATGAGATAACCCTACCTGTGTTTTTCCCCGTCTGGAATAAACCAAACCGTACTCTAGCACAGGTAGTGTGTTTAAAATAGATGAAGATATGATAGAAATCTGGATTGATTAGAGTTATTTTGTATTTCAGAACAATGGAGTAATTTATTTCTGTATATAGATGGTTTCAGGAAAGGATACTAATCTGTCTAATTAAGTTATTGTTTAAAAACCAGACTATTGTATTAAAAATGCTAGCAAAGAAGTATTCATAATACTTTACAAACAACAGGTTTATTTTCTTTTAACAAGTTGATTACTGTAAATAGGTTATTTATCTTATTCAGAACTGTATTTCTGTAAAATAAAAACACTAACCTGTCACTTAGGTAAAATATTTAACTTAGATAAACACTCATTTATTTCTGTGAAGAAAGAATCAAGTCATTTTACATAGTTATTTTATTGTTCATACTGCTTAAACTATTTCTACAAATGTTCACATTTCAAGTAGGGTAATTCTAGTATAGTTCTTTTTATAAATAAATTAGCTACAACAATTATAATAATGTAACAAGGAAATAATAACAAAACCTATCTCTGTACTTATAAAATAGACAGAATGCAATGGTAAATATTATTTATATATGAACAAATTCATTTAAATAAACTAAACAAAAATTAATTATAAAAGAAAATACAGGGTCGAAACCCTTATAGTATTAACATTATAAATACTAACATTATAATTTATAGTATTAACATTGTAAATCATAGTAATAACATTGTAATTAATAATCTGATAAGCAATAATCCAAGGATTTGGATTTATCTAGTATTCTGAACTTTCAAGCTATAAAATATTATTACAGTCCTGTAAGGACAGAGAGAGATAACATTGAGAGCATAATAACTATATACCTGTAACAAACAATTAATTTCACATTTTATTGAACTAAAACCTACAGAATAATTAAAGAAATTATTTATACACAAGTCACTAACAGGATTAACCCTTGCTCGAATATCCGAGCTTATAAACAATTATTATAATAGAAAGAAATAACAGAATAGGATGTATTAATACAATTTAATGCAAGATAATTTTAACAAGCAAAGATTTCTTTACACAGTCGAAATAGGGTAAGAACCCTAGTATACAAATTACAATAAGAGCATCAAAATAACCGAGTCCGAGCTCAAGAGAGTTTAATCTCTTTACTTAAAGTTTAAACAGAGAATGGCTTGACAGGCCGCAAATATTTTTACATAACTATACACAAAACTAGTAAAACAAAATTTACAAGTCACGACATAAGCCGGAAAACCCTACTAACAGTGAGGGTTTAGTAAAAACTAATCAAGCAAACCGAGAAACAGTAAACCACGAAGAGTCACTTGCAGGCCACAACCAACCGAAACTGTTCAATAAAGAACTGAGCAAGCATGGATTTCCATGGGTTGACTAGGGCTTACCTGTAAGCAGGAAGCTGGCCCTACGCATTTGTACTAGCTACGAAGAAAGTTGTAAACTGTCACCTGCAAGGATACGAACCCACAACATTAAAATTATGCATTATATCATAACTGAGTTAAGAACAAGTTTAAGAACTGTTAAAAAGAACTTTTCTTACCTGGAAGTGAAGGTAATGTAGCCACCGAGAAACAGGAGCGCCACCACCAGTGAAATGAAGAGCCAACACTTCATATCTCCTATGATAGAGTTGGTTCAATGCATGCACAAACCACTGCTAGCAGCAGCAAGGAGAAGGGAGCAACGACCAAGCAAGAAGCAAATGGTGAAACTCACACTGTCATCAAAATGTGAAGCATGAGAACCACGCTCTCAAAAACCCTATGACAGACAGAGCCATAATAGAAGCAAGAACTCCTTTAAACTATTCCAACAGGCAGGCCATGGAGGAACAAATCCAAAAACTACACACAGTCCAAGCCGTAAGCTAAATGTCACAGATCTCATCAAACTTTTGCCAGGATAAACTCACAGTGCAAGTAGAGGTTCGAGGACAAAGAAGGTAGACTGAATATTGTAAACCAGGACGTGAAGCTCATTATTTACACAGTAGGGTAAGCATGGCAGCCATGGAATAGTTCCAGAGCGGCCCGAAGGCCCGAAATTGATGGAGGAGAATGACAAAGTCTAGGGTTACACCAACCCTTATACTCCCAACACTTGGCCAAGAAGGAACCACGTGGTCTCACAAATTTTTCAACCATGCAGTGGGTCGATTCTATAGTCCCTGCATGCCAAATGATTCCCAATTATTCAAACATAATTTTATGCACAATCATATAGTATTGTAATCATACAAAGGTTATACATGTCATGGAGTTCAACCTACAGATGCATGGCATAAACTATGAAACCTCGAATCATTGCCAAGCTTATATTATAGTCATCGCATAGTTTAGGATGAGGCGATTTCAAAGTCTTTTATATACACAACCATACACATAATCTCATCGATGGAGTGGTCTAACGCCACATCCATTACCCATTGCAAGTTACAATATAAACTTTATAATTAGATGTTTATTCATATTAAGCTTTTGGTTGACCATGGAATCAACAAAATCTCATAATCCATATTCATGCTCAAGGTATTTTTATGCATAGAAGATTTAGTTTATCACTAATTGTTTATCCATTATTTCATAGCATAAATATTATAGTTACAAATGTGGATAAGCCTTGTGCTATCGTAAATAAGTTTATGAAGAAAATCTTATGATACTTGGGAGATGCTAATAAAAAGGCTATTTCATCGCCTAGCCAAACTATGATATTAAAGTATTTCTAATAGACTTTGCATATCTAATCATATTGCCACCAATATTTATGTTGTGACTTGATAATTTTTATAGAACATAGTTTTAATTAGGATCATGATATTTATAAACCTTATTTGTTTATAACCAGAATTACGGGTAAACATGGATGCATTATAAACAAGATTGTTTTGGTGAGTATCTTAGAAAATTTATAGTTTTCAGTGGATGGCAAATACTAGGAGGTTGGTTATGAATTCTTGTACATAACTCAGATCAACAAATTTTATTGGCATCTAGTTATTTACTCAACCATGACAAGTACTATTAGTTGTACCATGTTTTCGATTAGTAACATAATTTTTAGAACTATCTAGTGCTTGCAGAAGGTAATAAATCAATATCTCTTAAAGAATTGACCTAAGTTAACTATTGTGATCAAAAGCTTAATTCAAGAGAAGTATTATAAAAATAAAATAAGAAACTAGAGTGGAACAATCCCACTAGACTCTAAGTCCTTAGGACTTTGTATTTCACTGTAATGTTTAGAACCTTAAGGGCAGCAATCTTCATCACAGAAGATGAATAACAAGCAGTTGGTTATACTATTATTATAAGTTGATAATGTTTATTACTGTTAGAACAAATCCTTATAACATTACAGGTTATGCACTCTAGGTGAAAATATCTTACGACAAAGATCACAAGTTGTGAACCAGGGAAAGTAATTATTGTCACTATTTACATTTAAGAAAGAAACTCTTCTATATATATATCGTTGAAAAAAATAATTGAAGGAAACAAACTACTTGTTTTACCTCATAGAAGTGGATTGATATGTAACAGCTTATTTACCGAGCTTTTTATTTTGCAAATAGAAATATAGCTGAATGCTTTATGGAATTAAAAGGCGTTACTTGATCATTCATACTTGTAAACCTGTAAGGACAAGTAAGCTTTCTGCGTTAGCTTAAATGCTAATTAAGCCCCAGAATCCAAGACAGTTCCACCTACTTGTCGCAAATTAAAACTCATCAGCAAACTGAAAGAGGCATTATTGCACAAGTTAAACCTAACCTTGTATTAAAAAGTAGAATGCTAAGTTACTTAATTAAGATTATGTATTAACTAATCTAGTAACTGATTCTTTTATAGATAACTTTTAGCTGTTAGTAGACCGCATTCTCAGCAATTTATGTATTTCAAAATTTTAAATTTTTATGAAAATTTGGGGTTTTGAAAATGGTACCATCATGCACAAGTTGTTTGATGTAGTGCATATGGACCTCAATGTGCTTGGTTTGTTGTTTCTGAACTGGATCATTGTAGATTCGAATGGTGCTATGATTATCATAGTAGATAATAGTTGAAAACTCTGATTCAAAGCCACATTCTCCAAGTATCCCCTGCAACCACAAACATTGAGTCGTTGCATTTACAACTCCTCTATACTCTGCTTCTGTAGATGAGAGTGCTATGGAACTATGCTTCTTGCTTGACCAGCTGATTGGTCCTTCTACAAGCATGAACACATATCTTGATATAGACTTTCTATATGTGTTGTCACCTGCCCAATCACTATCAGTAAATCTAATCAAATCAAGATCATATTTTTCTTTGTAGAAGATCCCATGAGTTCTTGTTCCTTGAACAAAGTTTAGGATCCTCTTAGATTCTCTCCAGTGTATCTCATGAGGTTGATCCATGTATCTCAAAGCCACACTAACTACATAAGATAGATCAGGTCGAGTGTGTGTAAGATAAAGCAAACACCCAATCAGCTGCCTATATAGTGTATTATTTACCATAGGAGAAGAACCTGCTTCTTCAAGCTTAACTCCTGAAAGGAAGGGAGTCTTTCTTGGCTTGCAATATTTCATGTTGAACTTGATGAGAAAATCTGAAGCATACTTGGACTCATGTACTTTGATTCCATGTTGGGATTGAGCAATTTCGAGACCCAAGAATTGGCTCAACAATCCCAAATATGTCATAGAAAATGCATGGTTCATTGCATCCTTCAAGGAGGCAATCTCTTTCTTTGAACTTCCTGTAATCAGTAGGTCATCCACATACAAGACAATAATCATCAAGGAACCATGAATCAGCTTCAAATAGACATTAGGATTAGACTTGCATCGAACAAAACTCAGTGACAGCAAAAAGCTATCAATCTTGGCATACCAAGCCCTGGGGGCTTGCTTGAGCCCATACAATGATTTCTTTAACCAGCACACTAAAGATGGATTAGAAACAAACCATTCAGGTTTTTTCATGTAAATATCCTCAGTGACATGTCCATTTAGGAAATCACACTTCACATCCATGTGATGCACTTCCCACTACTTTGAAGCTGCAATGGCTAGAGCTAGCCTTATGGAGTCCATCTTTGCCACTAATGGAAAGGTTTCACTGTAGTCAATACCATGTACTTGTGAGTATCCCTTGGTTTCCAATCTTGCCTTATATTTCAAAGGTGAACCATCAGCAGCAAACTTAGTCTTGAAAACCCACTTACATTGAAATAGCTTCCTCCCTAGGGGAATATCAACTAGTTCCCAAGTGTTGTTCTTCTTGAGCGAGTTGAATTATTCTTTCATGGTTGTTTTCCATCTTGGATCATGTGCTGCATATTCATATGTCTATGGATCTGATTCAAACATCAGATGTCACTTCTCAGCAAATAGAGGATCTTTCACACAAAGGGCACTCTCAAATTGAGATCTAGTCCTCCTAGTGTCATTAGGATTTCCAGCTAGTTCCCTAGCTGCATGAATGTATTTGCTGCCCATTTTGGTCTTGTAGGAATATTAGGATCTGCAATTAAATCATCATTATGAGACATATCAGAATCAGCAAACTCGTTAGTCTCTTCACTTACAATCAATGGTTCTGGTGGTGAAGAGGACTCTCCAACTTCAATTGCTGCTAAAGGCTCTTCTTGGAACTGAACACTTATTTCAATGAAATATTTGTTAGTGCTCAAGTTGATCAGCTTGTACCTTTTTGAATCTTCATAATACCCAAAAAATAGGAACTCTTGGCTTTGGGGTTGTAAAGCCTTCCTCTTTTCAGTTGGAATTCTAGCTCAAACCTTTGAGCGAAAAATATTGAAATGGGTCACATCTATCTTGTGCCCATTCCAAGAATCAAAAGGAGTCATACCATCAAGATGCTTATGAGGCACCCTGTTCTATATGTAGGATGCACAGTTTATAGCTTCAGCCCAAAACTTTGGTGGAAAAGTCTTAGCCTCCATCATGCAGGTTTCCATCTCCTTCAGTGATCTGTTCTTTCTCTCAGCAACACCATTTTGTTGTGGTGTGTAAGGGATCGAATGTTGCATCTAAATACCTGCATATTTGCAACACTGAATGAAATTAGAATTGACATACTCACCACCATTTTTAGATATGAGGATCTTGAGTTTCATCCCTGACTGGTTTTCAACCAATGCTCTAAAGACTTTGGAGATGTCAAAAACTTAAGACTTATGCTTTAGGAAGTGAACCCAACAATACCTAGAAAAGTCGTCTATGAAGGTCAGTGCATATTTGGCTTGACTCATGGACATATGAGGGAATGGACCAGCAATGTCACTGTGGATCAATTCAAGAGGTGCAGAGGTTCTCTCATGACTAGCTTTCTCATACTTGTGCTCTGGGTGTTTTCCTAGGATACAACCTTGACAGACTCCCTTAGAAAATTTGATCTTTGGTAACCCTATGACCATTTATTTTTCACTCAAATCAGAAAGATACTTGTAGTTAAGATGGACAAATATTTCATGCCAAATCTTGCTTGCTTCATTAGCATGAATCAGAAGAGTAGAGGGGTTTGAGTAGGGTAGAAAATGGGAAAACTTGTATACCTTCGATGTGTGATCAACAACACCTTTTTCTATGAATTTACCATTCGAAATCTCAGTGATTTCAACATCATCAGGGGAGAATATGACCTTCTTCGGAGACCCAATATGAGTCATATGATACACTGACAAGAGATTAGAGGCAATACCTGGAACATATAACACATTATTGAAACTACCATGGTCAAGATCAATCCTACCCTTCCCCAAACTGTCAGTGAGAGAGTCATCTCCCAAAACTATTGGTGGACCTTTCGACATGTCAAGAGAGGAGAATGTCTCTTTTGTTGAAACCATATGTCTAGAAGCTCCAGAATCTATGATGAAGCTAGGTGAGCTTGATGTGCTAGCAACCAAGGCATGTACTCTCTCTCTGTCTTCTGAATTTGATCCTCCTTCCTTCTTCTTTGAGCAATCAGGAAGGGAGATGTTATTCTTCTCAAGGAGTTGGGTCAACATGTCAATTTGCTTCTTCATACAAGAGCTATCAGGATGATAACCCTTAATACAGTATGCACACTTTCTCATTTCTCCTGTATTCTTGTTCTTCTGGGAGTTCTTCTTGGAACCTTGGGGCTCCTCTTGAGACTTAGACTTGTCTCTCTTTTGCTCAGATGGATTTTTAGATTTTTTCTTTCTTTTTGAATCCACCCTTGAATCTCCACCAACCAAAGCTTGGTCTTTGGAAGGTTTGATTGTGCCCATCATCACCAACTTATCTTTCTCTTGTGTGAGGGATTCCATGAACTCTACAAGCTTAGGCATCTTTCAAGCTCAAGCTGTCAACTTGGTGGCATGGAAGGTCGAAACAAACACTGAATAGTCAATACCAAACTTAGAGAGTATGGCCAAGACTTGTTTCTCTTCCTTATTTTCGATCCCACACTATTTTAGCTGGAAAATAAGGGCCTTAAACATGGAAAAGTAGAGTTGCAATGATTCGAAGCTACTAGGACTCAAGGAGATCAACTCATTCTCGATTTGATGTCCTCTCATCTCATTTGTCTTTCCAAAAATCTCTTCAAGATTCTCCCATAGTTCATTATGTGATGTCAATCCATCAAGATGGAAGAGGAGGTCTCCTGAAATGCTCAGACATAAAATACCATAGGCCTCATCCCTCTTATTGTGCCATTTAATTTTCTCTACATTTGCATTGGGCTTTGCCTCAATTTCCATAGTCACCTTGTAGATACCTTTCGCTCTCAACAATATCTCCATCTTAGCTTTCCACTCAAATAAATTTAATGGAGTCAAGATGATCTTCTGAGGTTGGTCCATAGCACAGTCGTTGTTCCCTCCAGTCAGCAGAATGTGCTCCCACTCAATGATGTCGAACCTGCAATAACAATTTGGAAGGAGAAAAATCAATCTACAAAGGCTCTGATACCATGTGGAAATTGAACCCAAGAGATAGAACAATTACACTCACAAAATTGCTAATCAAACGTGCAAAATTAACACCAAAGGAGACTGAAATTGGAGCATAACACTAATCTGCATTTAGTAAGTGTACAATAGCCGACCTTTTGAAGTAATAGGATGATATAATATATAATTACATGAGAGGTTCTAATGCATAAGGAATCCATCCGAACTATTAAAAAAAGCAGGCTTACCAAACTTAGTCAAATCCCCCATAGGTGCATAAAGCAGTTTCCAAATCTATGGAGATTCTCATGAATTTGCTAAGTAAAGTGGGAAATTTAAAGAGGGATGGAAATACAACTCATACATGCTTTTATTTGGAGAAAATGAGGGAGGATGATGTGGGCAAAAAACAAGGCAGTTACACCTAGACTAGCTTTTCCTTTTGCCTTAAATCAACTATAAAGCAAGGAATCTTTTCAGAAAAAGCAGATATGTGCTTTAGAGAATCTGGAATAAATCAAACATGATAAAATTGGTTTCCAAGATGTTTCCCAAGCGCTCCATGACTTATTTTTATCAAGTGTTGACTTCTAGGACATGTAGAAGGCAACTAGCATAGAATGGAATCTACGAATCTAAGTAATAAGACAAAAATAATTAAATTAATGTCTAATGTAGGTAACTATGGGTTGATTATTCTAAAAAGTTTAACCACTGAAAGTAATATCCTATTACAACCACTATGGATCATAGATGAAGATGTCAATAAGAGTCCCCATATTTGATGGTGAAGACCATGTTTTTTGGAAGATTAGAATGAAATATTATTTGATGTCCATTGGTATGGAAGTTTGAGCATAGTTGAAGAAGGATATAATTTTTCAAAAGTCACTCCCACAGAAGCAAAAGAAAGTAAGAAATTTTGGGAACATGCAAAGGACTTAAATACATTACAAGCTGGAATAAGTAAGAAGGTTCTTGCAAACGTACTGACCTGTAACAATACAAAAGAGCTACGAGATAAATTGGAAACCATATATGCAGGAGACTCCAAAGTAAAGATGGAAAAACTTCAATCTCTCAAAGTAAAATATGAAAGTCTAAAAATGAAGGATGAAGAAAATATTTCAGAGTACTTCGAAAGAGTTGAGAATCTTGTTAATGCAATCAAAGATTTGGGAGTAGAAGTACCAGACTATGAGTTAGTTGATACACAAGCAGATGTAGAAGAAAAAAATGGTACACAAGAAGATGAAATAGATACCTAGAAAGAAGAGGAAGATACTCAAGAATAAGAGATAATAGAAGAATCCCCAAGAAGAGACACAAAGACACCCTCAAAAATAACTCAGAATAATCATCCTAAAGACCTAATTGTTGGAGATAAAAGTACAGGAATAAAAACAAGAAGGAAATTGTTGTATCAAACATAAATAACACTTTTGTCATGTATTGAGCCCAACTCAATCAAAGAAGCATGTAATGATGAAATTTGGTTCAAATCTTTGAACGAAGAATTATACCAAATAGAAAAGAATAAAACTTGGGAACTAGTTGCAAAACCACAAGACAAGAATGTCATTGGAACCAAATGGGTGTTAAAAAACAAACTAAATGAAAATGGAAAAGTAATTAGGAACAAAGCCAGATTGGTACGTAAAGGGTATGCTCAAGTTGAAGGAGTAGATTTTGAAGAAAATTTTGCACCTGTGGCTAGATTGGAGGCAATTAGGATGTTCTTAGCCTTTGCCAGCTATAGAAAATTGAAAGGATACCAGATGGATTTCAAATCAATGTTTCTCAATGGAAACTTAGAAGAGGAAGTCTACAGAGAGAAACCAGAAGGGTTTCAATTAACTGATAAAGGGAATTATGTTTGTAAACTAGAAAAAGCTCTCTATGGGCTAAAATAAGCACCCAGAGCATGGTATGTAAGGCTAGATTCTTACTTACAAGTACAAGGATTCAAAACAGGATCCATAGACAGTAATCTTTATTATAAAATTATTAGTCATATCATGATTATTGTGGAAGTATATGTTGATGATATCATATTTGGGAGTGATGATGAAAAAATGAGTAAGGATTTTTCTAGTAAGATGCATCAAGAATTTGAAATGTCTTTGCTTAGTGAACTAAGTTTCTTTCTAGGATTTCAAGTAGTTTAGTGCACAAAGGGAATATTTATTCATCAGTCCATGTATGTGAAAGATATGCTTAAAAAATTCCAGTTTGAAGATTGCAAACCTGTTAGTACACCTATGATAGTAGGATGAAAACTAAACAAGGAAGATGAGTCCAATACCATAGACACAAAACACTACATATCAATGCTTGGGATTTTTCTCTATGTATCAACTTCCAGGCCTGATGTCAAGCAAGTTGTTGGAATAATAACTAGATTTCAAGCTGGACCAAAAGAGAGCCATGTTCACGCTATGAAAATATTTTTTAGGTACTTAAAAGGAACCATAGATCTTAGATT
This sequence comes from Pseudotsuga menziesii, assembly GCA_001517045.1. Lineage (NCBI taxonomy): Eukaryota > Viridiplantae > Streptophyta > Pinopsida > Pinales > Pinaceae > Pseudotsuga > Pseudotsuga menziesii. The sequence goes on along the minus strand of LPNX011181180.1, from coordinate 144,218 downwards.
TTTGTATCCTAGCAATAATTCATTCACTTTAAAGTCCTATTCAGATGCAAATTGGGCAGGTTGTGTAGATGACATAAAAAGTACAAGTGTAGGAGCATTCTTCTTGGGAGAATCATTAGTATCTTGGAAAAGCAAGAAAAAAACCTCAATCGCTATGTCTACTATTGAAGCTAAGTATATTGCAGCAACAGAATGTTGCACACAAGTGGAATGGATGAAACAAACTCTACAAGACATCAAATTAGTATTTGAAGAACCCACGGTTATCTACTATGATAATACAAGTGCTATAAGTCTCTCCAAGAATCTTGTTCGACACTCCAAAGAAAAACACATTCCAATAAAATACCACTATCTGAGGGATTAGGCTGAGAAGAAGAACATTAATTGGAATATGTCCCAATTCAAGAAAAGAGTGCAGATATCTTCACTAAATCCTTAAGCAGAGATGTATTTGGATATCTCAAACAAATATCAGGAGTAGTTTCTCTTCCAATCTAATCTTTCAAAAGAATGTATTAGTTGGCATCATTTCAGGGGGAGATAGTGATCAAAGTCAAGGAGAGTCACTCAATCCTTTTCCCTTGATGTCAAAGGGGGAGAAATGAAAATAATATTTCCATCAAAGAAAAAGGGGGATATTGTTGGCAACATGGAAAAATAGGTTGGAATTGATGGCAATTAAGGAAGTCTACAGGCCAATAGCCCACGTGTTGAAGATGAAGGAGCCCATATTTTTAAGACAAAGGAGTCGCGCAAAGATAGCTATACTGGTTCAATTAGGCAGAAGACTCAGGGATCGTTGGATCAAATGTTCAATGGCTAAGTTTTAAAACAAAGAAATCATGAATGTAGACGAGTTCTGCAAAGAATCATATATGTGACTGTCATAAATCATTCCACAATAGATCAACGATGAAAATGAAGATCCGTAGAAAATCTAAGGTCAAGAAGATATTCACAAGGAAAGTGGATAGGAGAAAAGTTCCACAAACAATCGAGATCAGATGGTTGAGAATAGTTCTTCAAGCAGATCGACAGTTCAGAAAAAGAGTTGTAGGAAAGTCATTGCGGGAATGGAAGTGTGAGTCTGGGACCGGGAAAATCAAAAGGTCAAAGTCGTTGAAAAGTTGAGTTTCTGACTTCTGCATTCTGCATTGCGAGAAGGTCATCGCAGAATGGTTAGTGCGAAAATCCAACAGCGGAATTACCATTGCAGAAGCAAAAAGGCAGAAAGGAAAAAGCTCAAAAAACTGGAAATATTGTTTTGCAACTTCCACATTCCACCCTGTGGAAAAGACCAATGCGGAAATGAAAGTGCGGAAAGGCCAGTTCCCACAGATGGAAGGTGAAGCCTAAGTTTTGGGAGAGAAACACGTTCAACAGCTAGAGATGATGAAGCCTAAAAGACAGGAAATCCCGCAGCCAGAGATGATAATGCCAACAAGCTTACGAATAGAAGAATCTCAAAGACACGAGAAGATGACAGAGTTTAATTAAGTAATTAATTAAAAATCAATGATATAACAAAGATATAATATAAATGTTAAATAAATTAATAGAGATTTGAAGAGGTGTGAAGGAGAAAAGCATGAAGTTTGTTTTGTAAAGGTGTGATGATTTGAACATATATCTAAAGAGTCACAATGTTGAAAGGACGTGAGCACAATTTGAAGAGATAATTGAAGGATATATAAATAAAGATCAAATGGTAAGTAAAGTGTCTTTGTCATCCAGATCTATGCATCCAAAGCATAAGACATAGACCAAAGAAGAGTAACAAGAGACATAGTTTTTAAAGAAGATCTAGAAGTCTAATCAAAATACATACAAGGGTGGAAGGGTGGTGGTAGGGAAGGATACATGCCTGCAAGGAGGTCTTAGCCTCCTTCTAGTAGTGGCTAGAGAATCAGGGTATTGGTGTATCTTTGTCTGTAGGTGAAGGAATAAACCAGGGTGTGGGTGCATCCTTTAGTAGTGGTTGAGAAACTTGGGGATTGTGGTCTCCAGCAAGTGGGTGCTTGCAAATAACTATTGTATATTGTAAAAACAAAGTTTTGCAGATAATAGAAACGTGTTGTTGGTTTACTTTATTGGGTTCCACGTTAAAACATTGTGTTCAAATTTGTTTTTACATTTGCTAAAAAAAAATTGTGTTTAAATTTCTGTCACTGATTCAGCCCCCCTCTCAGTGACAAGACCTGATCCATCACAGATTATTAAAATAATAAAGGAATACAATATAATAAAACATCATCTATATAAACCATAATCACCATGAAAATATTTTGAAACAGGAGATCGATCCCATCCATAATCAACATAACAAGCTTATCATTACAAGATTTATATTACATCACGCTAGATGCAACATAACATTATATCCAAACTTAATCATTTTTATCTTCTGTTTCTCTGCCTAAATCTATCTCTAGTTATCCCCTTCCAAGGAAATCCGTTACATTTGCATAGCTACACCTTTGGGCAATGAGATTTATTGGGATCATTGGCTACCTACTAGTGCATTTAAAGTTATCCATTATTCCACAAATCGTTGTTTCTCCAATGATTTAAAATCTTTTTGCATCAAGAGGTGCTTTTACAATCCAGTATGGGGGAGATGTTGCCATGTTACGTTGTGTAGCGTAACGTTCCCAACCACACATGATGTTCCAACATAATAACGATCAAGGTGACATAAAAACATAAAAGTAATAACAATGTTAAATTGAAACTTTTACTTTAGCAACCATAGCAATAATAAATAGTTAAATGAAGTGTGTGAATACATTAAAAGAGTGCAATACGAAACGTTACATTAATTAAAATGCGTGAAGCATTAATAGATTACAATATGAATCATTAATAGACTACAATACGAAACATTAATAAACTACAATACACAACATTATATTAATAGACTCTCTGAATTATTACAATAAGAAATGTGTAAATTATTACATTAATAGTATTTACATACATGTTCTTATGTCACATAACTTGCAAATTATTATTGAATAGTATTCAAATACATGTTTTTATTGGAGTCTTGCTATTATAATTAAAGCGATATATTAGGAATTTTAAAATAAATTTTAAAGAATAGGAAAAAGTAACAAGTAAAACAATGTAAAAAAAATTAAGTAAAAAATGTAAAAAAAAATAAAACAATGTAGTTTTTTTTTAAGTAATACGATGTGAAATCATTAAAGTATATACATCAATAAATTTAAGAAGAAAAATAATATAAAAATTTAAAGGTATATAAATCATTTAAATTAAATAGGTTAAAATAAGTAAATGATAATTTGAAAAATAAGTCAATAATTATTTGAAAAATAATATAATTTTTCACTAGACAAGATGAAAATAGTTGAAAATAATTGATAATTTAAGCAAAATAAAGGGTCACACCTACATTTCATGCCCGTTTTAATATCAGCGTAGATCCAAATTCTATGCTTTACAAGCGCCGAGATTGATCAAATCTCTCGAGATGCAAACCTCTTCTTAGGTACCCATTGATTTGATTCAAACCAAACAACACATCTTTTTATTTAAGGTCCACATATAATTTTATTATTATTAATATTTAATATTATTTATGGCCGACATATAATATTTTTTATTTTGTTAGGAACGAACATTGCATCATTCCCCCACACATGGTTTTAAAACCATATGCAAGGCCCTCCTACAATCATGGGTTGTTCAGGAGGCCTTACACATGGTTTAAAGCCTCCTAAACCATGTACAATAAAACCATGGGTTGTTTAGAATGCCTTGCACATGTGCAAGGCCAACATTTTTTTGCGGATAATTCAATTTTGTGTTTTCTTTTGACCCACTTATTTTTTTACGGATAATTAAATTTTTACTTTTTTATTGTTTTGTTAGGTAGGAAGATTACAACATCTCCCCCATATTAGATTGTTTCTGTGGTCAACATTTATTTAGGCCTATTAGATAATTTATTTTTTATTAATAAAAATAACGTTACAAAAGTGATATTATTTTTTATTTTGTGTTACAAAATCTCTCCCATAATATTCACTATCACTATTATTTTTTGCCGACATGTTACAAACATTACTAACGTTACATCACGTTACAAGATCTCTCCCATAATATTCACTATCACTATTATTTTTTGTCAACATGTTACAAACGTTACTAACGTTACATCACGTTACAAGATCTCCCCCATAATGGGTTGTAGAGCGCCTCTCGGCGCAATAACAAATTTAGTTTTAAAAATATAAAAGGTGTGTTTTATATTAATTATCCAAAATAATCCAAGTACCCAAAAATCCAAAGCAATGTGATTTCAGTTGGATTGCATTGATTTTAGTAACTTTACTCTTTGATATTTGATTTAAATTACAATGAATTTTAATGTTTGTTGCATTAATATTAGTGATTCATTTCTTTCAATTATTAATATCAATGCAACAAACCATAAAATTCATTGTAACTCAAACCTAGTATCAAAGAATGGAGTCATTGCTAATTCAAAGCAATTTGAATTCATTGACATAATGTGACAACAACATTGAAAATACAAAGCAATTTGATTGCTTTTCATTTGAGTGTTCCACTCTCTAATATTAAGTTTAAGTTACAATGAATTTTACTAATATGTGTTGCATTGATATCAACGATTCATGTCTTTGAATAATTGATATCAATGCAACAAATAGTAAAATTCATTATAACTTAAACCTAATATGAGAGAGTGAAGTCACTAGTAATCCAAGTTGATGCAGGAGCATCTTGCTCTCCATTCAAACTATAAGCTCAATGTTGATCAGGCCTAGAAGAGGTCTTCAATTTTGAATCTTTGAACTATCACACTGTAAATAAAACTATGTTTTTATGTGACTCTAGATAGATAGTGAGTCACTAGGTGACTAATGAATCATGTAACAAAGTCCTAAATTAATGGTAGTGAGTCATATGATAGGTCAGTATGTTGTTGAGTATATTGAGGATCTGAACTAGAATGGTTCATAAATCTTGTTGTGTATAAATATGTAAGCCTACAAGGCATAGATAAACTGAAAGGATAGGGGTAGTAAAGACATAGATATAGAGGTCAGTAGGACTTGTAGGAATTAGAGAAGAGGCCAATTAGAGATGTATCAGGCCTAAGGATATCAGAACGCAGGTTCTGAAATAATATTGAATGTACAGTTTCAGTGTGTGAATGAAAAATCCTAATTAGGCACAATCTCTGTGTATAAATTGTATTATGTCTAAATGTGTGATTTCATAAGCATATGTATAAATGATTGATTAAATATCTCTTAATAGTTGATAAGCATGTGTGTAAATTCAAGGCTTCTGAGAGGGAGAGAAACATAGATTGATTCTCTAACCAATCGAGCAAGAATTAGATTAATAACCATTGAAGATTTCATGAGTTGAATGTGTGTGCAGAGTAACCTTGTTGCAGGGTTCTGGATCTGTAGATTGATCATTGTAAGGATCTATTGATCAGAGAAAAGTTAGATTTCCGAAGTCCGTTGAGGAGGGAAGAAGTCAAACAACGGAAATCAAAAGAATAGAATGAAAGGCTAAGGAAGAAGTTGGATTTCCGATTCCCGAAGTCTGGAAGTCGAAAGGCGAAAATCGAAAGAACAATAAAAGACTATAGGTTTTTCGATTCCCAGAGGCAGAAAGTAGAATGCAGACAATAAGCCAAGGTTTAAGTCTATGCGGGTTTGGATGGTTGAGATCATGGTAGGAGAAAATCCATGGTTTAAGTTTGATTCCGCAATCAAAAGATGTGCCCGAGATAGAGTGAAATTAACTATTTCAATAACAACAAATTGTGTGGTCAAGATCTAGTGGAAGAAAAGATCTACAGTGGAAGATAACTCCGTTAAGAAAAGGAGCACGAAAGTTAAAGGGGTATCAGGCTACGAAATTGGAAACCAATCGTTGCAAAGGAGATCGAGATCAATGAATGAGGTTGATCATGGAAGTAGATCAACGGTTGTGAGCTATTCCACTGGGAGAACTAGCACGGAAAAATAAATTCTTGATGTGCGTGAAATTTATTTAAAATATGCTTTACCCTATTTGGAGTCCATCGTCGATCTATATCTGACAGTTGTCAGTCATTTCATCAATGAACTAGCAGGTGAGTTAATTTCTAGAAGCAAAATCCTTATGAAATCCAGTTCACCGAAGCTTTGAATTCCTCTCTTTAATGAGCACTTCCTAGGACATTGGTCAGGTCAGTTAAATTTAAAGGTTCTGCTAAATATATAACTAGACTAAATTAAGTATCATTCTATGTAAAGACTGTATACAAGAGAGGCCTAGCATCAGAGTGGTGTCAAAGCAGAACAAGCATTTTGCATGAGGATTATTAGAGCCAAGAGGTAAATCAATTTCTAATTTCAATTAATTTTAAAAATTGAAGACTAACAATTGTGTTGAGAGGGTTAGTCAGGTGAGAGTATTCAAAATTGATTTAAATTACAAATAGAGAATGTGTGGTTAAATTTGATGATTAGCCATAGGAAAGTGGAGAAGAAATCCTTGGGAGGATTGGATAAGTACAATCATGGAGTTATGATGCATGAAAAGAGTATTTGAGTCAAACTACTCTTGAGAAATTGAAGAAAGCAAAGGTAAAGAATTTTTGGAAATTGTTATTGAATTTGAAAACTGATAATTGTGTGTGTTACGCTCAGTCTAGTATAAGGGATCATAGTAGATATTGGAGAGTAGGAGTATAGGCTCTGCAGTAAGAGAAATTGCAAACAATAACTATAAACCATAGACAAATGCAAATGAAAAAGATCAAAAAGAAGATCTTTTGAAGATATTGATGGATATATTTTCATCCAATTGTACAAGTGAAAAGTTTGAAAGTATGGGCTGATTGATGTTTGTATTTTGACTCTGGTTATATGATTTATTAGGACAGTATAAAAGAACACAAAAGTTCTTGTGAAAAGGAAAGAGGAAGCAATGGAAGAACCTAATAAATCCAATAGGGGTTGGATAAGAGAGGACTAGTGCATGTTCTCAAAAGAGGAGTGGATCTACAGAAGCCAAGAAGAGCAAAGTAGATGCTCAAAAGGTTATAGTGAGAGGACCAAAGATACGAAAAGGATAAGTTCAAGGAGAGATAACGTGTTGAGGTATAGAAGACAAGTATGGAGACTTGTTGAAGGTGAAGGATTAGTTACAGTCCACAAGTGAACAGGATGAAGTGCACAAAGGAGGATAAGGAGATAGAAACAATGACTACTGAAGGTTATTGCAGGGATTCAGAGAAAATCCACAACAGAAGAAAGAAGAAAGATAGTCACGAAGGATGTAGCGAATAATTGCTAGAGTTAGCAAGAGACATTTTGTGCTTTGAGAAGCATATGCAAGAAGCTGTTGAAGAAGCGAACCAGAGGTATGGTTGGTTCATGAAGATGGAATTCACTACAGGTGAAGCTACAACAAAATATGTTTGTTGGATTGAAGAAAGAACTCATAGAAGTTGAATATGAGATGGAGGTTTCATATTGTGAATCTGAACAAAGTCCTTTTCCTGAAGAGGATGATGAAGCAGAAAAAGAGAGACCAATTGAGAGTCTCATGAATTCTGTAAAGAGTATAGATCAACTAATGGAAGAAATGACTATGAGGTCGAATGAGACCAAAAGGTATTATGTTTTTTAGACTGGCTATTTGTTTGTGATTGCAGGTTTTATATCAGATAATAGGGAGTGTTTTGAAATTGTCTTAAAACTTGATGAAGTCAAATATGATTGTTGGGGCGCGTACCCTAAAGATTACTAGTCGTGGTAACTTCGCGGTTGTTGGTAAGCGGAGTTATGGGTCAAGATAGTCTTAGGGGTGTCAGGGTAAGTCAAAACCCTCTTTTTTGTAATAAACCCGTGGTTTAAATCCAGGGTTTAGGGATTTTTGGGTGCCCATAGTTTAAGACCATGGTTTTGTAAAAATGCGCAGTATAAATAAGCGCTTATGTAAAGAAGATAGGTTAGGTTTTATGATGAAAGAAAGATTAAGGAAAAGTTAAGATTGGTTTTGTGGAAGAAGGTTAAGTCCCGGCTGTGTGCGTGGACGACCTCTGCAACTATGTGCGCAGAGGGTTTTGTAAAGAAGATTGTAAGGAAAAACCTGCAGCTGTGTGCGCAGGGGCCTGCTGCTGTGTGCGCGGCTTTTTGAGGACTGAAAGGATCTACAGCTGAGTGCGCAGATCAAACTGTGGTTTTGTAGCAAGTTGAATAGAACACAGTTTGTGGAAGTAGCCCCTACACTAGGGGTGAACCACGTTATATCCGGTGTTGTGGTTTCTTGTGCTGTTTCTGTTTCTATTTCTTTTATGCATTAATAACTGTATACATCTGATAAGTTAGATCACTGCTAACATTTAGCTTCGCTGTGAATTCCCTGTAGTTGGTTGAGCAAGTCACGACTGTCTATTTATTTGCGAAGTTGTATGTGAATGAATGGTGAAACTTGTAATTATTGATTAATAAGATTATTAAAAGGCTAAGGTACAGTAATCCCCCTCTTTGCTTGTAGAAACCTGATTCTGTGGCATCCCATAGCTGTTTCGGGTGAGACTGCAACCTGCACGCAGGTTGTTGCCGAAAGGGCCAACACTGTGGGTCTTTTGTTGGTGCGACACAAAAGGTTTAAACCTGGGTCTGCCCTATTGCCCAACAAATTGGTTCCGTTGCCAGTTGAACTCAGTACTTGCTCAAGAGGGGTTTGCATTGTACCTCGGGGGCTATGTTCTGGAGGCCCTCTGTCAAAGACATCGGCGATTGGTTTGCTGAGACTTGTCTGAAATTCGCGCAGCAAGAGAATACGAATCCGTGTCGAAGCGCAAGTGACTTTTTACAAAGGTATGTTTTTTGTGATGCTTATGAAATTTTCTTTGGTAGTTTCCACGTAGAGTTGCACCAGTGGTTGTCTAGGTTAACAGAGAGGAGGATGAACTTTCAAGTTCGACGGATCCCTGTGTGGACCCCCGCCAGGGTCAATCTTGTGCAACACGTGAACAACGAGGTATCCCGCGCTGTTGACTTCTGGACGACGCGAACGTTGGAAGCCTTCGTGATAGAGTTTGCCATTGATACAATCACTTCTTTCAGCGAAGCTGAACTGCAGTTTTTCAAAGGGCCCCGTGGTAAGTTTTTAAATTCCTTAAGCTTGAAGATTAAAATACTATTGGTTGAAAAGGGTATCTTATTATTTGAGTCTGACTGCTAGTTTAGTAGTACTAACATATGTTTGCAAGTGAGAATATTTTCGACGCGCAAAGTGGGTTGCCACGAAGTGAGCAAAGGTACAAAAGAAATTTTGAATCCTACTCCTCAGGACAGGCCACTGCATTCCCCCTTGTAAACCCTCCACAACCAGACCTTGAAGAAAACCCTCCTGTCACCCCACAGCGTCGCTTTGTTACCCCTAAATTTCGGTCGCCATGTGATAGGAAACCAAGTCCGAATATTCCGGCCACAGGTCAACCTGCCCCCATAAATCCCCCCCAATCAACGTCCTGCCCCCCTCCCAATGCTCCCCGAACCACCATGGCCCACCTAGCTGATGACATTAAGCTGCCCATCTTCAAAGGAACGAGATCAGAAGATCCAGAACAGTTCTGGTTTTTATGTGAGGCCGTCTAGAACGCGAAGAGTATTACCGACCTGGATGTGAGAACCGTGGAGCTCATTACTTCCTTTCGCGACCGGGCTTTGACCTGGTTCATGAAATTCTCCAGTAATCAGCACCCCACTTTGGATGAAATCAAGGCCGCCATCATTAAGGAATTTAAGAAACCAAAATCAGAATCGCAGAGCATCACTGAACTCAAAGAGATTCAATAGCGGCGCGGCGAATCCGTGTGGGACTTTGACCAGAGATTCAAATTTTTATTAGACCAAGTGAGCTTCACTATTAGTCCTACGCAGCACAAGGAATGGTTTATCGCCGCATTATTGCCGCATATTAGAACGCCGATTATGCAACAGAAGGTTGCTGACCAGCAAGAGGCTCTGGAAATCGCAATGAAGCTAGAGACCGCTCCCGTCGGAGACGATTCTGGTCTTGCTCAAATCCAAGCGCAGCTGGCAGTGATGGCCCTGGAACTTCGTGACATGAAGAAAGCTAAAACCAGTCGAGAGGAGGTCTGGTGTACGCAATGTCGGTCCGAGGGTCACGCTAGGGACCAGTGCCCTGTGGTCAGAACCTATCTAAACACGGGCACACCCACCCAATTCAATGCCAGTGTTCTATATTGTGAGATTTGTCGAACCTCTGGCCAGCATCTCCCTGAGCACTGCCATCTTCTTCAGAGATATGTTCAAGTTCCCAAAAACCCCTACTGCCAGTTTTGTAAGTCCGTCGGGCATAATGAAGAAGAATGTCGTAGCTATGACCTTATGCGAGAGCGCACCTCTGATGCCTACCAAGTACACAATGAAGCCCAGAATAATGGTGGCTATGGTTACCGCGGCGGCACCTCCGGCAGAGGTGCTTTTGGCGGTCGCGGCCGTGGTGGGATGACCGGCAGAGGTAGAGGCCAGGTTGTGTGTTACAATTGTAACCAAGTTGGTCACTTGGCTCGCGACTGTCGGAACCCCACTACGACCTGTCGGTATTGCCGCGTAGTGGACCACGTGATTGAACAGTGCCCCCAGCTCCTCGCAAAGATTTAGGAAAACAACTGTGGCCCTACTCCAAGTATTCAGTTGATTTTCGTGGAGCAAAGACCTGCCCCAGCCCTCAATGTGGTCACCCGGAGTGGAGCTATGACACATACTCAAGACTCGCCAAAGAAACCTGCCACGGTGTGCGCACAACAGGCCTCCAAGAAAGTCCCAGCCCTTGGCCGTGCGAAGGACCACGCATCAGTCCAGGAGGCCCTGTGGGATAATGTTGACCTTGGCGCTGTAGAAATACCTGCGTGGCAACATCAGCAGGCTTCGCAGCCACAGGAGGCCTGGACAGATAAAGTAAGTACACTATCCTCTTTCTTGCAGAGCTGTATGAAACTCTTACACAATCAGAACGCTCTAAACGAGCTGCAAAAAGTTCTTGCTGTCACAGACCCTCAGAGAGGAATTGATCAGGAGAAAACTGTTAGTCGTGTCCGAAGAACGGGAAGGGAAATGAGGTTGAACGTTCAGATAGGAGAATATGATATGACTGATGTCATCCTAGATCTTGGATCAGACGTTAATGTCCTACCCAGGCAGACCTGGGGACAAATGGGAAAGCCTTCCCTGGTTTGGTCACCTATACAACTACGACTAGCTAACCAGCAAAGGATTGTACCGCTAGGGAGACTTCTTAGTGTCCCAATTGACATTGATGGGGTCAGTACTCTAGCATACTTTGAATTTATTGAGATCATTGATGACAGCAACCCTTACCCAGCCCTGTTGGGAATTGAGTGGGCCATGGCTTATGCTGCAATCATCAACCTTAAAAGGAGACAGATGACCTTCGAAGGAAATGGCCTACGCATTATTATACCCCTCGACCCATCCCAAGGAGAAAGATATACAGAACCACTCAGAGATGAAGGGGAGCAGGATACTCTAGACCACATCTATAACATCACAGCCAAGGATGCAGATTATGTCGAGCCTAATGCTGATGGTGTAATGGATTGGCAATGTGATAGCTCCTGCATGTCTGATTCAGACGATGGTCTGGAGAATTGGCAGCATCGACTATACGAGCTACATGGCCATAGGTGCGCGCAGATCACTCAGTCTCTTCGATGCATTAGCACACAGCCTCGAGAATTGCCTGCATAGGTTGGGATGACAGACCCTGGACAAATTATTGCACCTATGTCCAAACGAGTACCTCAGTCACAAAACACCCAGCATCTAGAAATAGCAATAGAGGCTACAGTAGCATGGGGGACCGATCATACAAAGCCTCAGCCTCGTCGGGGAACCTACCAGAAATTCTTGCGCGCCAAAGTTATAAGGCAAGCTCAAGAAGTGCGAATTAAGTTCAAGGGGCTGACTAGTCTTCAGTACTAGTTGAGGTGCAACTATGCAGGAAGAGACAACACACTCCGCAAGGCATGGATGCATAAGTTCATGCATCTCCTAGACCTTATAGTGAAAAATGGGCATATGGAGGTTGAGCTCTGCTACGGTACTGTAAGTAGGGATGACTTTTTGATCCCATTTTCTATTAACAAAAGTCGCCCTATCTTAGATCTAGCTTTCCGAGCAACCCATGATCACCCAGGAATTGAAGACCACACCAAGGGGCAGAGCCAAGACGCCAATCCCTCAAATCTAATAGTCCTGTCGCAGACATTCACCGGTAGGGTCGAAGGGCACTATTGTGCCGAGGTTGCTTATTACCCTGAAGCTTCAACCCTGATTCTGCCGAGGCCCAAAAACATAGCGGGGCTCAAAATCCGACCGTTGGGAAGCAGCCAATTTGGCGGCGGCAGAGTTTTAATTGCTTTAAATGACTGTACTAAGACCAGTACCGGCAATCGCGGACAAGATTTTCGTCAGACTTGGTGCCTTCAATGCACTGTCCTGCCCGATTTGATTGATGGCGTGTATAAGAAGACGCCCTAGTTAGGAAAAATTGCATCCTGCATTTCTTCACGAATTCTGAGTGAACCCATGACCACTGAACGTGAGATTGATGATTTGGTCAGAGAATTCAAGCAAGGTCTGATCCCTTGTTCTAATCAGCCGCCTACCCTAGCTCACTATGAAGACATTCCCCCAGCACCACCATGGCCGATGCAGACACGGTCTACCAGGAAAAAGTCTAGAACTGAAATTCGCACCAAGCGCAACCAAGACCGGTCGCAGCAAACAGGGAAAACACCAGCGGATCATCCTATGGAGACCTCTGGTTCCGCACAGGCCTCGGACGGGGGAAGGGAGAATATTCCGCCACCACGGCCACCATATCTACCACCTGTTCTCCCAGGCACCGTGTTACCCCGTCGGACAAAGCAATTTACATTAGCCACACCCTCGTTGCTACCAGGAGTACAGTTGATTGGAAGTATGACAGGGAAGATTGATCGGCTTAAGTACATCGATCACGACACCAATGACCATGGCAAGTTCCCACAATTTGAACCAGTAGAATACTTGCACCGCGTCAAGTATCCCGATCATAGGGTCACACTACTGGAAGTGCAAACATGGGCTGCGAGCCTGGACAAAGCTGGCCTACTCAAGCTATTTAACATTCCCCATTTCGGATGCGGCATACATGTGACTGTAGTGGCCAAGCAGTTACTAGCCCTGGTGCATGACGGCTATTTATGGATAGGGGACCAGCAAATTCCTATTGACGCCGCCCTCATCCACAGGATCACAGGTTTACCCATGGCAGGACCTGATCCAGGAACCGAATTTCCATCCAAACATGAAGATACAAAGCTCGCGCAAACCATGAAGGCGCGGTTTGGCCTGACAAAAGGGAAACGGGGGTATCACACTTCCGTGATTCAGGAGCAGCCCATTCGGTTTGCAGCTGAACTCTTAGCCTGCAAACTCATACAGAAATGCAGGCCAACTGAAGTACCTGCCCCGGTTATCCGGGTTGCTATGAACTGTGCTGCGGGGTATACTTATAATTGGGCCGGATATCTTGCGAAGGAGTTTTTGGAGGATGCCTGCGATGCGCAAGAAAAAGGTAGACCTTTTCATTATTCCTGGCTTATAATCCTTATTGCATTAGTTGGGTGGAAAGAACCCACTGAAGCCCAGTTTGTCGAAATAAACCCCGGCATGCCAGGGGCAGCAAGGTATGCCTCCCTATGGATATCCTCAGATTAGGAAGCTCAGCAGATGACGAACACTGTGTTTGTCTTCTATGCTATGAGTATTCACTATGAGATTGTGCGAACACCTCGACTTACCAACGAAGTGTTCTCTCAATACGAGGGCGTCGCGCACTTTAGTGCCGACATGCATCATGTTTTCATTCAAGCTCGTGCAGATCCTCAACGGCAATGCTTCAAATTACCATATGTAGTCACCGAACCAGATATCAGGTGGATCGTTCAGCAATGGCCGGCCGAATGGCTGAAAGATTTAGGGAAAAAACCCTCTATTCCGGTTCCCCCAGCTACCAATATTGGCGCAGGTACTAGTCAGGCGTAGCAGCAGAGCCCATTGGAAGATAGCGAAGACCTAAGTGATTCGCAGAGGGATGACAACGGCCAGGGTGGAGGCAGTAAACAGGATGAATAGGATGAGGAGTCGGTCAAGACTATATCAGCTCTTAACCCACCAACGAAGCGCACGTCATCAGAAGTAGCCGAGGTAACCAAGCCGCAGTCCCGCAAAAAGGCAAAAGCGTCGAAGGACAAAGATATTGAGGAAGAAGCCACTGTCACGCTGGATGTGCTGGAACAAGCTCTAGAACAGTCTATGACAGCGCTTACTAAAAAATGGTCAGAGTTTGCAAAACTGCATCTAGCTGGGCTCTCAGGTATTGCAAACAGGGTATCGGAGCTGAAGGAGCTAGCAGCAAAATCAGCGCACAGTACTGCGACAAGTAGCACTACAGCACCCGCACAACAGGATATCAGACAATGGCCACCCAGAGATCACCCGGGACAGGTATCAAGCGCAACTCTGCTACAGCCTGACACGGATCCCCGACCCTAGACGGATACAACCGCGGGACTTGATTATACGAATATGTCTATGTCAGAGTTGCACCTCCGCCAGCTTGCGATTACCAAGGAGATCCATACCCGAACCCAATTGTCCCAAACCCAATTGGAAGACACCATCAAACAAAACAAAACCTTTGCAGCACTTCTAGAAGAACTCGCACAACAGAAGAAAGAGGCCGAACATACAACAACTACGTTGATGCGAGCATTGGACGAGGCATGTCAGAGTCTTTCTGACTCTGACATACAGGGAGCAAAGGCACCAGAGCAGAGAATCACTAAGCTGAGAGACTATGCCCAGCAGTCTTGCAGCGAGTTTGAAAGGATGAAGATAGAACATCAGCACCAGATTGCAGAACTTCAACTGCGCATTCCTCCTGAGACTCCACCAAAGGTCAGAGAACAGGGCCAGCAGGACATCAAGGCTTTAGCAGCGAAAATAGCAGATAATGTGGCCAGCGTCGCAAAACTAATGGAAGACAGCATAGAAGGATGGGCGAACCTACAGGACCATCCAGATGTAGGTAAGGTCCAGGAAACCATCAAGTTGCATCAGGATGAATTAGATGCAGTCAAAATAGAAATAAAGACGCTGCCACCTATGCAGAAGATGGCTAAAGTAAAGCGCAGCAAGGAACTTCAGCAGGAGATCGAGTCCTGTAGGACAAAGGTAACGCTGCTAGAGAATGTGTTACAGCCCCTGGTTGATGAAGAATTAAAATTGAGCAATACTGTGGAGAGCTAGCTCAAACTTTTGAAGACCTATGACACTTTTGCGCAGGAAAAGGCTGACACAGACTCTTCTTCAGTATTACAGGAACTGGTGGAAAAGGAGAAAGCCGCTGATGAGATACTGCATAATCTCACCAATCGCTTCCAGGCCCTCACGCAGAAGATTCTCCCACCAGAGTCCTCGCAGAGTGTCCCGGGACGGGCCACTAGTGAGTCTTAGGGGCCTGTTGGGGTGCGTACCCTAAAGATTACTAGTCGTGGTAACTTCGCGGCTGTTGGTAAGCGGAGTTATGGGTCAAGATAGTCTTAGGGGTGTCAGGGTAAGTCAAAACCCTCTTTTTTGTAATAAACCCGTGGTTTAAATCCAGGGTTTAGGGTTTTTGGGTGCCCATGGTTTAAGACCATGGTTTTGTAAAAATGCGCAGTATAAATAAGCGCTTATGTAAAGAAGATAGGTTAGGTTTTATGATGAAAGAAAGATTAAGGCGAAGTTAATATTGGTTTTGTGGAAGAAGGTTAAGTCCCAGCTGTGTGCGTGGACGACCTCTGCAGCTGTGTGCGCAGAGGGTTTTGTAAAGAAGATTGTAAGGAAAAACCTGCAACTGTGTGCGCAGGGGCCTGCTGCTGTGTGCGCGGCTTTTTGAGGACTGAAAGGATCTGCAGCTGAGTGCGCAGATCAAACTGTGGTTTTGTAGCAATTTGAATAGAACACATTTTGTGGACGTAGCCCCTACACTGGGGGTGAACCACGTTATATCTGGTGTTGTGGTTTCTTGTGATGTTTCTGTTTCTATTTCTTTTATGTATTAATAACTGTATACATCTGATAAGTTAGATCGCTGCTAACATTTAGCTTCGCTATGAATTCCCTGTAGTGGGTTGAGCAAGTCACGACTGTCTATTTATTTGCGAAGTTGTATGTGAATGAATGGTGAAACTTGTAATTATTGATTAATAAGATTATTAAAAGGCTAAGGTACAGTAATCCCCCTCTTTGCTTGCAGAAACCTGATTCTGCGGCATCCCATAGCTGTTTCGGGTGAGACTGCAACCTGCACGCAGGTTGTTGCCGAAAGGGCCAACACTGTGGGTCTTTTGTTGGTGCGACACAAAAGGTTTAAACCTGGGTCTACCCTATTTCCCAACAATGATGAAGAAAGTCTCTCAAATTAAGAAAGGTGTGAAGTATTGCAGAAAAGGAATTCATTGATGAGTTGTTTGATAAAGGAACACAGTCAATTAAAGATGATCTGAAGATGAAGGATGAAAAATAAATGTACAAAGGAATTTCTACAAAGTAGAATCAGAATTACATTCTGATGAAGGGAAAAGTTGAAGTCACCTTGGACTGCCATGAAGTCTGAAGGAAAAGAAAATATGCTTTCCAAAAGCATAACAACAGTACATGATTCTGTTGTAATAAAAGATGAAAGGATACCACATGAAGATTTTATGTATCCTATAGCTCAGGCTGCTGAAGAAATAAGTGATGGTGAAAGGGATACGATGTTGTGTTTAGACCAACACAACATGGAGATGTCAGAGAAAATATTAACAGGGAATTTAGAGTCTCATGTTTTTGAAATTAATTATTCGTATATAATTGTAAGTATTGAAGAACACTTAGATGATGTGTCTATGCAGGTTGTGAACCATAGGATGAATGCTTTTGGGAAGAAAGGAAAGATCAGAATTGGACCATTGACAAAAGAATATGTTCACTATTGTGAAGGAGAACATAAAATCATCTTAGAAAAATATGGTGCAAGAGAGAGACTAGCTGAAAGTATCGTGAAATCTTGGGAGATTTCATATCAACAAAAGAATGTGTTGCTAAGACGGTCAATGGTAGATAAAAATTTCAATACTTTTGAAATTAATGAATTGTGTATATCTGCATGAATAACATGTGGTGAACCTTGTGAGGTTGTCCTAGAGGTAAATGAAGAAGAAGGAGAGTATCCATTTATTATTGACATGAACCAAAACCAAATGTTTGTTTTGGGATTAAAGGATGAGATGACATGGTCTTGTAAAAATAAACAAAAGAAAACACTTGCATATTTGGATAGTGGTGTTGTTGACAGACAAGGGAAGAAATCTGTTATGACACAGGAGGAGACTATATTGTCTCAAAAGGGTGATCAATATATAAAGGAATTTGTTGTTGTAAAGTTGGCTAATGAAGACAAAGAAGAAATTTCTAACCTTAGAAAGTATAATGAAGAGTTAGAAATGTTATAAGATTGGTTGATTAATCCAAAGATTGATAAAGATGACTACTTGATGCATGCAAGCATGGAACTGTTCAGTGACGGCATTGGAAAAGAGTTGATAGCAGGTAAAAACACCGAATTATTTTATAATTTAGTGGATAGTAGCAGAGAGTCAAGAGAACAACAACACTTTCAGAAAAAGAAGATGAAGGTGTGCTAGCTAAACGATAGATTGGACATGGAGATTGAATAACTAAGGTTGCTGATGGTGAAGGTGTCTCAGAGAAGGCATGAGGAAAGAATGAATATCTATATCAATATAGCAAATAGACAAAATAGTAGTAGAGTACAAATGACTAAAGAAGATTGCAAAAGTAAGGTTAGTGGAGCATTGCAACAGAAAATTTGGAAACCAGGAGAACTGAAGATGACAAAGACATAAAAACATGATGAGATAGATAATCAAATACAGAACAAGGTTTGGGATCGAGGCATACTGAAGATAAGGCTATGACCAAGAGGTCATATTTATTTCTTCCTGGGGAGTATGATGCAAGATCATCCTGCTGTCCATTCAAACTATAAGCTCAATATTGATCAGGCCTAGAAGGGGTCTTCAATTATGAATTGATAGTCTTTGAACTATCACACTATAAATAAACCTATGTTTTTATGTGATTCTAGATAGATGGTGAGTCATTATGTGACTGGTGAATCATGTAACAAAGTCCTAAATTAATGGTAGTGATTCATATGATAGGTCAGCATGTTGTTGAGTATATTGAGGATCTGAACCAAAATGGTTCATAAATCTTGTTGTGTATAAATGTGCAAGCCTACAAGGCATAGATAGACAGAAAGCATAGGAGTAGTAAAGATAGAGATACAAAGGTCAGTAGGACCTGAAGGAATTAGAGAAGAGGCCAGTTAGAGATGTATCAGGCCTAAGGAGATCAAAACGCAGGTTCTGAAACAATCTTGAATGTACAGTTATAGTGTGTGAATGAAAAAGCCTATTTCGGCATAATCTTTGTGTATAAATTGTATTCTTTCTAAATGTGTGATTTCATAAGCATATGTATAAAATATTGATTAAATCTCTGTTAATAGTTGATAAGCATGTGTGTAAATTCAGGGCTTCTGAAAGGGAGAGAAAGAGAGATCGATTGATCGATTCTCTTATCAATTGAATGAGAGTTGCAGAGTAAACTTGTTGTAGGGTTTTGGATCGACAGATTGATCACTGTAAGGATCGATTAATCAAAGAAAAGTTGGATTTCCAAATTCCATTGTGGAGGGCGGAAGTCGAAGGTGGAAATCAAAAGAATAGAAAAAATGCTAAGGAAGAATTTGGATTTCCGATTCCCGAAGTCCGGAAGTCGTAAGGCGGAAATCAGAATAACAGTAAAATACTATTGTTTTTTTTATTCCCAAAGGCAGAAATTAGAATGCGAACGATAAACCAAGGTTTAAGTCTATGCAGGTTAGATGGTTGAGATCGTGGTAGGAGAAAATCCACGGTTGAAGTTTGATTCCACAATCAAAAGATGTGCATGAGATAGAGTGAAATTAACCGTTTCGATAACGACAGATCGTGTGGTTGAGATCTAGTGGAAGAAAAGATATACGGTTGAAGAGAACTTCATTAAGAAAAGGAGCGCAAAAGTTGAAGGGGTATCGAGCTGCGAAATTGGAAACCAATCGTTGCAAAGGAGATTGAGATCAATGAATGAGGTTGATCGTGTAAGTAGATCAATGGTTGTGAGCTATTCTGCTGGGATAACTAGCACGAACAAAGAATTTCTAATGTGCGCGAAATTTCTTTAAAATCTGTTTTACCCTATTTGGAGTCCACCATCGATCTAGATCTGACGGTCGTGAGTCATTTCGCCGATGAACTAGCAGGTGAGTTAATTGCTAGAGATGGAAGCGAAATATTTATGAAATCCAATTCACCGAAGGTTTGAATTCTTCTCTTTAACGAGTGTTGTCTGGGACATTGGCCAAGTCGGTTAAATTTAGAGGTTCTACTAAATATGGAACCAGACTAAATTAAGTATCAGTCTATGTAAAGATTGTATACAAGAGAGGCCTGGCATCACAAGTAAAATCAAATTGATTTATACTTTCAAGGTTCTTGGATTATTTTACTATTTGTTGCATTGAAATCAGTGGTTCCTCTCTTTGAATCATATATATCAATGTAACAAATACTAAAAAATTAAAAATATTTAATCTGACATGTATATAAACACATTAAATTTACAGAATGATATCAATTTATCTTCTCTTAGAATCACATATATCAATGCAATAAACAATAAAATTAACTTTAACTTAAACCTAACATCAAAGAGTGGAGTCACCGATAATCTAGCTGAAATCAAATTTCTTTGGATTTTTAGAGTACTTGGATTATATTACTATTTGTCACATTGATACCCAAAAATACAAAGCAATACTTGGATTGCATTGATTTCAATAACTCCACTCTCTGATATTGTTTTTAAGTTACAATGAATTTTACTGTTTGTTGCATTTATATCAGTGATGCCTCTCTTTGAATCATTGATATCAACGTAGCAAACAATAAAATTCATTGTAACTTAAACTTAATATCGAAGAGTGGAGTCATTGATAATCTAAAACAATTTGATTACATTGACATAGGTTGATGTAACATGACAACATTATTGAAAATCCAAAGCAATTTGATTGCATTGATTTCAGTGACTCCACTATCTAATATTAGGTTTAAGTTATAGTGGATTTTATTGTTTGTTGCATTGATATCAATTATTCCTCTCTTTGAATAACTGATATCAATGCAACAAATAATAGAATTCACTATAACTTAAAAACATAATATTCGAGAGTGAAGTCAATGATAATTCAATTGATATCAGTAATTCCTCTCTTTAAATTACTTGTGTCATCAACAACTTCACTCTCTCGTGTTAGATTTAACTTATAGTGAATTTTACATACATAATGATGATCATCTCCAAATATCATGTGATTGTGCTAGATTGCAACTAGCCTAGATCCATCTTAACTTCGGATCTACCCTGTTCCAAGAGAGATCAAATTTCTCAAGATGCAAACCTATTCAAATAAAAAAACAATAAAAAAATTTACACCTCTAAAGATTTGATCCCTTTCAACACATGATATATCCAAAATTAAAATAAATTTAAGCTAATGATAATCATCTTTTCAAAACATAAAATCTCAAACTTTTTAAAACATAGAATCTCCCCCTAATATTGAGGCCTCTAACTTGATTAAGTGACAAAGTTCTAAGTCTAGGTCACTATAGAGTTGATGCCACCATGCCTCTATCAAAATGAAGGACCCAATTGTAAGGTCGCACGTTCAAACCCTAACCACTCCAATGTAATAATAATAATAATAATATATTTTTAACGTCACCACCAAGAGAGACACCAAATTGATGTATGGGACCCTCTTGCTTGTGGGACAAAGGACCCCCTCTGTATAGTGATTTAACTGCTAAAGTCTACAAAGGTGTATCTACGCTACCCTCTTTGGATTTGAACCTGTAACCTCCTAAGAAAAAACACATGCTCTTAACTATTAGACCCACTCATAACATACAGCAAAAAAAGAACTATTACAACAATTCAAATGATGATCTATCTTTATCCACATGGACCAATCCCTAGATCCCACTTTCCACTGTGACATTTTCATGACAAGTATGAACTAAGTGCCTTTCGAAATTTATGGCAATCAACATACAAGATGTATCATAAGTGCGTCTAGTAATCTAAGGTGGGGCCAAGATGAAGAGAGCCACGGAGAAGCCATAGGGTACCCACACCTGCAACTAAGTTTTCGTGAGAGAGATCATGGGATCAACTTACGTTGGTTGTTTTAAAGTCAGGAGTGTATCGTATACTTTATATGCTGGACCCTATTAAAATTGAAAAGTGTATATCCTACTTGATAAAAAAAAAGTGTATATCCTATACTTGATATGGTGGACCCCATTAAATTTTTTAACAAATGTCTAGGTTGAAAAGGGGCTTTAATAAAGTGGTTTCTTCCATCAAACCTTTTTTTTTATAAAAGTATTAAGGACTTTTTATCTAGCTTGAAAGGGGCTTTAATCAAGTGGTTTCTTCTATCAAACCTTATAATTTTTTTTATAAAAGTATTAAAATCTTTTTTTTTAAATTTTAACCAAGATTGGTTTAAAGATTGGATGATTATGGTTTTATAATCAAGATTGGTTTACAGATTGGATGATTCTGGTTTTATAATCATGTTATCTGATAATAATTTTTTTTATTGTTTATTGTTTATTTTTATTGCAAAAAATGAATTTAATATTAAAAAAAATTGTATAGTTTTAACATTTAAAGGGGTTGGATTCATTGGTGAAGAGTGAGGAATTTTTTACTTAGTGGGCAAGGTTAAATTCCAATGAGGTCCTAACTTGGAGCCATGGGGGTATCTTGAGGTAGTGGTCGAACATGTGGTTCCACCCAGAAAGATTAAATGATCTCGTGACCCATGGACACATAAGTGGATCAAAGCCCACCCCCATGTCCTCCTAACATTTTTGTCAATTCTCGCTACCTCATTCGATTAAGATGTGGGTCTCGTTAGCAAAGCAACTCGGGTTCAATTCCCCTTAGGGGTGAGCTAGTTTGGAGGAGACACCCAAAAATCCATCCATGTTAAGGGTTGGTATGACCCAGACCGAGTGGGATCTTTGAGTGACTTTGATGACTTAGATGCCCCTGGATTCCGATTCTTAGCTGATGACTCATTGCTACCAATCCAAAGTAACAAGTAATTAAACAAAATATTATGCAATTTCAACACCTCATATTTGCAATTCCAATTATTTCAATTAAATTGTTAAAAATAATAATTAAAACTAAACAATAAAAAATATCCAAATCATCTAATCTTCAAACTACTTGTTATTAAAATACCTTTTAACTAAAAAATCACAATTCAAAAACTCAATGACTCCACAAAAGCTACACCAAAACATATCTTTAGAAAAAAACATAACAATGTTGCTTGATCTTTAAACCTTGGATTAATATTGATTTTCTTTTAATAATAAACTTATACTAATATTATTTTTTTTACAAAAACATAGTGGTAGAATATTAAGATACCGGTAAATCAGCTACCGAGTGCTTTGACAAGAAATTTGAGCATAATAGTAGAGAAAACTATTTCAGAGCTAGACTAGGAATCCAAAGTGCGCAACGGCCTTATTTTAGCAGTTTAAAAGGAGAGGAAACAGAGGAGAATAACGGTGAAGACACAGGTGAACACACAATCCAACAAATCAGCTTGGTGGCTTCATTTGTTCATTTTAGCTGCCAGATTCGCTACAGCTATCTCCAGCTCGCTTAGGCGCTTTCCAAAGTCACCCAGCATATTGGCATTATCCTTGAATCCAGTGCGAACTTCATCTTTGAACTCTTCCATTTTCTCTGATGAGGCCGCTTAATTAGATCGCAGTTTCCTTAAGTCATCATTAAGTAAATCCTAGGTTTTCTCTCCTGCTTGAGAGACCTCTTTCAGTTTGTTGTCATGGCTGTCCAATCGGCCCCTGAGTCTTCCCAATGAAGTTTCAAGCTCTGCAATTTGACCTTCCACTGAGATACCCGAGGAGGAGCTGGTCGTCGCCATTGCCAAGATCGGATGAAAGCTCTTCTATATCCACACTGCAAAGGAGATCTCCTTATCCTTTAGAGCGCCAGAAAGAACTATTGCTTTGTTGAAGGAGAAATACCATGAATAAGTACCAGACCGATCGATGGAGAGGCTCACAGAATGCTTGTGAGCAAAATCGAAAATCAGAGATTTTTTGCAGAGCATGATGTTGAAGGATAATCTCTGCGCAGTAGATCGCTTTCTAGCAGAGGAGCTCGCCCTGCACCAGCTAAGGGATGTCCCATCTCGCGCCCACACCATCCATGTGCAAAATACCTTTGCTCAGGAGGGTACCATCATTTGTTGCACTATCTGCCAGGGGATTCAGGCCTCTAAGGACGTGAAAGAATCTTATGGACTAGAAACTTTTACAAAGGAGACAAATTCTAAGAAAAATTTGAGTAAGATGAATGTTGGGGGGACGCTTCTTCTTAACAATGGTATGGATAAGAAGGCGAGAATCACCAAAAACTAATAACTTAGTTATTCCTTTGTCTTGGGCAATCCTCAGCCCTTGAAAAAGACCGCAGAACTCTGCTTTATTGTTAGTATCAATGCCAAGACCCCAAGCATATCTGCTAATAATGTTACCATTAGCTTCAGTTATGACTCCTCCACATCCAGCTAAGCCTGGATTGCCTTTCGATGCTCCGTCAAAGAAGAGACAGAGTTCATTCATGCTTAATTTCCAACTGTTGAAATCAAGATCACCTAGCCGGATTTCCCAATGAGCATGGGGATTTGTTAGAGCTCGACTCTGGTGGTTGGGGGCAAGCATGCCAAGCCAAAAAGTTTCTTTTGGCAGAAGGGGCGAAGTGGTAAAATCTTTCTGACTAAGTGCTTCCCCAAGAATAGCTCTTTCTTGGACAACGACCTTGGAGGGATGGCATTCCTGACCCCTGAAGATACGATTGTTTCTTTCCAGCCAAATTTTCCAACAAATGGCTTTTAACATCCAATTCCAGGCTGTTTGTAGCAGGGGCTTCTTGGCAAGCTGGAAAGGAGAGAGACTCATCTAGTTTGAAAGCAGGTCTTGGACAGTTGTAGGTAGAATGATGCTTGGGTTCACCCTCAAGGCTTCATTCCAAACCTCATTGGAGTAATGACCACTCAGAAGGATGTGATCTGAAGTTTCATTCTCACTTTTGCAGAGCGAGGATCTGGTCGGGCCTTCCATTCCTCTTTTCATGAGGTTTTCTCCCATGAGGATACTTTTGTGGGCTAGGGTTCAGCAGAACATGTCTATTTTTGGGATGAAGGGAAAAGACCAAAGAAACTTCCAGGCCACCGGGTTGGGGGCAACGTAAGGGACAACTAGGATATTCTTGTAACCTTCATTGGAAGAGTAGATTCCAGAATTGGTTCCCCATCCTCTTTTGTCTTTGATTCCTTCTTTAACGGGAGCTTTGCTTTGGAGGAGGCGAATAAGGCTATCAGCTTCTACTTCTAGCTCCGGAGGGGGATTTCCTAGATCCCAACCAATCCAAATGTTACCTTCCCACGTTGACAGGTCCCACAGATATTTGACTCCTTTATTTTCTAGGCAGCGTTTGAGATTTTCCACTTCCAAGCAAGCCCCTATTGGAGCTTCCCCTAGGATAGATTCGTCCCAGACTCTAATAGATTTCCCATCACCAGGAATCCAGTAAAGGTTCTTTTTGAAAGTTTCCAGCGCTTTAATACATAATTTATAGATCGGAGAACCATTTCTGATTGGGGGGGGGGATATTCAGACATCTCTTCCTTGTCCCTGGAAAGTATTTTTTCTAGAGGACTTTCTTGCTCCAACTATCTTTCCCAGAAACAATTTGCCAGAGCAATTTAGCTCCAAGGGCCAGATTTTGGATGGAGAGATTCCTCACCTGGAGCCCACCTTCCGAACGGGATTTTTGGATCTTATCCCAGCTAACAAGATGGAGTTTCCTTTCATTCCCCTTGCCCCCTTCCCATATAAAATTTCTGATCAGACCTTCTATTTTCTGACTTACCATACCCGGGGCGAGCATAATGGAAGAGTGGTAAATAGGCATGCTATTTAATACAGCTTTTATGAGAACTGTCTTACCAGCTAGATTAGGCCAAATGGCATTCCAATTTTGGATTTTGCTTTTAATTTTATCTAGAATAGAATCCCAATTTGCTGATTTGATTTTATTCTTGCAGATAGGGATGCCAAGGTAAATGAAGCTCTCCCAATCCGTTGTGTCTTCCATTCTGAGCTTTCTGGTTATTTCACGAATCTCTCTTGCTGAACAGTTCCAGCTAAATATTTTGCTTTTTTGGAGATTGATTTTGCTTCCGGACACCTCCTTGTAAATTTCCAGCTCTTGCTTAAAGTGCTCGGCAGAATGGGAGCTTGCTCCTCCCAAGAACAAGGTGTCATCTGCAAATTGGGCATGATTAATGTTCCGAACATCATTCACTATCCGAAGACCTGGCAGCGTATGGATCTCTTGGCATAGATTGAGCTGAAAGCTGAGGACCGAAGCTTGAATAGCATAGAGAAGGGGAGACAACGGGCAACCCTGTCTTAGACCTCTGGTGGCTTTGAAAAAGTCCGTGGGTCTGCCATTGACTAGAGGGGATATCCATGGGGCTTCCATGCAGCCTTTGATCCAGTTTATAATGGTTGAAGAGAAGCCAAACTTAGCCATTACTACAAACAGAAAATCATGCCTCACACGGTCAAAAGCATTAGCTAAATCAAGTTTAACGACCATACCTTTCTCCTTACGCTGATAGCTGGAGTGGATTGCTTCTTGAACGAGGATGATATTGTCAAGGATTTTCCTTCCCTTGATGAAACCTCCCTGATTCTCTGGAATAATTCTGGGCAGAATTCTTTTTATCCTAGTGGCAATAATCTTAGTGATGATCTTATACCCAGTGTTGCATAAAGAGATCGGTCTGAACCGGTTGAAGGTGTTGGCTCCTTTTTCTTTCGGGATCAGAGATAGGAAGGAGGATTTGGTGCTTCCCCCCATCCTGTTGACCAACTGAGAATGCCGAATAATTTTTAAGAGGTCTATCTTGATTATTGATCAACATCTTGAGAAGAATCTAGTTGTGAAACCGTCAGGACCTGGAGCACTATCAGGTTTCATAATTGAGATTATACCTTTAAGTTCGTTCATAGTGACCGGCGCAGTAAGAATATTGTTCTCCTCAGGATTGAGCAGATTCGGGATGAGGTCAAATGGGTAGGACGAGACGTCAATCGGATCCTCTATGGGCGCAGTGAACAAATCCTTGAAAGTTTCATGGGCAGCCTACTTTATGCCCTCAACGTCTTTGATCAGCTCACCATTGAAGTTAATTTCAACAACTACATTGTAATTCTTACATGCCTCAGCCTGTTTATGAAAGTAATTTGTATTTTTGTCTCCACTTAAGAGCCAAAGGTTCTGGGATTTTTCCCTCCAGTATTCTTCTTCCATCCTACAGGCCGAGAAGAAATATTTTTGAAGCTCCTCTTCCTTTCTAAGAGTGCTTTCGGTAACAGGGGCGACATCCATGAGAGTCTGATGAGACTCCAGATCAGCTTGAGCCATTTGTCTTTGAGATATAGGCATGATAAGGCGTCTAGCCCAAATTTTCAGGTCCTTCTTAAGCCATTTTAATTTGGTTTCCCAAATGAAGGAAGGCATCCCTTTGATTGGAGTGGTCCAGGAGTCAGCCACGACTTGCATGAAGTCTTCACGCTGGATCCAGAGAGAACTAAATCGGAAGGGGATAGGACCAAGCTTCTGATCGAGAGAGAGATCAAGAAGAATGGGCTTATGATCAGATGTACAGTGAGGAAGGATTTTGGAGGAGGCTAAAAGCCCCAAGGAGAGAAAGGAGGAATGCACGAGGAACCTATCAAGCCGGGCTGCGACATGCCTAGGGCCAATTCTCTTATTCGTCCAGGTGAAAATACCTTTGGCTGGTTTAATATCGAGGAGATCCCATCCAAGGATGATGTCCTCAACCCATTCCCTCGAGGGATCCCTTACCAGCGAGCCTCCTTTTTTCTCATTAGTTGCAAGGGTGACATTCAAGTCGCCTGCAACTATAATATTATCAAGTCGATGGGTGTTGAGATAAGATTCTAACATTTGCCAGCAGTCTTTTTTTTCCGAGAGTAGAACAAGAACGTAGAGATTGAAGAGACTTACAGAATGCCCGGAGGCTTTATGGACGAGTTTAGTGAAAATCCAATGAAGCTCACGAACTTCAGCTTCAAGATCATAAAGGTTGGAGTTCCAAAAAGTTGCTATGCCTCCAGAGGCACCTCTAGAGTTACTGGCAATCCTAGGGCCTTTATTCCAGATTTTTTTCCCAGCTTGGAGGACGGCGGCTTCCTCCATTTTAGTCTCCTGGACTAGCAGAATCTCAGGGTTGTGAATTCGGACTAGGTCTCTCATTGAGTCTTATTTTAGAATAGAACTTAAGCCTCTGTAATTCCAGGAGATGTACCGCATTAAGAACTATTCTGGGGGGGGAGGCCCCTTTTGAGGCCATAGCTGATCCTTTCCTAGATCTGGTGTTCAATATTCCTTTTAGGGTTTTTTGTGAGCCTTCGAGGACATCTAGATATGATGCCTCTTCTCTCATCTTCTTTTTTGATTTCCTCCCCCTTGGGTTTTTTATAGGAGCCGCCTGCAGACTGCTGGATGAATCCCCCTCATCCGACTCTTCACCTGGATCGGAGTCTAGCAGAGACGGATCTATGATTGTTTCTTTGGCAGGTTCAGAGATAACAGCCGCCGATGAAGCTCTTGGTTCAAAATGGGGTATTTCCCTAGGTTCCAACGAATCTGTACTTTGGTTTCCAGTCCCATTGTTGCTGGGCTGATTTTCGGATTGATTTTCAACTGGGAAGATGGTCGTCCGTGGTTCTTCAGCTTCATGTATGATGATTGGCGCACTTTGGGTGGCTTCCTGGTTGTTTGAGCTCGTTGGTTGGTTCTGCATTTCACCTCCTATCTTCTTTTCTTGGTTTTTGTTGTTTAGTTTCCCTTTTTTGACTTTTTTCCATCCTTCTCCTTCTTCATGGACTTGAATTTGAGGGCAGTTTTTCTGGAAATGACCATGCTCATGGCAATGGCGGCATTTGAATGGAAGTTGTTCATAATCCAGTTTTTGGAAGTGGTTCCAGTCTCCCACTTTCAGTTTAACTGCCTCCGGCAGTCCTGCTTCAAGATCGACCTCTACGCATATTCTGGCGTAGGAATATTGGCCTTTGTTCTCTGCTTTGTCTATGAATCTCCCAAGAGCATTCCCTACTTTTTCCAGTGTTTGAATGTTCCAGCAATGGACTGGGAGATTTGGGAGCCTCACCCATATGGGTACTTCTTTCGGAACATCTACTTCAGCATTGAAATCCGGGGTCCATTTATTGAGGTACAGCCCTTGGGTACCCATGAAGTACAGACCACTCCTGAAAACCAGATCTCGGTCTTCTTTGGATATGAATTCGAAGATGAAGAATCCTCTTCCCACTGGGTAACAGGTAACACTATTCTTGAGTTGCGGTCTCCAATTCCTTTGGATCCAATCGTCTGTGGTTCTGGTAGAGGGCCATAACCCCATGAACTGCCCTACCAATCCATGTTCAGCTAGCGCCAGAGCTATCTTGATGGGTTGTTCAACCAGAAGATCTATCTCAGGTACTGCATCAAGTTTTTAAATGAATTTGGTAATGGAAGGGGCAACCGGTTTTAACCCTGGTGTCGAAATAAATCTTCTGAATGCATCCTCAGCCGAGGAGGAAGGAGAGGGAGGGATGAGCCCTCCCCCAGGCGCTGCCATGGGGCGGCCTGAGTTCTCCTACGCCAGAAACCCTGCTGCTAGGGCAACACGTTGCCTCCAAAGCGATCTCTCCAAAGCCTGCGCTCCTCACGAGATCTAGGTATTAGCCGTTGGCCAAAATGTTTCCCAATCATAATCAAATGTCAACTTATACTAATATTATTAGTAAGACTAAAGTTTGGTCAAAAAATGAAAACATAACAATGTTGCTTGATCTTTAAACCTTGGATTAATATTGATTTTATTTTAATAATAAACTTATATTTTATTATTAGTAAGACTAAAATTTGGTTTTTCTATTTTAATGATCCCCACAAAAGCTTCAATCAACATGAGTTTGCAACTAAACACCACCAACGTGCATTAATTTCAAAATCAATCTACCATGGTCCCCTAAAGAGATTCTGTTGATTAGAAGCTTGTATAGAAGAGTTTTTTTTTTAGAGAAAAAAGACAGTCTTACCTTTTATAAAATTGTGTCTTAAGTACAAGACACCACTGAAGTACAAAGAGAACTTAAGTCTATAGAGACTTACAAACTGATTAAGTCATAAAAACATTTTTTTCCAAAAATGTGGTGATATCTATAGAGTATCATACTCTGCTTAACTATCCACGGGTCCAAATGTCAAAATAGGCTACCTGTTTAGCGAATACATAATATCAAAATAAAAACATAGATTAATAAAGTTCCAGAGTTCCAGAGTTCATAAGGCTATCTCCCATAAATTCTTCTCATAAAATGTTCATGTCCCAATACCCATAGCCCTCTTAGATAAGGCATCAACCTCCATATTGTGTTCCCTATAGATGTGTTGAAATTGCAGAACCCTAAACTGAGCCTTCAGAAAATTAACCTTGTTTATCCAATGCTTCAGTTCCATAACATGAATCATATGCTTATCAAGGGCCCAATCTATGATGACTTTTGAGTCTCCCAAAATATGAAGTTCAGATATCTTCCTCATGTTAGAAAAATAAAGCAGGCCCCAAAGAGCAAGGAGCTCAGCCTTGGTATTGGTTCCCCTGCCAACATCCATATGTAGAAAGAAAGTGGAACAATTCTCCATCTATAATTTCATTCCAGCACCACAAAAGCCATCTTTGGCCGCTCCATCAAAGTAGCTCAAATGCCCACCCAGAAATTTTGGTGGTGCTTGCACTGTTCTTCTGATTTGTCTGAGGCTGATGTTGATAGGAAAGAAAGGAGAAGTGCAAACATTTAACAAAGTATTATGAATAGTAACAGGAAATTCTGGAAAAATAAAAGAATTCCTCGATTGCTAGACTTCCCAAATCATTAGGCAAATGATCTCCAAAGGTGACCCAGTGTTCAATATTCTTAACCAGAGACAGGAAATCCCATTGCCACTGTTTCTTAATTCTATAACAAAGACTAGAACCTATTTGCTAGAAGAAGGAGCAAGAGCCAAATAAGTGTACTGCAGATTCAAATTCTTGAAAACAAAGGGCACAAACACCAGGTCCATAGTAGCCATGGGATAACAGAGTATCCCAAGTAAGAATATTTCTATTGATGGTGAGCCAACATAAATACTTTACCTTACCAGGAAATTTGGCAAGCCATAGGACCGATTGCCACCAAGAGTGAATAGGTTCTCCAATCAATTTAAGAAAATGTGGATTAGCTAGATTATCTTTAACAGTCCCAGAGTTTGACTTCACTTCCCAAACAATCTCAGCATGATCCAAGTTTAATATAATGCCAACATTATAAAGGGATTCCACATATATCTTCCATTCTAATGCCAACACCCCTGAAATACCCAGGTCTGATGGAGATAGCCAATAAGATGTAAACTAGTTCTTTTGAATATAAATATCTTGAATGGTCAGATAATTCTTCTCACGTAGCCAACCCAATAGCTTATTTTAGAGAAAAGGTCGATCAATACCAACCAAAGGGTCAATTCCAATGTAAATGTAGTTCCCTCTACCTGCTTTCCAACTGATATCCTGAGTGATTGAGGACAAACTAGTGAGAAAAATTCTCCAAATATATGAGGGGAAAGAGCAGATCAGATTATCTCCGGGAAGCCATAATTCCAGAGGAAGGCGATGCATGTATTTGGACTTTATGATGTCTCCCCAAAGGCTAGGAACAGTGAGGGATCGCCACATACTTTTGGAAATGAGTGATAAATTGAAAAATCTTCAAGTGATTTATACCCCAGCTCCCCATTGCTTAGGTTGAGAGAGAGAGAGCCAACTGACTAGGTGGTATTTCTTACAATTGATAACCCCAGTCCATAGAAACTGGAACACAATATTACGCATTTGTTGGATAACTTTAACAAGGAAGATGAATAATGAAAACCAAAAAACTGGTATCGACTGAAGGACATATGTTACCAGAGTGACCCTCCCACTGAGAGAAAGCCATCTAGGTGTCCAATGGTTCACTTTAGGTTGAAGTTTTTTTATAAGCCAGTTCTAGTCAATTACTCAGTAACAGTTAGGCTTAATTTGAAAAGCAAGATATGTGAGACCCTCCTCCATATACTTGCATGCGAATTTAAAAAGTTGAGTGATTCGGTTCAAGACCTCCAGCGACAAATTGTGGGCACGAAGAACCGACTTCCGAGAATTAATAGACATCCTCGTGGCCCCACAAAATAAATCAATCAGGGATTTATAATGCATCCATTCCAATAAGATTCCATCTCCAAATAATATCACATCATCAACAAATAGGGTATGGGTAATATTTAAGGTGCCTGTTACTTTGATGCCCTTAATCTTCCTGTTTTGCTTGCACTGTTTGATGAGAAGACTCATTCCTTATATAATCAGTAGAAACAGAGAAGGAGAGAGCATATAGCCTTGGTGAATACCCTTGGAGCCATGGAAGAATGAAGAAGGTGAGCCATTAACCAAAACTTCAAATGTAGCACTAGTCACACAAGCCATAATCCATCTAACAATAGTAAAAGGAATGCATATTTGCAAGAGTGTCAGTCAGAGCATGGTCCAATCCACCTTGTCATAGGCTTTCTCCAAGACCAACTTAAGGGTAATGGAGGGCAATCTCCGAGTATTGATTGAATGAAGTGATTCTTGTACAATCCCTACAGCATCCAAGATCTGTCTATTCGACAGGAAACTGAGTTGTTTAGGAGAGATGTACCTACCCAGAGCAAGATTCAACCGTTCAACAATGATTTTGGATATGAGCTTATAGAAGAGGTTGCACAAAGAAATAGGCCTATAATCAACAAAAGTCACAGGCCTGTCAACTTTAGGAATCAAAGTGAGGTAATTTTGGTTCAAATCTTCAAGGATCACGCCTATCAGCCGTGATTCTTTAATGGCCCTGACCATCTTCGAACCCGGCAGCTCAAAAAAGTGGAGGAAGAATTCGACAGTCCAGTCGTCCAGCCCTAGACTTTTGTCTTTGGCAAAAATATGGAGTGTCACTTCAAATTCCTTTAGAGAGATAGGAGTGTTGAGGGCTAACCCTTCCTTAGAATTAAAATAAGTAGGAAAGAGATTGACAATATTGAGCTGCTCCACAATATTATAATTACCAAGATCTCTATATAAATTCGAGAAATGTTCACATGCCACCCGTTTAATAGCCCTCTTCCCATAAAACATAGTGTTGTCTGAATCAGTAGCTTCCCAAATAGAATTGCAGAGGCGTCTTTTATTGGAAAAATTATGAAAATACTGGGTATTTTCATCACCTGCCAAAAGCGAAATGGATCTTCTTTTCTGACGTAAAGTATCTTCCTTATGGGAAAGAATCATGAGGCGAGAGCTATTACAGTCTTTAATCTCCACCTAAAATTTCTCCGAGCATGGGTCATGTAAAAGAGGGTTTTCCAGATTCAAAATGTCTAGTTCCAGAGTTATAATGTCAGATTCCAAACTGGCCTTCATCTCTTACTCCCATCGTGAAACATGAGCCTGAAGTTTATTCAGTTTAAACATCATCATATTAGGAGGATTCAGATAAGCAAGGGTCTCCCCTGATATTTGTTCCCACTTAGATTTCACAAAAACCCCAAACTATCTTTTGTAATACATGTGGGATTAATTTTAAAAGGGTACACCTTAGGAGAATGGTCAAAATCAACTTGCAGAAGGATGGCTTGATGGTCTAACACTCCAGCTAACTGGTGCCAGGATTTGTATTTGCCAATGAATTCACACAGTGCCTCTGACATAAAGAAACAGCTGAGTCTCTTGGCGATGGATAAAGTTCCAACTCTCCCATTTGACCAAGTGGGGGAGAGAACACAAGGAGCAATGTCCAGAAGCTTAGAATCTAATAACAAAGAGATGAAATAATCATCCATAGTATCGCTTGGGTGTCCCTTCCCTCACACTTCTTTCGTCGACCAAGTGAAGTTCAGGTCTCCCCCCAAAATCAAATTAGGGAGAAGCAAGAGACCGTTGTTGGCTACCGCTTCCCAAAAAATCCGACAATTAGCATAAGGACCATAAATATTTTACAAATGAACCTATTCATTGAAACCAATAAATTTCCCTTCAAGTAGAATTCTTGCAATAGAGTCAAAATCATGGAAGTAAACCAATAAAGGGTTCCATGCAACCAGAGAACCACCAGACAGACTAGTGGCATCCTTTGCACAAACCCTCAAAGACGGTCTTAATTGCAGAAAGTAATCACAAGCGTTGACCCCTAAAGACATGGTTTCTTGAAGCAAAGCAACGGCCGAGGAATGAGATTCAAAAATCCATTTAAAGGCGGTATGTTTGGGGCCTCCACGTAGCCCACGAATGTTAAGGCTGACTAGGATCATCGGTTCATGTGAGAGGGGGCTGTGCTTTATCTAAGAGCCCGTCGAAGAGGATGAGGGACCAAATATAGATGCGGGAGGGAGGCCTCTACTGGTCAGAGAAGCCACTCTATGATTTGTGAAGGATTTGTCCTGGATCAAATCCTTTGTGCCCTTCATGTTTCCTTTACCCACCATTTTGGGTTTGCGAATTGAAACATTTTACAAATGAAAAGTAGAAATGGGGAAAATATTTTTCGAGTCTTCTTCATTACCAAACACTTGGAGCTGGGTGAGCGACATAGAGGAGGGAAAATACTCAGAAATACCACTCCCCAGAGGAGAGACACAGTCATCCAGGGAAGAGGACTTCGAGTCAAACTCTTTAGAGTGTTTGTCTGCAGTAGGAGAAGGCGAGAGCACAATATTCAAATTGTTGTCAAAAGAAGGAGAGGATAAGTCAATTGGATCAGTAATGGGCCTAGGAGATACCTGATCATAAACATAAGAGGTTGCTCCCACACTGTTAGACATAATAGATTTGGGGACTAGATTATTATAGAGAGAGGTGAAGAAGGAGACACCTGAGTAGATTGAACATTAACAGAGGGCGTGATAGCCATAACCTCCGAGGCTGCAATGCCATTAAGAATATCATTGGCTGTAATGAGAATTAACAGCAAAGGGATAGATTGAGTAAACTTACCAACCAGAGAGAGAGCTGATTCAGAATCCAACGAAATCGAAAAAATAGTATCTTAGGCCACCACTTAATAGTCAGACGCAGAGAGATTACTTGGCGCCTTATCACCTGATCGAGGAGGGAACCGCGAAGGAAAAGACTCCTTTGAATTCCCTGTAATCCGTCACAAGTGACATCCAAAAGCAATCTTCCAATAGTCTAGCTTTTGAATGAATGTACCTCCCTCCCATATCACTTCAAGCTCATCCAGCAGACCATCAGTTACGTTTGAGTCAACCAAAACGCTAAGCGTCGATCTTTCGAAAACCAAGAGCTGGTCATCTTCAATCAGCATGAAGATGCCAATAGAATTGGCTATGGCCATAAATCCTTTAATATTCCAACACTAGATAGGGAAATTTGGCAGAATAACCCATAAATGCCTACGTAGCAGCCTGTTAGAACACAGATCAAATCCTATGTGCTAGCGCTTTAGGACCAACGCATCCTCACCCAATATCCATTATCTTCTTTCTATAATATCCCTGTCATTCGATGACAAAAACTGGAACAGTGTCCATCCACTAACCAGCAATAAAATCTTTGGGACAGATTTTATCAACAGCTGCCATTGCTCCCTAACCCACGCAAAGACCATAGAGAGAGAGAGCTTGACATACTCAAAGTGGCCCGCCAGAGCATGGAGAGAAAGAGTAGCCACCATGTCTATCGTAACATCTTGACCCAAGATACATGAGTGTCGAGTTCTTTTCATCTTCTCGAAGGTCAAGTGACGAGGTTTAAGAGTAAGGTGAAGCTGAGGGTCACCCCCCAATGACTCGACATCTGAACCTCTCTGAAATCCAAGCACTGGACCTCTGTCCAAAACCGGGGCTAAAGGAGAAATATGAAAACAAGAACGTGGGTTGGTGCGAACCCCCGGAGAGGTACGAGGGTTTGCCATAGCAGTAAAGGAACCTAAAAAACTGATTCAGTTGACAAATATACATAAATTCCCACTTTGATATTTAACCTTCGGTTGGTACTAGGTCCGTCCAGCAGGACAGACTTGACTCTAGAGACCTCTAAACCATCATCCTTCCCACCTAGATGGAAGCAAAGACTTCCTTCGAGGAGAAAAAGGTTAGAAAAACCAGCCGGAAGGAGAACAACCACAATATGAAACAGGTAAGGACAAACCCAGGACTCTGGTCACAGAAGTCAGGGCCAAGTAGAAACCACCAGGCTATAGAAACCCTCGACAGGAAGAAGACAAGAGCAAAGGCAGATAAAGACCAATAAACAAAACTTGAGAGCTAGCTAAAACCCTAAATCATGTGACCCTAGGCACCAACCCAATAGGGAAGAACTATTAATAAGAAATATTAAAAACCCTAAATGGGTGAGATAAGGAATAGAATGAAGGATAACTTGCCACCAGAGAGACC
This sequence comes from Pseudotsuga menziesii, assembly GCA_001517045.1. Classification (NCBI taxonomy): domain Eukaryota; kingdom Viridiplantae; phylum Streptophyta; class Pinopsida; order Pinales; family Pinaceae; genus Pseudotsuga; species Pseudotsuga menziesii. The sequence continues at coordinate 108,204 of LPNX011181180.1, read as the reverse complement.
CACCAGCCAAACCACCTAAAAAAGCCTACTCAAAAGAAATGTTCAAAAAGGTGGCTGGAGAAACAACAGGGATAAACAGAGAAACAACACTATCCCATCGCTGAAATCCCGAGAAGACCCGAGAAATGATGATACAAGCCTCCAGTGATCTCAGACGCAAGTATCAATGAATACTTGAAGCTGGGACCCAAAAACTAAGGCGGACCCAACTTCCAAAAATAGTGACAAGTTGGCGGAACGTGCCTGTCCATAAACGTAGAAAAAAAAGACCAAGAAGAAGCAAAGGAGTAGAAACTCCCAGCACAAAATACTCGAGGGATAAGAAGGAAGATTTCCATAAAATCACAGACAAAAGCAGCGAAATATGCGGGAGAATGGGCCCAAATACAGAAATAAATCAAGCGGACCCGCTACCAGGGGAAAAAAACTAAGAACAGGGATTAACAAACCGTGACAACAAGAATGAAAACCTGGAAGAATCATAGGAATACCTCAAGAGACGATACATCGCCATGAAAACCTCTCCGCCATGAAACCCTCCTCCCCTCTCCCTCTCCCATAAAGAGTAAGGCTTACGCATGCATAAGGAGAATTCCATTCATACAAATAGGGTATTTGAAATGATAAGGAAAATAGAGAAGGAAAGCGAAATAGCAAGGAAAATTCAAGGAAATAAATCACCACTCATTTGTATGTTGTTTATCTTAGTCAAGTAATTTGTTTTCGTATTTTTATCTTTAAAAATTCTCGAATATAAAACATGAAATCATGAATTTTGTAAAGTTTCTCTTTATTTTTTTATTATACTATGGAGATGGGCTTCAATACATTGATGATAATTTATGGTTTTACTTCTTTTTAAAGTGAGTATTTTAAAAAGATACACATCCTTTAGAAAAGGTAGGAAGATTCTCATTCCTAAGGAAGTAATCTATCTTCTTGTTTGTGTGTGTATATATATATATATAACATTTTGAGATTAAGTTTTATTCATGATTTAATTGTATTGTTTGTAAACCAGCGTAAATCCAAATCCTAGGTTCTATCAAGCGTCGAGATGAATCAAATTTCTTGAGGTGCAAACCTCTTCTTAAGTATCCATTGATTTGATTTAAACCAAAAGATACATCTTTTTATTTAAGGTCCACATATAATTTTATTATTAATAATATTTAATATTATTTATGGCCGACATATAATATTTTTTATTATTTTTTATTTTGTTAGGAATGAGCATTGCATCATTTCCCTACACATGGTTTTAAAACCATATATAAGGCCCTCATACAATCATGGGTTATTTAGGAGGCCTTGCACATGGTCTTAAAACCATTTCCAAGGCCCTCCTAAACCATGTACAATAAAACCATGGGTTGTTTAGGAGGCCTTGCACATGGTTTAAAAACCATGTGCAAAGCCTCCTAAACATGTACAATAAAACCATGGGTTGTTTAGAATGCCTTGCACATGGTTTTAAAACCATGTGCAAGGCCAACATTTTTTGCAGATAATTAAATTGTGTGTTTTTTTCTTGACCCACTGTTGATGCCTGGAAATTCGCAGGCGACAACAGCAAGGGATTCTCCCTAGTCAATGTTCCCAATTAGCCCGTGACTGTTTGGTGTAGGGAATCCGTCCGGTTTGTGGTCTGGTTACCATAGGTCAAGTAATGAAAATTAAAATGTTTTACCGGTTGTGGCCGGGTCCACCGTATATATATATATATATATATATATATATATATATATATTAGTTTAAAGGATGATGTGCAAGTTCCTACTTAACGTGTAGAGTAATAAAGAATGCAAGGAGTATTCATAATGTGATGCGCAGGTTCATACCTCTCGTCTTAAACTCCCAAGCATCTAAATCACACACATTGCAAGAAAGTAAATACTAACTAGGCTATCTCTAGAGGGCTAGATATTAATTCATGAGTAATGCAATACTGTCCACGTGTTATGGGGAATCATAGATAGCTGTTCTTATAACCAAAACATGTAAACATGAATAAAAGTAAACATGACAAGATAGCTCATCAGCAGTTAAAAAATCCCATTACTCATAGTGGAAAACATCACAGAATATACTAGAGAACATTCAGGCAAGAACATAGGTTCAGAAAGTTAGAACGCTCTCACAGTTAATGAAACACAATAAAAAATGAAATAGTTCCCATTCAACATCGTTCATTTTATCACATTGAGACATTCCACATAGCACCTTCTCCAACAGACAAAATTTGCAATTTCTGATTGTAAAACGAAATAGTTCCTCTTAGAAACAATAGTTCACAAGATTTTCCAGGGAAAAATCCACTGTAAGTTCTAAGTTTCCTATATTTAAACCAAATCAGCTAACCCTTGGGCTGCCCCAACCATGTGACCTTTGGGTTCCTCCAAATCGTTTAATATCCCCATTTTTGTCTTTTCTGTGAGTACTCATGATTTACTTCATGCGTTACGTTTTTAGAGTACTCAACAAAGCGGGATCCACTTGGTAACTGACAGATCTTTCCAGGCATGGGATTTTGTTGCCATTGATTCTGCCTTGTCTTTTGCTTGCTCTCCTTGAGATCCTGTTGGTTTCAGTACGAACTCTGCCTAACACTGGCCAGCCATTTTCTGCTACTTCGTATCCTTGCTATGCTTTCTCGCAGTAGTTATTTATAAAAATCTCTTGAGTTCATCTGCAATTAAATGACATGTATCATTAATCAGGACTACATTTTCAATAAAACCAAACTGTATCAACAAATGAATAGTCATCAAAAGAGGCCCTATACTGTCATGAAAACCTTAACAAGCGCTAGGACTACTGTCTCGTCCACAAGGGTTTAAAACTGACAAAACGACGGGGAGAGAAAACTTACGGTGGCTTACAACACTAAAACCTCAACCACGGTAGTCTTACTCACAGCTGCGTCGACGGATCTCCAACAGGAAACGGTATCCGTGAGACCGTTAAGTTTATCGGAGTCAGAAAAGCTAGACTCAAATTCTAGGTAAAAAATTCCCATTCGGCGAGCGGAAGGACATCAACATCGGACACTCAGTGCGTTACGCAGCCACAAGGGCGGAGGAGGAAAGACTACGGCCTCCGATCCAATACAAAGTGACGAAGACCCGACAAGCATTGACAGGCGGAGCGGTTGTATGTCGGATACTTAGTTAGTTTGGGAGTCGCAATTGCGGAAGATAAACAGACTACAGCCTCCGATAATGTGAACAAGCCAAACAAAATGACACGACAACAAAGAAATTAAGGTCATCATTCAATTTCCGCAATGGAGGCTCCCTAAAGAGACATGGTGCCGATAAGTTGTTTAAACGACTTCCGAAACAGTGGTTAGCATAGGAACTAAGTTCCCGAGAAAAAAATGCAGCTCGAAGGGTAACAAAACAAACTCTAAACTCCGCGACCCACAATAGCTTCAAACATAAGCAATTTTTTACAACAGGAAGAGAGTTAACCTTAAAAATAGTTCGAGATTAAAGCACGACAAAATATTTCATGGATCTAAACGATTCAAGGCAACGTTAAAAATCATAAGGGGGTCCAAAATTTGAAAAAATTGGGGAAAACAGTTGCAGCTGCAACACCCACATATTTTTTTTATGAATAATTAAATTTTTACTTTTTTATTGTTTTGTTAGGTAGGAAGATTACAACATCTTCCCCATATTAGATTGTTTTTTTGGCCGACATTTATTTTGGCCTATTAGAAAATTTATTTTTTATTAATAAAAATAATGTTACGAAAGTGATATTATTTTTTATTTTGTGTTACAAAATCTCTCCCATAATATTCATTATCACTGTTGTTTTTTGTCGACATGTTACAAACGTTACATCACGTTACAAGATCTCTATTCACTATCACTATTATTTTTTGCCAACATGTTACAAACGTTACTAACGTTACAAGATCTCTTCCATAATATTCACTATCACTATTATTTTTTGCCAACATGTCACAAACGTTACTAATGTTACATCATGTTACAAGATCTCTCCCATAATATTCACTATCACTATTATTTTTTGCCGACATGTTACTAACGTTACATCACGTTACAAGATCTCCCGCATACTGGGCTATAGAACGCCTCTCGACGCAATAAATAGATTTAACATTTTGAGATTAAGTTTCATTTACGATTTATTTGTATTATGAGATTAATTTTGGATTGTTGAAATGTTATTTTAAGGTTTCAATACATTTTTCTTTCTCAAATCTATAAATAAAGAAACTTCCACCCTACCTGATGTTTGTGGATATTTGTCTTTGTAAATGGATGAATGGAATTGCAACCCTCTTTCATATTCAGATATTTATGTTTTCTTATAAGTTTGTTTTATCTTCATATTTTAATTTCCTTGTAGTTTGGGATAAAAGCGCCTAATGGGAGGGGATCCTAAGTTATTTTGTGCATTTCCCTTTCAAACCTAGTCCTTTTTATTGGTTGATTTCTTTTTAAATCATGTTCGACAACATTTTCTTTTTTTTGAAATCAATTGCAAAACACAATGTATTTATGACGCATTTTACAATCGTTTTACACATTTATTATAATTTTTATCTACCTTTAGGATTTAGTTCAAGTTAAAATTTGAGGGTAATGGAGGCGGTGTTCCCCAAAATATTCCTACAATCATGGATATGCATGGTAAGGAATACAATGGAGAATAACTTCCCTCCACCATTCTAAACCCTCCATCTAGCTCTTAATTCAAGGTGTGGGTACACTCATATTAATCCTTAAAGCTATATTATATTTAACATGGGTTAGTTTTGCATAAGAAAGATGCATCATGATAAATTTAAACAAATGGAAAAACATGATGTGTTTTTTCCTTAAATAATAAGTATTAGGAAGAAATACATAATGCTCCAAAGGCACAAAAAACTTAGGGGCACCTTAATCATGACTTTAGCTTTAGAATATGACAAGATATACACATGAAAAATGAATTTAAGAGGAGGTTTTTTTTTCAGAAGGAAAAAATCCTGTCCTTGATATTCAATAATAGAATCAAAGGGCATCTAACTGTGCCATCCCAGAGTATGAGTTACAATCATGTAATGACTAGGAGGGAGTTTTGCTCGACTATATACCAAGAACAAGTCTCAACACATCTGAGCTGCAAAAGGGGGGATCAAGGGTCATTCAACTCAACTCAAATAGTATAACCCAGTCATAGTGCTTATGGTGGATTGTCCATCCATACCATCTCTATTGTGAACATATCTTCATAGAGCTGCTATTGAAATCTGCTCGCTCCTCTAAAAAAAAAAAAGTGACTTAAAAAAATATTGGAGAACATGCTCCTGCACCTAGCTCAAAATAGCTTGACATTGTCATGAGAGACCAAAAGGCCTTCCAAAAGTCAGAATAGAAACCCATACTAGGAGCTAAAGTAAGGGCAGTCTTCGATAGACTGTCTATGAGCTGGTTATGTTCACGGTAGATATGGGAGAAGGACAGGTGAATAAAGGAAGTGCAGAGTTTCCTAGTATCCTTGCACCAGTGACTGAGATTTGGTGGAGAGAGGGCTTCAGTGCCCTTAGCCCAATTTATAATGATAGAGGAATGTCCCAAAATGTTAAGGGTGGGTATCCCCATCAACTGGGCAATGTGCAGAAGAGCCCAAAGCCCTATCAGATCTGCTTTAGTGTTGGTACAAGTTCCAGCCCCCAATGCAAACTCAAAGGAATGAGAATCGTTTATTAATAAGCAGATGCCAACTCCTCCAATGTTTTTTGTCGAAGCTCCATCAAAGTAACCACAGGGAAAGGCTAGTGAGGGCCTCGAGCCTAAGACTCTAAGCTTATTAGCCTTTTTACAGGGAGGTCGGTACAGCTGAGAGAGATTGGAGAAATGATGTAAAATTCTCAGGATAGACATCTTCTTTCCTTCAAAAATATATAAATTTCTAGCTTTCCAGATGAACCACATAACAAAAAAAGGAAGGTAGCAGCAGATCGAGTACTTGGAAAATCTATCTATCCAGTTCCCCAGAAAAATACTGAGATTATCATTCTGGGTGGGGGCAAAGAAATGGTATTGTCCACTTAGCTGAATAAGAATACACTTCCATACAGTACAAGTACTGAATAAATGATGAATACTGTCTTCATCTGCACAGCAGAGGGCATAGATACCAGGCCCAATCCAACCTTTTTTTTGAAGGTTGTCCCATGTTAAGACTTTATTTCCCAGAACCAACCAAGTAAAACATTTGATTTTAGTGGGCAAAAAGCTAGACCAAATGAGAGCTAGAAGTCTATTACCTGTCGAGGGAGATAAAGAATGAATAATATAGTCATAAACAAGCTTAGCAGACACCGAACCATTTGATCTATTATGTTCCCAGATAAGCATATCAGACAGAGGACTGAGCCTGATCCTGCCAAGTTCCAAACCCCTTGTGTAGCAGTCCCAATCAGTCTTCCATTCACCAGCAATGCAAAGTTCCTTAGCAGTGTACCAATAAGGATGCGAGCCCGATAAAATATTTCATGCTTGAGAGAGAGTCGTGATATCCAAGTCCTTCAGATATTCTCTGAGCCTTGAAGGAAGAAAGTGAGGAGATCGTACACCAACAATGGGGTCAATGCCCACGAGAACGTCGAAGCCATTGCCAACCTACCATGTCAATCATCTTCCCAACCATGGAAGTGTTTGTAAAAAACCTTTCCAAATAATTGAAACCCCCCAGGCCTTAAAGTTCTTTTCTCTGAGCCATGCTACCACCGAGTTTGTTCTTTAAATATTTACCAATAAGCACATCATGCCACAACCCATGATTCTGTAAAACCATCCATAAATTTTTGGTTCTTAAGGCGATACTGAACCAGTGGATTTTTTTGATGCGCCAACTTCCATATACTTTCAGCCGTGAAAGATTCAACTAACAAGATAAATGATATCTATTTTTTGTGCCCGAGGAGCCCCATAAGAAGGAAAAGGTAAGACTTCTTAACGTTTTTATGACAGCTGCAAGAATGGGTGCAAGACCCAGCCAATATACCAATATGCTGGACAATACCACTTGTACAAGTATTATACGACCACCCAGAGAAAGAAACTTGTGGGACCAGTGAGAGAATTTAAGAGGAGGTTGAAATGCTTCATTCTCATCAGAAAATTTATATGGTCTTTCATGCATATATACATCCATTAATTAATTTAATAGGAAGATAAGATAGCACTATGGAAAGGAGCAATATTAACTTGTTGAATCTTTTATTAGCTCATCAATGAAAAAATGCTTCAATCCTAATTACAATATAATGTACCTCATAGTTCCTACAATACAAAATACATCTCTATGTGTGCTCAATAACTAGTATTGTGGGCCTTTTTAATATCCTTCACATAGCATATAACTCAACTTAATTTTACAAAATAATTAAGGAATAAGTAGGGAGATGACACCATCAATGTGATTAATATCGCATAGATAAAACAAAAGAATGGTTACAATATTAGGCTCTTAATTCTCCCAAAATATTTATAGCATAAAAATATCAAAATCCCCATCCTTTGTTTTTTTTTCCTCTTTGCCTTATAAACTCTAACTCCCTCTAACACATAATATTTGACCCACATCTCTCATAAATTAGTTAGGTTTGGAGGGATAATCCTCTTTACTAATGTCATAAAATAAGGAGTGGTATAGTACAACTAAAAAATGGTCACTCGTATGTTTCCATCATTTTTCTGGATTTAGAGCTTGTCCCCCTTCAGTATTGGATAGATGGTCTCATCTGCCTAATTGGTAGCCTATGTTAAGTATTCAATTGATGTGAGGGGAACACCTTTCTAGTTGGAATCTAGGTTAGGGAATGATTTTTATGTGGCCAAACTGGCATCTTCCCTTTGCATAATTACACACCTTTCATTTTCCATGCTTCTTCTATAGGAGCTCTTCCACTTTTCAAAAAATTGAATGACTAATCTAGGTATATCTTTATAGGAAAATTAGTTGAAAGAATTGTCTTGTTTAAGTAACTTAAGATAATAATAAGAGTCACCAAGGGATGAATATGACCTAGGATTTTTATTTGTGTTAGGAGGTTGGATTGTTCTTTAATCATTATAGCTTTAGATTGTTCCCATTGTAGTTGATTTCCTTATTTTCCCAAAACACAAGAAATTTTTTATCATCAATGGCATGAGCAGACCAGACCCCCTCATCCATGTTATGTCATGATCTACAAATGATCTTATGATGTTCCAAGCCCTCATTTCCTTGATATTTGGCGTGTTCCACATGGTTTGTATCTTATTGCAAGTCTTAACATAAATTAATACATATTCCATGTCTTTGATCCTTTGGGTGGAAAAATATTAAGAGGGCACACTATGAATAACACTAGCCACGAGGGTGGAAATTTATGTCTTGTTCTCAGTGTCTCCCTTGATTTAATCTAAATATTTCCATTCTTTTATGTAAAAGGTATAAAACTTGACAAAGTACCATAGGTGTTGCCTTGTCTTGGGGAAAATATTTATTTGATGTGGACCTATAATGCACCGTTAATAATGGTTATTTTCTCATCATTTTAACCCACTCGTGTACTTCTTCATATCTTAACTTCCACACTTGTAGGTCCAATTGGGTGCTAGCCAACTCAGGCTTCACTTTTTCTAGGTAATTTAGGGCCTCATCCAAATTTTGGCCTTGCTTTCAAACCTTCTTCATTTCCTTTGCTAATTCCTTTCATCCTCTCCACTTCATTATTGGAATTTGGATGCTCATTTATCCACTCTTCAACTGTTTTGCTTGAAGTAAAAGGAAATAAAATTCCTTGTATTCCCTATATCTAGGTCGACAATAATAAGAGGGGGTGCCTTTATACTTTCTACCATGGATGCTTTAAATTTGATTTTTTTTTATTATCTCCTCTCGAGCTTTATTCAACTTCTTGACTAGTTCCTCAACATCTACCTTGGATACTTCCATTATGCTTGCCTATTTAGTTAAGGATCAATTTGTGATATTTAGGTGAGTGTTCTCAATACTCATAAAATTAACCTCATACTCTAGATTTTGAATCTTAGCAATTAATTGTTGTATAAGGGGGAGAGAGAGTATGTTGATAACACATTTTAAGCTTTCTATTTCTATTTATTTGTGCTCCAAGAGGTGATAGCCTCCTTTCCAACTTGCTAAGTTCTAGCATACTATTACTAATTTAGTTTTGAGGGTATTATTTTCCACATCTATGTTTTTTATCATGATCCTCAAGGAACTCAACTCTCCATACAATGTGTCTACTTTTTTCTCTATCTTGTGACTCTCCTTTGTTTCTTTCAAGTACTTGTCATGATTTACAGACAAATTTATAGTATTTCACAATCTATAGCATTGTCTTTTGAGAGAAGATCGTTAGTGTGAATCTTGAATTGAGATTATCTCCCTTCCCAAAGATATATTTCTAAGTTTGACCATGAAACTAGGGGATCAAAGGTATTCATCGTAAATATACGACCTTTAGGGCCATAGTGTGCGATGAGCTTAGGGCTTACAAGACTACCAATCATTGTAGGAAGGTTGTTCATGGTTAAATATAACTTCTCCTTCTTGATTTTTATTTAGAAATCAAGGAAAGTGGATCTATTAGAGAATAAAGGTTGAATAAAACCAAACAAATATGATTATGAACTAGATTTTTTTATTGAACCAACCCCAATTATCCACGGGGAATCACTAGTCATGGCAATGGATAGGGTGTTGAATTAGAAAATGGGGGATGTAGGATAAAAAAAGGTGGTATCGGAGGAGGATACTATAACCAATGGTAGGTCAATATACTAGTGGTTAGTATTATATCCTTCCCTATATTCTAAAATATTAAGTTTCCTAGTATCTATACTATCGCCCCCTTTCTCCTTTTGTTTATTCTGACACTCATTTTCCTTCTCACCCTTATCCTTATCTTTGTGCCATTAAAGGGGTATCCATTTCCCTCAGCTATTTTTTTCAAGACTTATTGTCCTTCTTGAGATATATGTTTCTATTGAGGATAAGGGTTTCATCGTTTCTCCCCTTCTACAGTATTTGAATCTCCCATTAATTCTAATATGCCAAAATATCAGTCTCCAACTTGCTTAACTATGTCATCAATTTCTCAAATTCGTTCCTTTGTTCTTGGGAGGGATAAAATGTGAACTCTATGTTCACTTTACTTGTATCATGAGTGCTCAAACTATCACCTATCCCCAAGCCTCAATGCCTCTTATCTATTTTTTGGAATTTTCTAGTGCCCTTCTCAAATTTTCCATAGCTTCCTATGCCTTAAAGCTCCATAATATTTTCCATTTTGAAACCCTTTACATATATTAGGATATTTTCACTCTCTCTTTGATTTCCTTCCTAATACATCCTATTTTCTTACATTGTTTCTATATTATGTCCTATTGTAGAATTAGGTCCATCAATATCTCTTCCTCATCCTCATCATCTTCATGGTTCCTTTCATAAAACTTGGAGAACTCAATTCATGTTTTGTTCTTTCCAAATTTACCATCTACCAACTTGTCCCTCCATTCCTAAAGCAAGGCAACAAATTAACATAGTGTTTGATTCCACTGGGCCTTGATCATGCTCCCTGTAGAATGTATAGTAAAGAGGAATTTGAATCATTTTTAATTCCAAAGTATGGAAGGACACTGTATTATAATTATGTAAGTTTTATCCATCAACAAACATGGTTATTTGCACATCCTATCAAGATTCTTTATTTGTTATTTTTTGGATGTTTTGATTTCTTTCATAATCCTTGGGATTGGAAATCTTCTTTCACATTTATTAATCTATGAGATAACGAAGTTCATACTGACATCATTTACCCATAAGGAGATTAAAGGAGGCTAGAATCTNTATATATATATATATATATATATATATATATATATATATATATATTGTTTTCTTAGACCCCACAAAATACTTGTAATCTAGTTGGGAGATCTATCTCATATATTTTAAGGAAAAAAGCTTGGAGATCAACAACATGGAAATCCTATAAGGTTTAAGGTATAAACCATAAATCATAATCACTATAAAATATTCTTATAAAAGCCATTATCCCCTCTTAACCTTAGAACCTACTTGATATCTAGGTATTGATTTACATTGGCATCCTTTCAAGCATCTTGTGATTGGTAATAGAAAAATAAACATATGAGAATTTATTTAGAAAATATGTGAAACATGCAATGTTAAGTTCCCTTTTGACTATAGGAAACCAATCAATGCATCAATTGTATCCCCCCTTCTCATTCACTCTTTCTAACCTAAAATGTGATGATGAATTCAATTGAGAGAAAATATACAAATAGACTAGATGTATAAGGAATATAAACAAATTTTCCATATTGAAATTCTCTAGTTGTCCCCTTATTTAACTAGAGATAGATTCAACATATTTGAAGGTTGGAATCTCGCTTGGTGGGACATGGAGGAGATGTACGATATCCAATAGATAATGCCTAGCATTTGGTCATCTTCATATCCAAGGATACATGAAAGGTGTCCTATGATTTATTAAAACCATTTGGGTAATTCTTTGGTTTAATATGGAGGGAGATAGGTTGGTAAGGGAAAAAAATTTAATCCATAACATTTTATTAAGGAAAACCTTTAGTTTCCAATTAACCCAAAATACCTATTTCTTTAGCTCTCATAATACTAGGCAATAATACCCAACCCGATTCCAAGAATTGATGCTATAAAATCCACAATGATAATAAAAATAAAAATAGACTTATCTATGAATACGAAAAATGGTATTTTAGGGTCATAGTTTTGTCCATAGAGTGTCACAAACTTGGGAAAGAAAGATACACCAGGATGACATGTTGTGCAAGTCTTGACAACCAATATGTAGTGACTTTCGATTTATTTACTAAATGACCATAGACCACCCTAATAATTCTTTTAAAAAGGATATTTTTCAAATAGGACTGGATAGTCAAGCATATTTGTTTAAGAAAGGGGGATAATTTGGGATTTGGAGAGATGGATAGAATATCAAACATAGGATTCCTTGGAATGAAAGGCGTCCTTTCTATCTCTTGTCATGGTGACAAGTTCCTTCTCAAAAAAGTTTTTTTTGAGAAGTGGAGAAATTGTATGATTTACGCAATAAAAATGCAAGACTCAATTGGCAGGTTGAAGATTCTATTTGAATGGTAAAAAATAATCACAATTCAAACACTTAAATTATGAGATACTATGAGGTTCTCTTCTTTCACTAACTTATAATACGTTTGGGATATTCATTAAATGATAGGGAAAAAAACCTCCTTAGCATGATTTAATGTAAAAAATCCTACAAACATGTTGCATTTAAGAGTAGGATCTCCTTATTCAATGAAATATTTGTATTAGAGTCACCATTTGTTGAGAAGGATCAACCACATAATTAGAATATTACATATTAGAGGGATCTTTATTTCCATAGGTTTTCACCCATTCCATAGTTGTAATATTTTTTCACTAGGAGGAATGTCCATTACCTATAGATTATGAGCCATTGTTTTTCTTTGGTTGAGATTAAAGGGTTTAATCATTTGCATGATTAAATATGGGATATTGATTGGAGTATTTAGAGTATGGTCCATTTGTTGCATTTTAGGTACCTCATTCCCTTGCTTATTTTTAGTTTTCCCAAATGATAATTGGTCATAAATTATATATTATGGGGATGATTTTATTATTTTGAAACATTTTGAGGACTTTACTTCTCCTCATCCCTAGTATTTCGTAACAAGATCTTAATTTTTCATTTGATTTAGCACTAAGTATTTGAGGGATTGGTGCCTACTTTAGGAATGTAATTCCCCCCTTGTCCCAATCTTGTATGGATACATTGCATCCATCAATGAAAATTTGGGTGAAGGATTCCCACAATCTGCAACATCTTCAGACTCTCAGGTATATATTATTAAGCTACAAAATCCCATCACCACCACAAATCTAATGCCCACTCTACTATTGATCTCTCCACAAATCACAAAGGTGGATGTTTTTTAAACTTTTGACCAAAATCCCCTAAGACTTAGAAATTTGAGAAAATACATGGGAATTAGGGGAAAAAGTGCAAACAATAAATGTTCTTAAGTCCCATATTGTTTTGGGAGGATTTTTTAGGTTATTTTATGCAAGGAAAACAATGAATTATGAGAAAAACACAAATTTGTATACAAATTAAATGCGTAGAGAGAAATCATGGATTAATTGTCCATGTATCAAGGTTATTCTAAAGGAAATTAAGGTGGGTGTACCCATGGGACGAAATAAGGCATTATTTAGGCTAGAGGGGGGAGTGCCTTTTGAAATTATTAGGGTTTACCCCTTTGTTCAAAGAGACATCATGGGGGATATAGAGACACCATGGGGGCCTTATCTTTTATTCTTCTCTCCCATCCTTGGTTTTCATGAATTTCCTCTGAAATTGAGTGGTGGCTACACTCTCTCCTTTCTCCATGTGGTAGTTTGGTGCATGACTCTAGTAATAAAACTACATTTAAATTACTCCACTAGGAATTTTTCATCAACCATTCCCTCTCTTTAATAAATGATATCTCTTCTCTCCTCTCTCCTCTCTTCTTCCTTAGACCATAGAATCAATTCTACTTCTTTTAGTTGTATTTTACCTAGTTCCTTGCATCTTGGGTTCAACCAACTCAATGATTAAAACATGTCTAACTTGTTTCATCTTGATTATTAATTATCCTTTTGGATTTTTACTACATCTCATCTTTCTCAAATTACTATTATAAATATTCCTTTTAACACTAAGTTATCTAAGTATTTATAGAACAATTCCTACTTATCCTTATAATAAAAGGAACCTCCCTCCCTCTTACCAAAATCACATCATTTATATTTTATAATAATAAAATTCAATTTTGAATTTAATTTTTCGGTGAAATTCAAATAATATTCGTCACTAATTTCATCTATCCATTCCCACTGGGCTTAATGATTAAGAACATGTGTTTCCTCGTAGGATGCCATAAGTTCAAATTCAGAGGGGGTAGGGTACATACACCTCTATAGAATTAATGGTCACATAACTACATAGAGGGGGGTCCCTTGTCACACAAACAAAGGGGTCTCATACACCAAATTGATGTCTGGCTTGGTTGCGACCTTAAAAATAGATTGTTATTAATAAACTATAATATGAAATCCAATTCAATATATATATATATATATATATATATATTTGATAATGACGACGATGATGGAGGTTAACATCCACTCATACCAACTTTGGTCTATCAAACCTTAAGAGGAAAGAAATGAATAATTTGTTTTGCTATAAAATTGTATTCCTATGCTCAAAAAGATTAGAAAGAAATGTTCCTAGGTCATGATAGTTTTTACTTAGAAGGTTTGAAAGGTATGTTTCATAGAAAATATTACGAAAATACGATCTAATATGGGCATATGTAGGGAAATATAATAGAAAGTGCCTTTCATCCTCAACGCTTATAGTCTCACAGAGATGGAAAGTCCTTTCCACCCATTGCGATTTAGGAATTTTTCAACGCCATGTTTCACTATGAAGCTCATGAGAGCTTGTTACGATATTGACTATATTAATTATCTTCTTCGAACTAGTTAATTTTGAGAGATAATTTTGATCTTCTATATTATGGTTAATGACCTCTTTGAGTCCCTTAATTTTCTATTAACCTCTAATTCTTTCTTGAACCACAATTTCTATTTAAACATAGATGTAATAATATTTTTAACATTATTGATATTTTTCAAAGTGAAATATTCGTCAATCCCCTAATGGCTTGATCAATCCATGGTGTTTTTATACCAACCTCTCTTGAGCCATAAGTGGTTCTGAATTGATTTTAAAGAAATTTCAGGAAGCCTTTGTTCCCCCAAGTTATTTATCATGTACTTGTACATTAGGTACTTATTCATAGCGATGCTCTCAATTCGGGGGAGGACCAATTCCATTAAGAGAATATGATAGAGCATATTGATTTTAATTTTTAGGTTGTAAGTTATAAAACACTTATGGATTTGTTCAATATTTCTCTGTGACTCTCTAGAGATGTTGCAACCCAAAAATTCACAATCGTACAAGATAACAGAAGTGATAAGAGTTTCAAAAAGGAACTTCTTTTTATCCCACATCACAAGTTTTGTTGTTTCGTAATTGTTTTCAATCCCAAAATAAGATTTACACCCTCTTCTAATCCTTTTCTCAATGCTATAGTTCTAATTGAGCTTGTGGTGGATATCAGTTCTGAGATATTTATAAGAATCCACTTCCTCCAAGTTGTTATTATCATATATAAAGTTAGCATATGTGACCTTCTTGGTCTTGGTACTTATACTTTTGTTTTGTTGGTGTAATATTCATACCCATAATAAAGAAGAAATACTTGAGAGTTTTAATTGCTTATCAAGATCAAAAGGACACCTTTCCATAAGAACAATATCATTAGCATAAAGAAGAAAACAAAAAATTATTCCAACTAAGGTCATGCCAGCACAACCTATTTCTTCTAAACAACCCTCTAGCTTATCGATGTATATGCCAAAAAGGGTAGGGGGGAGAGAGAAACCTTAATTAAATCCAATATTACAATTAATATTTTTTGGCCACCCCTCAATGATATTAAATTCTGAAATGAGAGTCTTGTACAACCTTATCGTGGCAACTCTTAACTCAAAAGGAACCTTAAGCTTTTCTAATATATTACATAGGTTATTTGCAGGAACCGTATCAATTTTTTTTCTAAAGTTCACAAAGGAAAAAAGGAGATGGATTTACTATCACAACATTCCTCTATATTGATCTTGAGAAAAGAAAGGTGGTCCATGATTAAGAGGTGTCTTCTAAATCCTTCATGAACCTTAGCTCGTTTACCTTCACTTTCTGTCCATATGCTGTTTTTTTTTCAAAATATAATTGTATATATTGGATAAGAGAGGGATAATAGGGGTGGAAGGTGTGGGGGGGATCCTCTTGGATCCCAGAGGACATGTTGAACAAACCTTCTCTTGGGGCCTTGGACATAGGACCAACAACGAGGCTGAGTGGCTGGCACTCCTACAATAAATTCAATCCTTAGTCAATAAGGACCTTCACAAGGTAATGATCCTTGGAGACTCTCGGCATGTTATTTTCAAGTTGATTAATGGTTACTCTTCCGGTTCAATTAATTTTTGTTGTCTGTATGACAAAGAAAAGCCACTCATGTCTAAATCCTATGAGCTATTCCACATTAATCACCACAATAACTCTGCAGCGGATGCCTTGGAAAACACGGGGGACTCCCTACCTCAAGGTCATCTCAGTCTTAACGGAACAGCCCGGCACACCAAATTCATCCCTTAATAGTTTGTCGGGCTTACTCTTTCCTTCCTCAAGGCAAGTCGTTCTCCCTCTCTCCACATCTAGAAGTGGCTCTTATTACCCCTAAAGGCATTCTAGAGGATCTCCCCCCCCTTTCACATTATCCCTCCACCCCTTTTCCTTCCTTCTCCCCCTCCCCTTATCCCTCCATCTCCACCTTACTCCTTTCCTTAGATTTTTTCACATCCCCCTCCCTTATCCCTCCCCTCACCCTTCCTCACATCACCTCGTGCCATCCTCCCACAGCTGGCTCCCCCCTCATTCTCCTTCTCGAAGGGTCTTCTCATTCAATGCCCTGTCCTGCAACACTCTCATCCCCCCCGCATGGATCTTACTTTGCCTGCATCCTCTCTCGGGAAACGTCAGATTTATGGCTCACCACCCTTGGGTTAATTGCCCCTCCTCCTCACACGCTCCAAGTATTTTTGACCATCCCATTATGTCTTCTCCTCAAAGTAGCCTGCAAGTTCATTTCTCTTCATCTCTCGGCTCAATCTATCATGAGATTCCTCCAGAGTGCATTCTCTTGGATGTCATTGCAGGCATAGGTGAAGGGTGGCTGCAAGAAATTCCGTGGGAATCTCTCCCTCTCACCAGGACTTTTGTGAAGGAAAGGCTTGCCCTTGCAGCCTTCTCCTCTTGCTCTTGTAGCACCCTTACAGCCTCTTCGCTGTGGTTTGCAAGCACTAATTCTAGCTCCAGTCTCTCGCCCAAAGCTCAGTCTCTCACTGCTGAGAAAAGCACGATTTTGGGCTATCACTATTCAGGTTGGAAGGAAGGTGCAGTGGGAACTTTAGCCTGTTAAAGAAAGGAGGGTGCCTCCATTCAGTAGGAGCTTAAAGTGCTAAGGTATATCCTTAGTGGCCTCTCTGTTGAGAACTAGGCTTGCGTGTTAGCAGGCTGAGTTCGTGCTTTGCATAGTAACTTCGCCCGTATCGATCTCTCTCTAGAAAATGGCAGGTCGTCTCAGGCTAACGAAAACGCTAACATTATGGATGTAAAGAAGAATCTCATGCATCTTTATGAGATGATAGCGATAGGCATCATGGATAATAAAGAAATAGCACAGGAGGTCAAGAGCATGGGGGAAGTGGTAAGTTATACCTCTCTGCAAATTAGCAATCATGATGCAAGGATCGATGACAACAAGAGCAATATCAGGGAGATAATGGGTAAGGTTGATAGAATTCAGGAAGATCTCCAGCGTCTGATCAACATGAACCAGGGAAACAAGGTGAATGAAACCCCTGCAGTTGCAGCGCACCCCATGGAGGAGGAATCAGTGGTTCAGCCCATGAATCCCAGAGGCAATCCGTAATCGGTTCTCTTTTAATTATGTTAATATGTTTTACTGTATTTTGCTTTGCAGTCAGTTTATAAGGGTATACACTACCCCAGGCACTAGTTGTTTTGCAAATTCCCCAGGTGTATTTTTTTGGACATCTCTTTGGATCAGTTTTGTATGAAGCCTTTTTGAACTGCAAGAACTCTCTGCTCCCGCTTTATTCTCTGTAATGAATGCCTGTGCATAGCCTGTTTTATAAAAAACCGTCTTAGTTTCTGTTAAAAGAAAAAAGAGAGGGATAATCATAATGGTATGATAATTAGAGGGGTTATTTTTATCACCACCTTTAGAAAGATGAATACTAAGGGTCTTAGTACATGGATCATGGAAGCCTTTCTTAACCACCATATTGAAGAGTTTGTGGACATGAGGATGAGGACATGCCCCCTAATTTTTAATATTTATGCTTGATAATCTTCAATGTCCTTACCTTTTCCATTTGCTAGGTGTTTAACTCCAAAATCTATGTCTTCTAACGGAAATAAAATAAAATATTTACTAAGGAGAGTTTGAATATTATTTCTTAGATATGGGGATTCGTATAGTTTGTAAATATGGGAATTCCAACCCTTCAAAACAATCCTATTATTAGATTTAGTTTTTCTAGTTAGAATTTGCCTCCATATTTTCTTAGTAGATACCTTAGAGAGGTGTACATTATTTTCCTACTTTTTATACAATGCATTTTTTTTAATTGGGACTTTGTATCTATTTATGTAGTCAATTTTAGAGACTTGCCAGTAGCTTCCTTGATTTCTCTTTTTACATTTTTTCATTCTTTATCATACCAGGTGTTGGTTCTTCTATTTCTCTTTCTACCCAAAACTTGGATGGAGAACTTGTTAATGGAAGATAAGAGGATTGCAATAAATTATGATAGAGGTCTTCTATGTTTTCCATACTTGATATAGGTTTATACTTATTATATAATAAATGTTTGTATTATCAAAATATATTAAGGAAATTGAAAATTGAAAATTGGGAAAGCTTTATTAAATCAAACACAAAGAAAAATCCGTAACCTATAGTATAACCCATCTGTGATAGTTCCTGAGCATGTAACCCCTCTCTACACACATATTCCCTCAATCAAATCCTTTTCCGCGTGCGTTTTATGTACATGAATTGGTTATTGGCTATCAATTTCCCTCATACAAACAAAATTTGGAGTTTTTACCCTTGTATTATTAAAATTTGAATGTGTCTCTATCACAAGGGGAAATTTGAATTAGATTTCTGGAGACCCTCATATTATTTCAATCTTTAGTTAATACATGGCCTCCTATAATATATAAGTAAACATAACATTTACCTTGCATATTTTACAAATTAAGTTTTATGTTGAGTATGGCGATTCACGTGACATTGTGACATTTCCATAATAAAAGTATAATTTACTATAATACATGATTTAAAATATAATGTGGTCATGGTACTAAAGTACTTAAAGTGAACTCAAAGAAAATTTAAACCAAACTTTGAAGTTAAAAATAAATCCAAACTCAAACCTTTAGATGTGGTGAAACCTCATGAATTATCTTCCTAATATGTCAACTAAAATAACTACGGAGGATTCATTCCATTTAGCCAACATGACTCAAACTCTTAATATTATCCAGGTTTATTAGACAACTTTATACGCTGGTTGAGAAAACATACAACTTGCTACCTTATGTAGAGGATGCGGTAAACTCGTGCTCTACATGCAACAACAAATAATGAATGAATAGAAAATTTAAAGAACTTAAAGACTCTTTAAGGACGACAATCCCTCCTCAATAGGTAACCCAAGTTGAACCATTTCAAGCCTCTTCTTAATTTCATACTTATGCATCTCAATACAAATGATTTGATATTCATGATATATCATCCCATAAGAAAACTTATCATACAAAAAAATAGTATTGACTTAGATGATCATCCTTTCCCTAGTTTAGACTAGTGGTGAAAGTATTAGAATCACAACACCACACTACAGTTGAATGTCATGTCATTCAATATAACGATTATTCATATTCCTATTTGGATTTACAATTCACTAACCCAATCGATTTTTCTACCTCTTCACATGCCATTTACCTAGGATAAACTATTTCATATAAACTTAACACAACTCTTCCTTAGTATGAACGAAACTATGAATTGGTGACATTTGGGTCACTTCCACTAACACAATTTAGGGGTGATATGTCTCATGATTCTCCCAAGGATGTCCTAACTCATTTTTTATTTAAAAAAAATCTCCAAATACATGTAGGCTAGGAATTCTTTAGCACATTTTTTTAGGGTCCTACCCTAACCCTTTTACTTTATTGATGTATTAGCAAATGTTTTTTTAGGGTCCTACCTTAACACTTCTACTTTATTGATATATAAGGACATATCCTTTTAATAAGGCACATTATTTTTTTTAGATAGTAATTGAATGTAAAAGGATCTCTTTATTAATAAATATCCACTAGGTGGCCAACCCTCTTTAATAGCGGGACCACATGTAGTTAAATTTTTTTGTTATTGGTGCACTATATATATAGTAGAAGGTTGTGTAATGTGAATCAATAATTGTATGTGTATTTAGAGCTCTACTCATAGGAGGTTTCCCCATTGAAGAGGCAAGTGAATATTTCTTTGTTTATTGGACACCATTAATACAAGCATGTTTTATTAGGTTCTATCCATTTCTCTCTTGTGTTTTCTATTCATCTCTAGTGATTGATCACATTCTTTTATTTTTCTCTATAATTTTGGGGAATATGAATGCACTAGGATATATTTATTTTGGGTGGGAATGAAAAATGATATACATAATTTTGTGACTAAATGTGACACCTTCCACTGGAGCATGGGTGAGATAGTGAAGACTCTAGGAACCTTGAAGCCATTTCCAATTTCTGCTACTATTTGGATGAACAACTCCATGGATTTTATAGTTGGTCTTCCAAAACCACGTGAAAATCCATTTATCATGGTGGTGGTCGATATACTTTCCAAATATGCTCACTTTTGTTTCCTACAACATTCCTTCACCCCAACCATTATTGCCCAAGCTTTTATGCATCAAAATTTTAAGCTCCATGGTATGTCCACTAATATTGTGTCAAATCAAGATCCCTCTTTGATCAATAAAGTGTGGCAAGAGTTGTTAAAACTCTAGGGTGCATGGTTTTCCTTTTTGCTCTTATACAAGAATCCGTCAATCTCCTTGCACTAGAAATTTCATTTCACCAACCTTATTAACCTTAATTATCTCCACCCCGAAGGATAAAATATCTATTATTAAATCCTTAGTGTTGTATTATTACCAGTTAATGGATAATGTGTGCATCCCTTGAACCTGTTTGAATATATCTACCTAATTGGTATATCATCATCCAAGACATTGATAGCTATTTAATGAATCAACTATTGACGATTACCTGCAATTTTGTATCTTTCCACATGGACACTCTTTTTTGTTGGTGCATCAGGGACATATTACGTAGGTATACATCATCCATCCAATATATTAGAGTTCATCAACCATATTATATTTCTTCAACGTCAATTTTTAGTGCTTAAGGGAATCCAAATGGGTGTATTCTATAACTTGAGTTATACTTGGTATAATTTTACTTCAAGGACATTTTTAGCTATTCATTGGCCCTTTATCTAGACATGTTCCATCAGATTAATCACTACTACCATAAATCAACTAGTTTGAAAAAGGTGGTGGGGTTTTTGTTAGTGACAACGATACAGATTTTCATGAACATACTTTCTGGACCAAAACTTAATATTTTTTGATTTGATAGATGTTCTATATTCCTCTTAGAGAGTACTTTCATCCTAGCCACTTGCATGCTAAAAGTCCCTCACAAATTGGTCAAGATCTGAATATGAAGCTGCACTGTGTAAGTGAGAAACCTACATAATTTCATGAAGATGCATGGGATGTTTCTAGTGAGTATTTTGGCAATGTTTTTGAATCATTATGATACTTTTGGAACATCCTACACAAATTCAACATCAAATGATGGAACGTTGGTCTCATCGACTTTTT
Organism: Pseudotsuga menziesii; assembly: GCA_001517045.1. Taxonomy (NCBI): domain Eukaryota; kingdom Viridiplantae; phylum Streptophyta; class Pinopsida; order Pinales; family Pinaceae; genus Pseudotsuga; species Pseudotsuga menziesii. Next base: position 86,412 of record LPNX011181180.1, on the reverse strand, counting down.
TTCAAGAATGAAGGATTAAAATATACTTATTTAGGCTCATTTTGGATTAATTATGGCTGATACTATGGTTTTAATTAAAAAATTCCTAATTCTATCTTAATTAATGTATAAAAGTAAAAAGAGTGCACTAGAGCTTCTAATCTCACTTTGAGAATGCATTTTTTAATTATTTGAGAAAATTTAATTTATTTTCCTAAGTAATTTTGATTAAAAATAAGAATGACATATGTGGAGGAAAAAATATATTATTTTATCTTAATATTAAAAGAAGTAATTAAATCAAGCTTTGAGATTAAAAAATCAATGGAAGATTAAGTCTCATATGTTGATTAAAAGGATAAAGAACACACATAAGATCCCATTCAGGGAAAGCGACTTGGTAAAAGGGGCTAAAAGAATACAACCCATGGTATTTGAAATTTTTTTTTGCCTTTTTCCCTTGGTATATGTTCCATCCTTTGGTATTTTACATGTACCCATGGTATTTGACATTTTTTTAATGCTTTTCTCCTCAACGAGTGAATGCTCCAATGTATATTTAATATTTTGTAATTTGAGAATAGACCTAAGCCTTTAAGAGATAGATCTTCTAGAGATCATTAAAATTCAAAAACATATTTTATATTACCACTTTTGACTCCTAATAAGCTTAAGGTTCCCTCTTTGTTCTATAAAAGGAGAGGTATTAGCCTAGCAAAGGGTTGATTTTTTTGGAAATAAAATCATTCTATTACTTTTCTTCTTGTTAGTGTCTTTTCTCATGGTGAAATTTTTGGGTTAACGGAATGATTCAAGCTATTAATGAAGGTGAAGTAAGCTTCTATTGAGGACCTACTATTTATTGATGTATTTTAAGTAGTTAAGCATATCCTAGTAATATTGAATTAAACGTTTTCTTCCTTTCTTGCAAATAGCATTTAGTTTAATAACTTGAATAACTAATCTTGATGACATTGTTCTCTTTAGTTTCTTGTGTATTGTGTTTACCTCTTCCTGATTTAGGGTTTACAGGGTAAGTACAAGGTTAAGGGTTTGGAGAATACTTTGATGGAGGCCATGCATTTGGATTGAGTTTTCCTCCCTTTTATGGGTTTTAAAACACTTTACTTAAACTCATCATGTTCCTTGACTCCATTTCCCAAAATTTTCACTCTAGCATCAATATCCAAGCTTGACATTGGTAATGAATGTTTATTTTTCTAGATTATATTCCAATAAAAAAAATTTAATTCCTCTTTTACAAGTTCTTGGAATTTGTCTGAAGATAAGATATTTAAGGATTGAATATTTCCAAGATAAAGTTGGGCTAAAAATAAATTTTAAAACCCCTATATATATTTTAAAATCCTTCTAGACTAGCCATGTATTTCTCCATTTTTGAATCACATTAATTTGGGTTTTATTTACATGGAATTTTGGTTTGAATCTTGATGGTCTCAAGAAACTCTCAACTTTTTCCAGAAATTACAATCACAAGCCATTTCTTTGACACCATAACACCAAAATTGACCCACCTGAAGTCCTCGTTTTGCACCATTTAAAAAATTTTACTTTTGGATTTTTATGGCTTGGGTATCAAAATCATGGTAAAGGGAAACCACTGGAGCCCCAACGCTCTAGTCAAAACTCCATTTTATGGATTAATGTTGGTTGGACGACTGTACCTAGTGGATCCTTGTTGGAAGGTGTAATTGGTATAAATATCTTTCAAAGCAAATCATTGATTGGGGTATTTGAAAACTGATTAAACATAGTGTTGATAGCTTTCAAATATACATTACAATATATATTGTTAGTCCATTTACTTCACATCCAGTCAATGATTTTAGTTTTGTAAGAAAGGACTATTTTAAATTTGGCTATAAAAATCCTATTGTTGATGAGTTCTCTTATCCACATGCTCAGGAATTAGGCAAGTTATACAATCACCCCATGCAAATCCTTCTCCTAGAATGAAGATTTATTAAGCATGTATCATATGATGTTTGTTTTCACCTTTTACTCTTTTGGGAATATTGTTTGATGGTGATATATAAGAAAATTTCCAACCATCATCATAAAATCTGATTTGGAGGAATTTTGAGTATGTTTACTAGTTGTGTATGTGGGAAATGTTTAACTTCTTAACCTCTAAATCGCATTGTTGCTCCATAATGGCTCAAATTACAGTCACATAGATAGATTCTGAGTAGCATAACAATGTGATACCATGGTAAATTTCATCCCTCTCTTTCGATTGAGAACTTAAACTTATTTCATGAAACATTATAATATTTACTTGTATTTAGTGTTGCTTCTTTTGGAACATGGTTAAATGGTTATGAAAGATTGGCATAGAAGAGCATCTTTCATATTAGTAGTCCATGCTCCATTTTATTGTTGTAATATAGGTGGTGTTTAATATATCTTATTATCCATATCACTTTGTTGCCCCTTATTTTTTAAAACCAACAACTTATTCTCTGTTGTTCCAATTTAATCAAGCTGCTTTTGATGTTGCATACATTTTCAAAATAATCCTTGGTTTCCTTTGCTTTGTATTTGCAATCTTCTCAAGGGATTTGATTGATTCTACACTTATGAATGACATCTAAAGCAGGTCCTATCATCAAAACAATCACAATAACTTCATCTCATAGGAATCCAAGGGTATCACTTTGAATTGGTGCATTACATGACCATCCTATTGTGGTGTAAATGTGGTTTGTGTATGTGGGGTCATTTATTTCACCATAAGGAAGTTTTGAGGACATATTTGGTGAATATAAGTAACTATTTTCCTTCATTGGAGGATCATTTATTTAGGAGGTCATTGATTATTTGGGATTCGGTGATCTACAAATTTGGCATTATTGCTTTGGAGCTACTATTTAGAGTATATTTTGGGACCTTCCCTAGAAATATCAAGTTCCAATTGAAGATTTAGAATATTCATTGTAAGCATTATTCATCATATAATATCTTCCAAGGGACCCAAAACACAAGTGAGCTAGAGGGATTATCATCATTGGAAATTATGTTAATTGGGTTAGGTGTTTTATTGTTGGTGAAGTCCCCATAAGCAATTTTGGGGAAAAACTCATTTTCTCATTGGCAACTTCAGAGAAATTAGAGTGATTGTAGTCACTCGTTAATCTAATGGTAAAATACTTTGTCTCATGGTATTAATAACTCTTGTGAATAACTAGACATTTAATCAAATTAATAACATAACATTAAGTCCCCCGGATGTGAGTGAGTCAAGGATGTTAAATCACATGGATTCCCTCATGCATGCAAGGAACACGTGTAGGATGGATTGTCTTAATGAAGGCCGAAGGGAGAAGGATTATATTGACAGGAATGAGTATGTGGATGATATTATGCATATGGATCAATACAAGAGGGAATATGAGAGTGGTAATGGAAAATGGTGTTGTTACAGTGATAAGATGGATGTGTCCGCAGAAAATTATGGAAAGGAAGGGGATCCACCGTGGCATGGAGAACCATCATAGCCAATTCACATTGAAATTTATGGTAAGCCCATTTTCAATCCTGTTAAATTCAATTTGTGGGCTATGTTATGTGTTGATCAAGATATTGGGGTGTTTTTTGAATTATTGAACATAGACGAGAGTCTGATAGGAGTGGTGAAGCGAGGTGGTGGGGCTTTGGGTGAATGAACTTGTAAGGTATTTACCACCCTTGTAATCCCAACCAAGAATTATGAGTAGGGTAAAACTAAAGGAAGCATCGAGATAGTCGGGAGTAGACTCAAGCTACATAGGCATTTTGTAATTACAGGGAGATCAGTCCCCCTTCCATCAGGGCCAACCAATAAATGTTAGAGAATGGAGTGTGGAGAGAGGTTATGGAGAATGCACCTTCATTATATGAGGTGGTGTTGGAGAGCTATATCCAAGAACCTAGTTCAAAGAGACATCGATAAGAGAGGATATGGTGTCTCTCTCTACTGGGTTGTTAAGGGATTAATGAGTAGAGTGGTGTTCAAAAGGGAGGATAAAGCAAGAGGGTACAAAGTCCCTTTGGACTTCTAGAAGGAAATTTATGCAGACACCCACCTTTTTCATATGAAAATCGATGATATTGGGAAGGATCTATGGATCCCATATCTCCTCAAATGGGTTATTTCGACATAGTTTTGGTCGAGAATGTGTAGGTTGCTGACAACAATGGAGACACACATGGTGGGGTGGGAGCATCATCTTTGACCAAGTCATAACTACCGCTCGTCTGGAAGGACTCTGGTAGGAGGGATATTTTAGTTTTTTGTTTAATCATGCTTTGAATTATGGATGGTTATCATGTGAAGGATCTGGTGCATCATCTTCTAGTGGAACAGATTTAGCATTCATTGTTTAGAATAGTTTTGTTCTCTATTTTTTGTTTGGATAGTGATGAATGATTGTAAGATTTGTTTTCCCTCTCAGAGGAGGAGCACTAGGAATCACAAGTTGTATGACTTTCAAACCTACGAGATTCATGGTTTCAAACTGAGTAACAAACATATGGATAGACAATACTATATTTCATTTAGTATGTTAATATAAAGGTTTACTTATTTTACAAATAAAAAATAACATAACATTAAGTCAATTCTAATAGAATCATCATCTTCTCAATACTTATTAAATAATCCATAATCTTAACTTGTTCATCTTATTTTGAATGTATTAATCATTTTCAGTGGAATTATTTTGTTTTCAAGAAATGTTTTAAGGATCCATAATTTTCTCTATGTCTAGAAATCTTGATGAATCTTACTAATTCTTAAATTTTCAACCATAAAATGATTGGTGATTTTAAAAAAATCAAATTTATAAGGACTTTATATAGTTTTGGACACTTTTGGAAATTTTTAGAGTAAAAACAAATATCCCATGGAATTTGGGCGAATCATCTTTGAAAAAAGTCAAATTGGCAAAACCATTTTTTGGAAAAAATTTCGAAAAATATCCCAAGGACTAAATTTCAACTCTAAAATTTTCCTTCATTTTTTATTGTATAATTTACTAAGTACATCAAATTGGTGGTTTATTCTTGAAATTGATATCATACTTGGAAACATCACAAGCTCATCATATTCTATTGCACACTAAGTAGCACATCGACATTGTCAACATAGATTATAAATGTTCCTTTTGTTACTTTGGTAGAAGATGTGTGTTTGGCATCTTTAAATAATGACAAAGGATCATTAATTTGGAGTTATTCTCATTGGGAGAGATACCCTTTTCAATAAACTAGTTAAATATCCCTCTGGATAAAAGTGTATATGGTTGTTTTTGGACCAGTGGATGACATGTTCCACCATTGTTATTTATTTGAGTACCTGGATTGGGGTATTGCATCTAGTGTTTCTTCGAAAACAAAATAAAGCTCCAAATACCATCATATATACTGAGGATCCTCTTAGGAATCATGAAACATGTCCTATCAATCCTATTTTGGGGATAAATATGAAATGTCAAATAAATGTTTTGCGACATGGTTTACTTTCATTTGATGTATTAGTGTGTTAAATGATTAAATGATCATATCAGTGTTCATGGTTAAATGTTAATTTGTTTCTTCGTTTATTTGTTGAAATCAATTTCATTTTGAATGTTTTATGGAGAATGTGTTTTTAATTGAGTAATAACAATATTATTATCACCTTAAACTAAAGTGTCTAGCTATCATATTTCCTGATCCTTTAGACACTGCCTTTAAAAGCCAGTGGTAGGTGTATACTTGGGATTTTTCTCATACATTTCTTGGCTAGGGAACCCCACTTAAATAATTTATGTTAATTTACTATTGGGTCTAGGAATCCAAAAGTGATGAACTCCCTTCTATTAGTGATACATTGGGTTGGGAGTTCATAGTTATGTTTGGTCAGCATACTATCAACTTGTCCATCTTATTGGGATGATAGTTTGTGCATCAACGAGACCCCATTTGAGATGAATCCTCCTTATATGGGACCAATTATTGTTTCATTGCTTAACTAAGATGATGTCCTTCGATGTATTCTTCCTACCTTCCCTCACCTCTTGTCTTCACTAGTTCTACCCTAGTATTGTTGCCTCTATTATTTCATTCTACTCTTTGTTTTTCCTTTATTTTCTCCACCTCCTACACCTTCATTGGCACTACAATAGTATTTCCACCTCACACCCCATGCTTTCATTGGGTTCTTTGTTAGTTTATCCACCTCCTACACCCCTACTAGATTTTAGTTGTTATTTACACCTCCTTTTCCTTCACTAGTGCTACTCAATTTTTGTTTCCTCTTGCACTCTCTCTAGACTTGTGTTAATATTGAAATTCCATTCATTTAATCATACTTTTCTCACATCATTGTCTCTCGCACCCTGATCTGCTTCGATCTTGACATTTCCACCTCCCAGATCTTTTTATCCCCACATGAATGTTGTCACCTCTTATATCTTCATTAGTTCTATCCTAGCAGTATCACCTTCCCCTTCAATTCTTTACCTTCCCTATGAGTTGGTGTAGTCATTTATTAATGCCTACTACTCAAAGCGAGCCACTAACATATGCATTACATGAACATAGATTGGTTTGAAACTAATATTACCTTGCTCACATATTTTCCATGCCTGAGCAAGATCCCAACTTAATAACTCTTATGATTAAGTATAGTTGTTTCAATTCTAACCCTTATCCCTTTTCCTTTATGCATTTGACTTATTTTATATATACACTACTCACATCTATCTCACTATTATACCTAAGTCATATTTTTTCACTCTTGTGGCACACTTGAAGAAGGGCTCTTACATTGCATTGCTCGCACTTAGTGCGTGTAGGTATTGTTCTCTTACCCTATTCCCTCTATTATATTTATTTCAATATTTATTTTCACACTTTAGTTGTTATCTTGCTTTAATAGTAATCAAATTCACTTACTTTAATTTTACAGTGGTTAGACTTTTTTTAGCCCCACCCTCACATTCTTTGTTTAAAATTTATCTTTATTGCTCACTCTTTCTCTTTTTGTATTTATCTTATTTCTATCGTAGTGTCATTTTACAACCTTCATGACCTTGCTTTGCATCAATTAGGCCATGTGGGTCTTCATGATGAGATTTAGTCATTACAACCATACCCTTGAAGAATTCCTTCATGATGGAGGGGAATTAGTTTATGATCCAATCCTTAACAAACATATTCCACATACATCATTACTTTGTTATTTTTGTTTCCTTGATATTCTCTATCTTTTATCACAACACTAGTTAATTATCCTTTCTTGCAACTCACTACTATCTAATGCCATGGATACTATATCCTATAGGGAGGGATATGCAACACATGGATTTCACACCTACCCACTCATAGGTGCAACGATGTGGTCTACTTTTGTGTTATTTCCATAAGTTGCATGCCCAATTGTGACTTAGTTACCTCTTATCATTCATTACAAAGAATCTTATCTACTGGATCACTTTCACTTGAATTATATTTCTGAACTCTAGATGTGAAACCACTTTTGGTTTCCTAGTGCATAGGTGAGGTTCCCTAGTGATCTTATCCCTTGCATTGGCCCTTGTTCATCGATTTGACTCTACTAGAACCTCTATGGAACTAGGTTAGGGAGTTTTTCTGCTAATTGGGTTCTATTTGAGGCTTTATGTCCCATATATTTGGAAATTAGTTAGGATGTTTCATTTTATTACGGCTCAATTCCATGCCTCATTTCATGTTCTCAATTGCCCAAATCCATTTGGTAGTGCTAAATTGTGTGTTCATAGGGTCAAAATTTCCTTATACCTTAATGATTTATTGGTGCTAAGTGAATTGTGAATTCCTTGGGTTGTGCCACATCTATAAAACAACACATGGAATATAACATAATTTATGAGTAAAATCCTCATGGTACAATATTGTTAATCCATGGTTCATAGTCAAAGTATGCAATATGATTCATGTATATGAAATATTCTCCCAATGGCTGGTTCAATGTTCATTTAGGATTTGATATCATTTCCTATGTATTTATATAATTACCCTCTTATTTGTAAATTCTCTTGGATTACTATTGGAATTTTCTTTCCTCTCCTCATTATCTTGTAGGTACACTACTATATTAGCACCAAATATTAATAAAGCTCTCCTACTTTCCTACCACTCTCTTGGGTATCTTGTTTGTGTCATTTGGCTTCTCCTTTGAAGGATTATTGTCAGGAAATATCCATTGGCTAATTTGTCCTCTCCTACATATTGGACACTCAACTCCTCCACCTTAAGGGAGTTTTTAGCATAGATCAGGAAAGATAGACAACACCTTTATGAATGAAATTTATCTTACCATACACCACTGCATTGGTTCATCATCTGTATGGTAGGCCTTGTTAACCCAAAAATCCCCCACACAGCTCTCAATGGCCTACACCACCCCAAGGACACCACCTCACAACACTCATTTCACTCCATAAGACCTTCCATTTGACCCCCACACCTCCAAAAGAGCTCAAGGATGAAGAAAAGGGCTAAAACCCCCAAAAAGAGCCCAAAATAGACCCCTAGGAGCTAAATCCCTCAAAAAGGGGATAAAACCCTGAAAGGGGCTAAAGTTAGGGCAGAAGGGGCTAAAGGCCCAAAAAAGGGGCTAAGGCCTTGACCAAGGGCTTAAAACCCTAAAACCCCTTGGAAAAACTATATAAGGAGGGTGGGGGGTCACTCTCAAAACACTCCTCACTTGCCTATTGTTATGCTGCACATGGATGCTTTGAGACCTCTTTCTCTCAAACCACCCACTCTCCCTCTCCTCCATTTCCATTTCTCCAAGCCACTGCTTCCCAACCAAGAGAGAGGTGCTCCCATGAGCTAGGACATGGTGGCCCATTTCCACCTAAGTGAGGTATAATCTATTTTTATGCTTCTTTTATTTATTTTTACTTTCTAACCCTCATCTCCATTTGCAAGTTTTTCATTAACATTATTTGCAGGTTGTCTCCATGGCAGTATAGGTTTATTTTGCAGGTTTGGACGTGGAACCCTAACATACTGTGTGTAGAGGGGTTCAACAATGCTTCATCATCTCCTCTCCTTTATTTTTCTATCATTAGCTATTAGATTTAGTTTATAGTAGCTTCCATTTACTTGGTCTTGTTTAGATTAGCTTAGTTTCAATTCACAGCTCTATTTTTACCATTTATCATTCTGTTTTTTACTATTTTCAAAGGGTAGGAACCTACCCTTGTGCCCTATATGCACAAGGGATCCATTCCTACCCCTGTAGTGAGGAGAAATTCTCACTATAGCTTTGGCAACTCCCCTAGGTCGATCCCACAGGATCCCCGGGAAAAAAATTTCAAGTTTTCAAGTTTTTCAGTTTTTACCCTAGTTTTTAGAAATCTTAGTTTAGATCTATTTAAATGTACTTTATTTCCTATTTCTGTCAGTGCCAAAGCCTTTTCTAGGCCGAGCCGAGTTAGATTGACCCCAGTACCAGTTACTGTCAGCCAAATCTGACCCTGCCTTACCAAAACACCCCTTTTCGGAGCAGGTTGCTCTTATCGGGGGAAAAGGTGAGACAATGCGCACTTAATCTAGGGATGATTTTAAGGAACCATACTTATTTAAAAGTGTATAAATGTTGGCAAATATTACCAATTCTTAAAATTCCATCTATAAAATGATTGGAGATATTTTTCAAAAAATATTTTAATTTCCAAGGATTTTATATCGTTTATATAATAATTTGGCGACTTTTAGGGTGAAATTTTTTTACCTCATCAATATTGGGCGAAACAGGGCTTCAAAAAATGCAAAATGGCGAATCTTTTTTGGGAGAAAAACATGGAAAAATAGCCCACTGGGCTAAAATTCGCCCCTAAAATTATCCCTGACTTAATCCCTAGACAGGCGTGCCCAGGGTGCACTTAATCCTCAGACAGGTGCGACTTCAGCCCAAGAGCTCAAGTTGTGGCTGTTTTGGCATTTTGTACGACCCCCTCGCTGATTTCTGGAAAAATATCGCGGCCCCCTCGCGGGATTTGGTCAGAAATGTGTGGCCTGTCACACAGAAGTTGTTTTTAAGTTTAATTAATAGTAATTTGCAGTTTCAGAGGACTGTCAGTGCGGCCCATCTGCCTCTGTCCACCATTGCAGGTCTCTTTTAATTCCAGTTTTCATTTTCTACAAATAAATCCATGAACAAAGTGTATATGCTAAATCAATCATTAAGGTTTAATAAAATGAACTAGCCTAACTAAAAGTAATCTAAAATTAACCATCTTGCTGCCCCCTTCCTCCTCTACCCAGTCATCACCCTCCAGGGTATTCTGGGATACGATGAAGGGTAAACTCGTATAGATCTAGGCACTCCATGGTATTTTTCCTAAACCACTAAAACCAGGTGAACTGGAAGGTAGAGGGGGTAGAGAAGGATGGATTCTCACGGTGCTAAGCGTCCTCCCTGTTGACCAACCTAGCACTTGGGAGGTGACCTGAGGATATATGGATGGGCTTAGTCCCATTATGTTGAGAGCCCAACACCTTCTCTTGGTTGAAGAAGAATATCATTGCGAGGTAGACATTTAGTTAGGCCAACAATTTAGGGTTAATCACCATATTTGCTTACAAATTTCTATTTATGTTTTCCTACAAAACCATGATATGAACTCTACTATGAATTCATAAACCATACTGAAAACCAAATACCAGGACAAACAAGCAAACCAACACACCATACCAAATAATTAACCCAACTCAGTTCAAGATGTTGAGTAAGCCTTAAAATTTACCAAATTTACGCTAAGTTCAATCAATTCTGCAGTCTTTGAGGACATAAGTCCTTGACTACTTTAACTATGGGAATTACTTGGGATTTTCCTAGAAACTCATTGTAAGGAGTACCACAGGAACCCCAAAGTAGCTGGCCGCTGAGAGGAATTGCTAAGCAAAACGGGAAACGACCCCTTCTGATTGAGTAGAATCACCCATGAAGAACAAGCCAAGTGCTGTCTTCTGGCAGTATTGGTGGCCGAGAGACCACCTTCAGCCAATAGGAAGCCATTGAAACCGGGGTCCAAATCTCATACCCACCAGTTTCATACACCAAAGCAAACACAATTGGTCCTCCACGGTCTTCCTCACGCCTGAGAGGCGAACCACCACCATTTGGAACACTCAGTAGGCACTGTCGTAGCCATTCTTAGTGATCTCCCACACCATTAGAGGGCCACACAGCCTCTGATTATGATTCAGACCCCTATTACTCTAAGCTAGACCTCAACACCGCACCATCTAGCCCCATGGCTACTACAAACCCAGATCCATTTTCTGGCCTGACCTTAGCAAGTGGACCCATGTCCACATCACAACCTATCACCCACAACATGGGAAGCGATCCAAGCACAGTCATGCAAACTGTCATTAGCCAATTGCCACCACCAATAGTGACAAGCCAAGCTAGCCCAGTGGTAACACACGGGGGCAGTGGCCCCTCCACACACATTGTCCCCCCTGCCACATAGGGGGGCAGCGTACCGACCACCCACATTGCCCCTACCATCATGCCTTGAGGAAACTCCCTCACTACCCACACCATCCCACCCACAACCCTTGGGGGCATTGGTCCATCCGCCATGGTTCCACCACAAGCACCCCTAGCCATGCAGATGCATTATGCACCTGCAAACCCCACCCCCATTGTGGCCCCATCCCACATCAACTTGGGGTCAGATCTTCCCTTCATGGCTCATCTGAACTTGCTTGACTTGGCTAGATTAATGAATGATCCCATCTACCACCAAGCTTTCTGGCCACCCATGCCAACGAAGCTACCATCAGACATCCCAAAGTTTGAAGGAAAAGTCAGGGAATGTCCCCAAAATCATATAATGACATTCCATTTATGGTGCTCATCTAGTAGCATCATAGAAGACTCCATCAGGCTGAGGCTATTCCAACACACCCTCACAGGTGCCACAGCCAAATGGTACATTGAGATGCCACAAGCCAAGTACCCCGACTTCAACTCCCTAGCCTTCATGTTCCTATAGTATTTCCAACTCCCTGTCAGATATGATGAGGGGGTGGAGATATTGCTATCCTATTGCCAAAACACCGCCATCCACATCATTGATCATATCCATGAGTGGCAGCAGTGCCATAGCTTGTGTAAGATCCAACTCGATGACAGGATCTTCTTGGATTGGTTCCTCAAGACTTTGCTCCCACCCATTGCAAAGGACATCGCATCTGAACATCCCCAATCTGAAGAAGAGGCCATACTGAAGGCCCAACAATTTGAACTCATCTATGCCCAGTCTGGATACTTGTACACTATCATTCCAGACGCTCCCTGTCCAAGTACCTCTTACCGCGATGCACCGAGGGCATCCTACGCAGCGGATGGCATCATAGGGTCAGTCTCCCAACAACCATAGCCTTGACTGACACTTGTCGCGGCACCACAACCAAGCAACATTGCTAATGTTGCTTACCAAATCCAAGCCCCGAACTATGCTAGAATGATGTCCCAGTCCTGACCAACAACCTCTTATGCACAACCCGTGCCACCGTAGTAGGTTTAGGCCATGGCTTAGCCAACACAATAGTATGTGGGGCAAATGCCCACATTCGTGGCACCACCACCCCCACAAATATACTATGCACCACTAGTGCAACAATTTCAAGCCCCTGCCCCCACTCCACCCACTCCGTTGGGACAAGTATTCACACAACAAAACCATCCCAACCATCCTGCCCCCACCAATCAACAAGGGCAAGCCAAGAACAACTGGCCCTGCAACTAAGGCAATAACCAACCACAGGGAGGCGGTTAGCAACCGAACCCTCCCAATAATGCCACGACTAACCGGCCAGCCCAAAAACCCCCACGGCAGAATGCACCAAGATGCAATGCTCTGTTACACACAAAATAACCTTGTACACTCTGTGATGTCCATGGACATTACATGTTTGAGTGTCCCCTCATGGCTCGCGCTAAGCAGGCCATTCAAAATAAGGCCCATCAGGCCGCCAATGCCCCCACCCAAGCCCAACCCAACCAGGCACCACAAGGACCTCCTCCCATGGTGCTTCAAAACCCACTTCTAGTCCAAGGATTGGTGGCAACCGCTCCCACTCCCCAAGCCAATCCTAACACTCCAGGGGCACCACCCACGGCCGAAATAGTTGTTCATCACCTGATGACCATGACCACTGAAGAGGTCAACTTACAGACTAGGTGAAATCAGTATGGCACCACCACCGAACCTGCTGACTCATCAGTAGCATCCATGTCTAATACAACCAACCTACCTCTCCAGTTACCCCCGTTCTTGTGCCCCCCCCATGCACAGAATTGCCAATAACGCCATAGCTAGAGCTGCAGTTAGCTATAGCTTTATGGATGATTTGGCCCAAACGCCAACCACCATGTCTATTCTTGAGGTACTTAAAATGTTCCCAACACAGCGGAAAGCCTTACTAGCCACTCTAGGGGTAGTGGATCCCTCCGATTCTAAGCTAATCATGTTTGACATGGAGAACGGAGAGCCACACATGCCCTCCACTATCGCCTTCCAAATCTCGGTATCCATCAGGAACTTGGTTGTGCACCGATGCATAGTGGATGAGGGGGCATCCACGTGCATCATGTCTACCTTGGTTTGGCAGAAGCTTGGATCAGCGACTCTGCAACCATCCTCCATGACTCTACGGGCTTATTATGGACACCCCACTAAAGCCCAAGGAATCCTCCCCCATGTTCCCATCACGTTAGCAGGGAAGACAATCATGATTGACATCGAGGTCATCAATGCTCAACTGGATTACAACCTCCTCCTTGGGAGGAGTTACATGTACGCCATGCGAGCCGTAGCGTCAACTACCTTTCGCCTCATGATGTTCCCCCACGAAGGGAATATTGTGATGGTTGACCAGCTCACCTACCATGATCCGCAAGGGTTAACAGCACCTGCTAACATTATCCCTACCATCACCACCACCAAGCTGGAAGGGGAAACTGCACATGCTAATGTCATCCCTGCAACCAACACTATGGTTTAAAACACACCAGCCTCCCCACTGTTGAATGTGGGCCCTGGGATGTTTACCAATCCCACCATGACAACTCCTTTCCCGTTGGTGTCACCACCATCGACACAAAAGCAAATTGCAGACTTGTGCATGGTCTCATCAAGCACCGCTACACCCAAACAGCAACTGCAGCCGCAGCCCCAACCACAACCACAACATCATCCATAGCCACAATGTCAACAGCAGCTGCAACATCATCTGCAACAGTAGTATTACGCGCAGCTGCAACCACAGCCTCACCCCCACATGCAACCAGCTAGAAGTTATGTGGGATCATCTCCGGTCCATACAATTTGCTTCCTCTTTTCCCCACCTGGTGTCATGAGCAAGCCAGTCATGGCCACCTTAATCCTACCCAACTTTACGTTGGGGATCCTAGTGTGGTATCTAGATCCACCAGCTCAACCAGTAATGCCCCAGGTTGTGTTAAATCCGGTGCAACCTATTGCGGTTGAGTCTCACCCCCCACCTGGTCCACATAAGCCAGCTACCACAAGCGTTCCTGCACCGCCCCAACCCAAAAGGGCGAGGGGACAGAACACCAAAGTCACTGCAAAACCACGACCAGTCCCACCTTGTGCCGTCTGCAAACAAAAGGGCCATCCAACTCAGAATTGCCCTAAAATACCAGTGATTCATGCGCATCTGGATGCCATGGATACTAATGAAAACATCCCCATGGTTGAACTCCCAACCACGCCAGTAGTAAAGAACAAGGCATTAAGGACAAACTATGCTTGCTCCCTTTGCGGCTTGTATGGACATTACTCCCACCATTGCCAAGACCTGCCCGAATTTTGAATGGCTCTTGCTGACTTGGGTCACCATTCCCTTGAGTTTGAGATCACCTTGATCGAACAAGTTCACCCACCACCTCCTTCGTCTGATACTATGTCCATTTACATGATTTCTAGTTCCCCCGACCAGCTCATCCCCATCTCCAACGATGGTCCATCAGACATATCTCTTCATTGCTTCAACAACGATGAGGAGATACTTGAAGCTCTGACCACCCCAGAATACCCATGGGACTACATGCACCATCGCTCGTTCTTCCTCCTGGAAGAGCTTATGTCACAATCCGATCAGTTTTCCATGGAGACCAAAGATTCCATCCATGGGAAGGTTGACTGGTTCAAGAACCCAATCCCAGCACCCAATTCCTTCGAAGAAGGGAACATGGTGAACATTTCACCAACCATTAGAATCAACATCTCAACCAAATCTGAGATCAATGAAGAAATCATGCTGGGGGCATCTTGCTCCCCGGAAGAGGTCGATGCCTACACTGCTCACTTCCAATAATTCCATGACATTTTTTCCTGGTCATACACTAAAATGCCTGGCTTAGATCCATCCATCATGGAACACCACATCGACACATGGCCTGATGTGGCACCCGTCCGCCAGAAGCAATGGCCCATCCATCCATCCAAAGTGGCTGCGGTGAAAGCTGAGATAGAGAAGCTGTGCACAACCGGCTTCATTTATCCCATTGCATACACAACTTGGGTTTCTAATCCTATTCCCGTGAATAAAAAATAGGGTACCATTCGTGTTTACATAGACTTCCACGATCTTAATGGGACATGTCCCAAAGACAACTTCCCCACACCGTTCATTGACCAGATCATCGATGCATGCGCTGGACATGAGGCCTTCTCCTTCATGGACGGATTCTCCGGATACAACCAAATCCAATTCTAGAAAGAAGACCTTTACAAAATGGCATTCACAACCCCATGGGGCACATTCGCCTACCGAGTCATGCCCTTTGGCCTAAAAAATGCTAGAGCCACCTTCTAGCGTGCCATGATGCACTGCTTCCACGATCCCACTCACATCATGTTCGTGTGTTTTGACAACCTCATCGCACGGTCACAAAACCACACACAACACATAGACGACTTGCGATGAGTCCTAATGCAATGTCGCCAGTACAGGATCCTCTTGAACCCATCCAAGTGTTTTTTCTGTGTCCCCACGGGCCATATCCATGGATTCGTCGTCTCACACAAAGGAATGACCACTGATCCTGGGAAAGTCCAAATGATTTTCCCCCTAACGTCACCCCTTTGAGTGACAATGTTCTAAATTGTATTATAGTCTTTTCATTTTTTTTGTTTTACACATTTTTTCCCGATTGAGTCTTATGTATCGTTTCCTCTCATGGATTCAAATGGAGCACACCTCAGACCGGTATACGGGATTCATAGATGGAGCAAGCAGATGGTACCTGAACCTCGCCTCGGCTGCATGGGTAATCTACTCCCCATCGCACAAGTTGATCCACATCGATGGAATATGTGTGGGCACCGCGACCAACAACCAAGCTGAATATGATTGTGTCAATGGCCTCTTAGCCGTCGCTCTACAATTAGGAATTCACCATCTCGATGTCTTCTTAGACTCTCAGCTGCTTGTTTCTCAACAGAACAACCACTACCGAGTTCGTGATCCCTGCCTCTTTAGAAAGTACATGTGCACTAAACACATGGTCAGAACATTTGAATCCATCACATTCACACATGTTCCCAGGAACCTCAATAGTGTCGCAAATCAAATGGCTAATGATATTCTAAATTGGCACATCCATAACAACATATAGGAAACATACAACCATAACATAATGTAGAATCATGTCTAAAGATACACACACAGTGTAATAATACATCACATAGGCATTTGCATTCCACAACATAATAAAAAGACTCACATAATAAAACCATAAAAGCACATCCACGTGCATAAAAAATATATATAGATATAAATCCATAAAGTCGCATGTCCACAACATGTCCAATACAAAAATGAGAAGCCACATATGCTTTCTCATTGGGATATACATGAGCGACACAAAAACTCCTAAGTGCACCAATGCACTAGGATCAGCCCCACAAGGCTACTAATCCGATTCAGACCCATTATCTAACTCGGACTCATCATCTTCCGAAGAAGACGAATCCAATGCAAGAACACCACCTCTCACTGTCTGGCGAAAGTGCTCGCATGCCACTGCCATCTTCCTCATCATGCCCATCAGTTCGGGAGGAAGATTGTGAACAACAGCAATAAAGTTGGTATTCAGGTGTTGCCAGCCAACATCTGACACTCAAGTAGCTACCTCCTCCATGTACGGTACCAGTCCATCCATATCCCACTGCTACTTACGAGAGTTCCCAGAAGGGACAGCCGCAGAAGCTGCCGTAGGAGGTACAATAACAACCCACCTCCGACACCCAGGCGGTGGGAGAGGACCAACATTTGCACACACAAACAAGGACACCATCAGTCCACATACATCAATATGAAAATCACTAACCAGCTCAACTATACTATGCACAAAGATGAACATAAAAACATCAAGCATACATACCAGCTGGTCCCCAAGCCTAACCAGGAGGTCGAGGCATCTCAGGATCTCCCTGGAAGTCCATACCTGCATACTGGTACTCCTCGATCACCACAGGAAGCTGGAGCCATTGCTCCAACAACTCCTCTGTGAAGAAGCATCCCACTCTACCGCCACCCTTGCGAATCATCATCTGGCACCACCTATACATCCTCGGCTCCCGCAGACCACTATCCTCCATAGCCCGATGAGGATGAAGTGTAAGTACTTTCTCAAAGAAGAAAGCACATAGAAAGGAGCCAAAGTAAAAACCAGTGCCATTAGTCTTCAACTTGTTAAGCTGATGCCGAACAACCTGCAAGTACATCTAGCCCCATGCATAATATGTGCCACTAATGGCATGCTCGACTAACTGTAGCTGACCACCAAAAATCTTGTGGCTCCCCATGGAACCCAAGATACGCTGTAGTAGAGTCCCCACCGCCTGTGTGGACAACTCCTCAATGTCACACATTAGGAGGTAAGAACCATGCACATACGCCATAGCGTAACAGCGTTGCTCACATAAATCCTCTAATGTCTCCCCTCGAGACAATACAGGTGCCAAGTCATCAACTACTCCCAATATTGGGAGCCCAGTAATGAAATACACATCCTCCAAGGCAATCTCAATACACTGGCCCTAGAAGAGGAACACCTCCTCAGTAACATCCCAGAAACTGATCAAAGTTTGCATCAGCAAACCCAAGCTCTGCATAAGCGGAATCCTCATAAACTTCAGCAACCCATAGTGGGCTAGTGTAACTCTAACACCCACGTCTCATAATGATGCATCTCTGACTGACTTGCAATCTCTTTCCCTCCATTTTATCTCCACCATCCTGGACAAGGAAAAAACCCTGATGTCAGACATCCCCATCATTAAAAAACCACCCAAAGGAGGCTAGGGCGCACTTATCTGAGCAAAAGGAGCTCCCAGGGTGCTCATAATGGCCCAACAGGTGCACCTAGGGCACACCTCTCCCTTCAAAATGAGCAACCTGGCGCACAAGAAACCCCAAATAGCTCATGGGGGGCCTCTAGGTGGTCAAATTTAGTAAATAAGCCATCAAAATGAAGAGGTTCAATGAGAGCTTTTACCTGTAAGTCGTGGCTCGCGAAACCGTCGATCAGATCAAGAGAAATCAACAAATGAAGAATTAGGGTCCACCTCTCCACCTCCACAATGAACAGTGACAATGACACTTCACCATGTGGACCCTCCCCTTTTATAGGCCCCATTTGACCTAATTTCTTCCGATCGACATAACAGGACCATACGGACTCTGTTTGAGACGTCGTTCACACCACTGGTTTCAGAATTCCGCCCTCTATCTAGTTATGAGACCATTGTCTCATGTTTAAATAGTTAATTTTGGGACCATTTCCCACAAGTCACCTCGACTCACGAGCCATGACATAACGATGTGAGTGTCTAAGGACCAGTACTCGTACCACACTGCCCGGCCGCTACTCATGCAAGCTGTCGGGCCGCCGCCCATTAAGGATTGTATTATAGTTTTATCTAAATTTGTATTTATAATTGTCTTTTTCCACCGCACCTTATGCAGACATATTTGGACCATCATGCACAATACCTTTCATTTTTCTTCCATATATTTGACATAGAAGTGTCCTCATGCCACTGCCCATTTAGGAATGTAATTTTAGCTTTCATTTTGTATTTTTAACACATAGATTGTATTTCCTTTTCACCGCAGCTTACGTGGACCTCTGTACCGCTGTCCACAAAATGATTTCCTTTCTTGCATGTATTTGGCATATAAATTCCTCCAGACTTGTACTCACATTGCATGTGGTTAAGTCCGTCCACATTAACACACACACACGTTCTCCTGACCTCTATCCAAGAGCCACTTCGGTTTGCATGCCTCTGCCTCACCGTCTTGCAGGCCTCTGCCGCGATCTATCGCATGCATGTATTGGTATGTTTGAGAGCCTTTTTCTCCATCCATACTACGCGGATGACTTGTGGACCTTTGTCCACTATCTCGACATGGGGCATCGCTTGTGCCACTGCAGTCAGTTGACCACATTTGAGTTTTGTCTAAGCTCTTTTCTGACTCCTTAAAACAATGAAAAGATCACCGAGCACAGCTGCTTCCTTTCTCGCTCGCTAAAGTATAGGAAAGGGTGTTTACATTGTCTCATTTACCTCCTTTTGCAAACCATGTAGACCATTTCATGAAAAGGACCTCCTTGGCACACTCAAGCCAAGACCATTCCCCTCTGCATACTTTTGTGCTTTCTGGAGCAGAGGGGCCGCACTTTACAAAAAACCTCACCATCGGTTGTCGTTAAGCTCTTTTCTATCCTTTTCAACAAGAAAAGATCACCGAACAAACTTGGTTTCGTTCATGCTCGTAAAAGTATTTGAATGACCATCCAGTCAGTATAGGTTTAACCTTTTCCGGCCTGATTGGAATACCAACGGTAAAGAAGTCTCTCATCCCCTTCAGGATGAGCGAGCTCTCCTATGTATACTTTTATCCTTTTTCGGGCACAGGAGACTACCAATGAAAAAGAGCCCCCACTGGAGTCTTCTTTGTGCTTTCAGACTCTCTAAAATTGAAATCACCATTGAGCATTTAACTTCTCGGGCTCACCAAAAATCCACGAGATCGTACCACAACTGTATCCCTAGACACCACCCCACAAAAAATAGTTCGGCAGCATCTCCACATTGGGTCTCCTTTGTTCAGAGTACTCTACAATGTGTCTTCCTTGGATCCCATCAGTATCAAAAGTGTCCACATCCTCCAAGTATTTCCCATCTGCAGTGACATTCCCGGTATTACAGCTATGATCCCATTCCCATGATTTAAGTTTCATTTGCTGCCTGGTCCGCCCTGCTATCATACTCTGAATAAAGGAAGTTTGAGTCTCTCACTCCCCCTCTGCCCCTGTTCAGTTCTTCCCTTCCCTCCCCTCCCCCCCAATTCGGTGAGTCAGTCCACAGATTGCTTCACATCTTTCGGTTATCCCTTATGCTCATGGTCAAGGAAACATCATTTCCTTGACTAGGGGTAGTTCTCCCTCTGTTGACACCAACACACATATTCCAGAGGATAGACCCAGAGATCCCTGTACCTTGGTTTCATTGACATCATTGATGAGTTTCTTGGACCACTTGAGAGGAGTCCTTAATGCCTCTTGGGATGGTTGTTTCTCGCATGCTTGACTTCAACTCCATCATCGTACCATTGAGATTCGTACAGGGTTTGTTTCACACAGTACTTGGTCGAAGACCCTAGATGTCACTTGACTCTAGCACATTGGTGAGTCCACTCGAGGGACCTAAACACGTTAAGTCCCTTGTGATTTCCAGGTTGCATTGGAGACAGTGATCAGAATCCCCAACAGTGCTTCGATATACCTTTATGATTGATACATCATACTTGTACCACAGAGACTCTAACTCTCAATCATCGAGTCCATACAGCTCTATACCATTCCAAATATAGTAGACCGTCAGTCATAAAGATGTAGCATTCCATGAGAATGCCATGGGTCCAATGTACCAAATCAGTATTGTATTCAGCCTCACATAGAGGCAACCAGCATTGTAACATTAGTTATATATGATCGGCTCTTGTATTTTAGAGCATAGATCAAATGATTCTTTTGATATTGTCACAAGCATGGGAATGCCTGCCTCGTCCATATACATGTCACACATTTATTGTATCTCACCCATTGATGGGAACCAAATTAATACAAAACCAAAAGCCACCATGCCCCAGCCCCAGAAGCACCACCTCCTGACAGCAAATCCTATGATGTCCGTCGGCCATACATTGAGCTCCTGCCCTCACACATCAAGGGGCAATCTGTTAACCCAAAAATCCCCCACACAGCTCTCAATGGCCTACACCACCCAAGGACACCACCTCACAACACTTATTTCACTCCATAAGACCTTCCATTTGACCCCCACACCTCCAAAAAATCCCAAGGATGAATAAAAGGGATAAAACCCCTCAAAAAGAGCCCAAAATAGACCCCCAGGAGCTAAATCCCTAAAAAAGGGGCTAAAACCCTGAAAGGGGATAAAGTTAGGGCAGAAGGGGCTAAAGGCCCAAAAAAGGGGCTAAAACCCTGAAAGGGGATAAAGTTAGGGCAGAAGGGGCTAAAGGCCCAAAAAAGGGGCTAAATCCTTGACCAAGGGCTTAAAACCCTAAAACCCCTTGGAAAAACTATATAAGGAGGGTGGGTGGTCACTCTCAAAACACTCCTCACTTGCCTATTGTTATGCTGCCTGTGGATGCTTTGAGACCTCTTGCTCTCAAACCACCCACTCTCCCTCTCCTCCATTTCCATTTCTCCAAGCCATTGATTCCCAACCAAGAGAGAGGTGCTCCCATGAGCTAGGGCATGGTGGCCCATTTCCACCTAAGTGAGGTATAATCTCTTTCTATGCTTGTTTTATTTGTTTTTACTTTCTAACCCTCATCTCCATTTGCAGGTTTTTCATTAACATTATTTGCAGGTTGTCTCCATGGTAGTATAGGTTTATTTTGCAGGTTTGGAGGCGGAACCCTAACATACTATGTGCAGAGGGGTTCAACAATTCTTCATCATCTCCTCTCCTTTATTTTTCTGTCATTAGCTATTATATTTAGTTTACAGTAGCTGCCATTTACTTAGTCTTGTTTAGATTAGCTTAATTTCAATTCCCAGCTCTTTTTTTACCATTTATCATTCCAGTTTTTACTGTTTTCAAAGGGTAGGAACCTACCCTTGTGCCCTATAGGCACAAGGAATCCATTCCTACCCCTGTAGTGAGGAGAAATTCTCACTACAAGCCTACGTGTTTTTATTGTATTGCATAGGAGAGTGGGATCACTTATGTTTTGTGGGAATGTGTACCAACGTGCATAAGTTTTTTCAAGTGGAGAAACTATTTCTTGGGGAACTATAACATCTCTCATGCTTACGACAATCAATTTCAACACTTGCACAAACATTTTTATGGGAGGGTTCCTTCATTTTCACCTCTCCTTCATCTTCATTAATTAGGTTAACTAGCTCATAAAAAGAAACTAGTTAACCCTAATTAGTTTTTTTTGTTAAATTGTTTTTATCTTATACTTAATGTTAAGACATAGTTAATCTAAAACCTTAATTCAATCTAGTGACATTCTATATTACTATAAGGTACACAACTGCAAATGATCTCATCTTATCATCTCAAAACATATGGAAAAACATAAGCAATAAAGAAGTTCCTAGACACCTATTTGAGATGTTTTTCTTAGGAAAAGAAACACTAGTGGGTGTCATGGTTACCTCTGGATGAATGGTAGTATAATACCACTTATCATAATGCTACAAAAATTACCCGATATAAATTAGTGTGGAAAACAAACACCTGCAATAGTATCCTAGGGACCTCAATGGTGAAAGCAGTGGAAAACATGCTTCAAAATCATGAATCCATTCTTTAGTCACTTAAGGAAAATTTGCTTGTGGCTCAAAATCACATGAAACAATAAAACAACTAATGTCACTCTAAACATTCCTTTGAATTTGGTGATAAGGTGTTCCTTTATATCTATAGATATAAGTAGACATCTCTCCAAACTAAGGATCATCAAAAGTTGGTTCAACCAAAATTTTATGTCCCATATAAGATTATACAATGCATTGGACATGTAGCTTACAAATTAGCTCTTATAACACACTCCAAGATCCACCAAGTATTTCATGTTTCTTGTTTGAATAAGGTTATGGGACATAATTTCCACATTCAAAATACCTTACTAGAACTTAATGAAGAAGGCTCCACTTGGATCCAACTAGAAGCAATTTTGGTTACATGAGAGAGGTGCCTCTGCTAGATTACTATCCAAGAAGCTATCATGTAGTGGAAGGATATACACAGAATATTCTATGTGGGAATTTTCAGCCATTTTGCATTAGTTTCCCCATCTCCATCCTTGAGTACAAGGTTTCTTTTGAAGGGAGACATGTTAGGTTCCTACATTAACCCCTCTACCTAAGTTATGTACAAGGTCACCTTGTTTGAATAGGCCTATTGGATCATTAGTTTATAGTTAATCAATATAAAAGGGTATGCTTACTAATTAAGAAGCACTATGTGGCTGACCATGTTTCATAGTGGGACCACAGGAATTTAGAGTTTTTGATATTAATGCACTATATATAGAGTAGAAGGCTGTCCAATGTGAAACAAGGACTACATTTCTAATTGGATCTCTATTGATAAGAGGTTTCCCCCTTGAAGAGGAAAGTGAACATTTCTCTTTCTTTTGAACATCTTTAATACAAGGGTTCTTTTCCAAGTTCTATATATTTCTTTCTTGTGTTTTATGTTTAGATATGGAATTTTATTGCATTTTTTTAATTTTCTTTGTAATTCTCAGGTTAAGTACATTACATTTTTTAACTATGATAAATCAACAACTACTATGATCACCTATAAGAAGACTCCTTATGTATCTTAAAAACCCAGTGATTATTTTCCTTGGAGATTATTTTATTGGGAACATCTTCCCTCACAAGAAATTCATGTAGCCTTCTTCTTCTTCCTTCTTCACATCCTCCTTTTCCTCCCTTCCCTTTTAATTTTTGATTCAAACCTTCTCCTAAGCCCTCTCCTTCACTTGAGGAAAACACCCCTCTTTCTTTACTTCCTTCTTCCTTTAGTATTTTGTTTCTACCCTCCTCTTTCTTTACATAACTCCAACTTTCTTGCTTGCCATCAATGGGTCTTTTTGGGTCACTTGGATCCTCTCTCTTGTTTCCGAAGTTTACCATCTAACCTAACTGGCTTGAAACAATCTCTCCTCTCCTCCCTCTTGTATTCTCATGATCTTCATTTGATCCTCTCCTTTCACTTTATTTTTTATTACACTTTTATTCCAAATTCTTAAGGAAATTATAGCATTTCATATTTCAAGGTTATACAAGCCTCATAAAGTCTCCATATTTTAATATGGTTTACCAAGTTGATTGAAGTCCCATCTCAAAATGGGATTTTTGTGAATTCAACTTAACCCATTTTTCATTAGTGTTAGAATATTAGATCAATTACACTAGATATTTATCTAAGAAACCAACTGGTAGGATTAATTAATCCTCCCTTGTCCAATATAATCTATTTAGTCATATTTAGTAAATTAGGAAGTCATTATCACTTATCTAGAGTACGGGGGACACACCTAGAGGTTATCTACCACTTACTGCATGTGCATGCATGAGTTTATATTCCTATGGAAGCAATTCCTACATTATAGGATCCCACTCTGAGTGACCCCAATAGCCTCCATCAATTGGTTGTGGAAGGTAAGCAGTTATGCTGAGTCAACCTCCAGTTACAATAAGTTATATCACTTTCAGTTATCCTAGCACCGGTTTTGCATGCATGCAGAGAGAGTGGTGCATTTTCCCAACCTACCTCATTAGTTAACTAATTGTAGACTTATTTATACATCCAGAGTTAGACTAGTGAGCTCCAACAGTGATTTAGACACACCAAGTTCGCTAATCAGTCTGTAAGAACTGATAGATTCGAATCCTATATTTAGCATTCAAATTATATTTATTGTATAATAATTGTATTATTGATTAGTGAATGAAGATTAATGTTGTGATTATTTGAGCAATTCTTGTTTGATTTATCTAAAATTTGTGGCAGGAACTTTTTTTTAGTGTACATTCTCTTTTATTATTCCACTACACAATTCCTTTCCTATAGATTTTCATATTTTCCTGTAGATCAATGGTTCACAATTTTAACATGGTATGAGAGCCTTGTTCAGGCTAGCAACAAACCTTGTCCGACCTCCATTGTGCACCAGAAGTAGTTGAGCTTCCACATAATTCCTGTAATATTTTCCTTGCTAACTTTGGATTCTATCCAAAGAAGTCTCTACAGGTGTGACAGACTCTGAAAAAGTGCACATGTTGAGGTAGAAAGGTTTGATATGACATATTATTGTGAATTGGTTTTTGTTTCAATCATATTTTGCAGGTAAAACTTCAATATGGATTCAATATTATCAGTTCCTCTTCTTACTCCATTCACAAGATATTTAGAGTGAAAATTAAAGATGATTTCATCTCTAAAGAGACAAGGTTTCTATGAGGTATCTATTGGACTTGGAAAAGAGTCTTATGAATATGAGAATGACTAGATAAATGACGGTGATAGAGATTTTGGAATGATATATCTATCCTTTTCTCCAAGCTTGCGGTACCTTATTGATTTTGTTGAATACCCAAAGTATCTCTGGACAAAATTGGATAGAACATTTGGAAAGCACAATGATTATCATTATATCAATTTGGAGAGAACACCCAACACCACAAGATTTATTTATTCAAAATTATTGGCCTCTATTCTCTTAGATGAAGTTGTTCAAGATGAAGAAGAAGTAGAATCTTGAACATAGTCAATTTGAATTGAAGAAAGTCTCCTTGAAATGACTCCTTCTCCTGATGCTCTAGAAGTTTATGATATCTCCGATATCTCATATTCTCATATTCTCATATAGATGATCTAGAGGAAGGAATTAAAATATTTGTTATTGAAGAAAAAATATCCTTCCATTCTACTTGGGCATTATCCAATGATTCTTCTATGTTAAATTCTGTGCTAAGTTTGTCAGTGTTTGCTTCAAAAAATGAAGAGGAATTCGATTTATCTCTCTCTAATGTTGGATCTGGTGTGCAGAAAAGTAATAATTTGGATGTTTTGGAATAAATATAATATTTTAGGAGTACTACATTCACTTTCATTGATCTAGATCTCCCAACAAATTCCTACATGATTGCTTGCACCAATACTCAAAGTTTTGTTGAAGAAGGAGAAAATTGTGCATCTACCATCTCAGTGGAGCACGTGGAACCTTTGTTCCACACTCTTGGATATGATATGACCTTAATTGTATATGATATGATATTATTTGGCTTGAATTTTAAGTTTCAAGAGCCTCCAGTCATACTTGTATCTGTTCTCATCAATTTTGGTGTGAAAAATCAAGTACCTCAAGTCTCTTTCAAAATTGTTGTCGGGGATTTGATGCTAGTTTTCTCTCATGAGTTTGATGATATTAGATTTTGTGAATAATTGTATATTTTAGAATACATATAACATTATGGATCTCAAGAATTCTCTCTACATGGTCTCGAGACTTTTCTACCTTTCTACTTGATCACATGCTCATCTCCTCACAATACTAGTAAAGACAAAGACATCCTGCATTCGCTTGGACACTTGATCCTAACACTCAGAGCTTATTTTACCTCATATGGTTCCATGTTTAAGGCTGAAACATATAATTTTATTTGGTTTACCTCACATGGTTCGAATTCTCAAGAACTTTTTCTCTCCCATCAGTTGATCTCAGTTGCTCTACATGGGTCCAGTTTTTATCTTGCAGTTGTCTATGTTCCTGATTCAATTAAGAATATTCCTCTTCTTCCAAAGAGGAAAATTCCTCCAGACATAATAATTTAGTTTGGATAGGTTCACATGCATAGTCCTAGGATACTGATGCACAAAAGAACCAATATTATGCATTACTACTCCACATAGTTGCATATTGCAGCAAAATTTCTTGATTCCTTCTTATATTGAGGGGGGGGGGGGGTTCCCATGATGTTTTCCCCATTTTCCTTATTTTGTTAAGCATTATTTTATGTCATTTATATTGTATGGGTGACTTTTGGCCTAGTTTCCAGGGCCCAAATTGTCCAAATTTAGGATTAAAGGGAGTGTTAGGATTAATTAATCCTCCTTTGTCTAATATAGTATATTTGGTCATATTTCCTAATTTAGGAAGTCATTATCACTTAGCTAGATTATGGGGGATTGTTTGGGTACATAGGGTACTCCCAAAAGACAGAACACCTAGAGCAACCACTTCACACAAACAGATCATAGATCAATACACTAATGTTTGTCACGTGGTTAAAACCCTCGAGAGGGAAACAGTCCACGGCCAGCCAAATAGCTGCTTGGAGCAATTTATTATGCAAAAGAAATAAAGTTACAAATGAGCTTCTCATAATCGATAAACTAGCCAAGGACCCTCCATGCTCTTTAAATAAAGATCATGGACCAATCGGGTGTTAAGCCACTGATCAATGGTAGGTATGATCTAAGAGAAGTTGAACCATCGGATCACTTTATGTCTAGAACATATCGTGACCACCGGATTAGAATATTTACAAATGCATACTAATGCATACTAAAGAAACACACTTTACCTAACAGATATATTACACAAGTTGATCTTAACTAACTCCTAAGTGTCTAAATATCCTAACATCCCCCTTAAGAACAACTTGGGACAAGATTGAAGGATTTACAAAAGTGACACTATTAGGAGAAGGAAGGAGGCATTAGATCATATCCCCCCTTAATGACACATTCATGAACTCCTAACATAGATCGAAGTTTAGAAAACTTTGCTTCTGTAAGAGACTTGGTGAAGATTTCTGCAACTTGATCATCTGTAGGGCAATAGAGCATTTCAAGAACACGATCATGAACAAGATTTCTGATGAAGTGCATGTGTAGCTCAATGTGTTTGCTGCATTGATGTAGAACTGGATCTTTGGCAAGATTGATGGCACTTTTATTGTCGCACCAAAGTGTATTAGGCTGCTATTGCTCGAATCCAAACTCTAAAAGAATCTATTAAAGCCATAAAGCTTCCTGACTAGCATTAACTGTGGCTCGATATTCTACTTCTGTTGAAGAAAGAGCAAGAGCTTGTTGTTTCTTACAAGCCCAAGTGATAGGTCCAGATCCTAGACTGAAAACATAACCTACAGTATACTTTTGATCATCTGGGTCACTGGCCCACTCCAAATCAGTGAAACCAACCAACAAATGTGTTCCCCCTGTACTGTAATGAATTCCAAACTGAATTGTACCTCGAATATATCGAAGTATTCTTTTTGCTGCTATCCAATGAATTTCATGAGGTGTTTGCATATAACGGGAAACATGACTAACGAAAAAGGAAAGGTCAGGATGGGAATGAGTCAAGTATAAGAGACTACCAACAAGCTGATGATACAACGTGGCATCCACTTTAGGTGAAGTACAAGTGGCAGAATGTTTGACTCCAGATGGAGAAGGGGTTGGTTTACAATCTTCCATGTGAAAGCGACGAATAAGGTCACAAGCATACTTATAAGAATGGGAAATAAATATTCCTTCTTTGGTTTACAAGACTTGGAGACCAAGAAAATAATGCAAATTTCCTAAGTCTGACATTTCAAAATTTTGCTTACGACTGGATTTCACATGAGTTAAAAGTTTAGGGTCACTACTAGTAAGGATAAGATCATCAACATAAAGAACAAGTATGATGAGATGGTTTCCTACTTTATTGGTATAGACATTGGGGTCAGAATGGCATCTAGAAAAACCAGTGTCAAGGAGAAATCTATCCATTTTGGCATACCAAGCTCTAAGAGCTTGCTTAAGGCCATATAAGGATTTCTTAAGGTGACAAACAAGGCTAGAGTTATTTTGAACATATTCAAGAGGTTGTTCCATGTAAATTTCCTCCTATAAATCACCATGTAAGAAGGCAGACTTGACATCCATTTGATGGACTTCCCAGTTATGTAAGGCTGCAAGGGAAAGAACGAGGCGGATGTAGTTCATTTTTACGACAGGAGCAAAGTTCTTATTGTAGTCAATCCCTTCAACTTGGGAAAAACCTTTGGCAACTAACCTTTCCTTAAGTCTTTCAACAATTCCATCTGAGGCATACTTAGTTCTGTAGACCCATTTACATCTGACCAGTTTTCTTCCTTTTGGAAGAGGAACAATATCCCAAGTATTGTTCACCATTAAGGAACGATATTCTTCATCCATAGCTGCAACCCAATCTGGATTTCCTGAAGCTTCTACAAAAGTTTCTGGATCATGATTCTTGGAAACTTGAGCCAAAAGAGAAGAGGCTCACTGAAATAGAGAACGTGTTCAACATTGATCTCTAGGATCACTGGTAAGATCACCAGCTACTTCACATGTTGAATGGACCCATCGAGGAAGCATTGGTGCTGGTGTAACTGGAGGAACATGAGCAAGCAGAGGTGGATTTTCATCCTCACTGTCATCATTAGAAACTGGAGTTGGAAACCTGTCAAGGAAGTTGGAAGAAGAAGAAGGCACATTTGTCGAATCAGGCTCACAGGCCAAAGATGGCAGACTCTCCAAGTTAGGCTCGCGGGCCAAGAGATTTTCATCAAATTTAGCATCTCTTATAATGATTATATCATGAGAATGTGGCAGAAGAATTCTATAACCTTTTACATCTTCTGAATATCCAAAAAATATGCACTTTTCACTTTTAGCTACAATGCTTTCCATTTTTCATCCAAAATGTGAGCCCATGCTTCACAACCAAACACACGGAAGTGACATACATATGGTTTAATTTTACTCCATGATTCTTCCGGTGTTATACCTTGTAAAAATTTAGTGGGTGTGTGATTACAATTTATGGCCTTAGCCCAATATTGAAGAATTAGTCCCTTAGATTGGATCATACAATTAGCCATTTCTTTTAAAGTGCGGCTCTTTTGTTCAGCTACACCATTTTGTTGTGGTGTATATGGAACAATGTGTCATTGTTGGATTCCTTGTTCAGTGCAGAAAGTAGTGAACTTTTTGTTAACATATTCTCCTCCATTGTCAGATCTTAACTTAATAATTTGATGACCAGATTTTTTTTCAACAAGGGCCTTGTAGGCCAAGAACATGTTAAATACTTTGCTCTTAAGTTTTAGGAAGTAAACCCAAGTGCGTCTGCAGTATTCATCAATGAAATTTAAGAAATATTTGAAACCGGAAAAGAAAGCAGATGGAAGAAGACCACACAAGTCAGTATGCACAAGCTCCAAGGGAACCAAGGCGTGCCAAGAGTCACGTTTGTCAAAATTTTCTCGATGATGTTTTCCGAGTACACAACCGAAACAAACACCATCCTTGCAAGATACCATCGGAATACTAGTCACCATATTGTATTTACATAGTTTTTGAAATGAGCGATAATTTAAGTGACCAAATCACTCATGCCAAAGTTTGCTCAAGGCATCACTATGAGCAACAAAAACTGAAGAAAAAGGTGATGACCCAATGTTGTTAAATTTGTAACATCTAGTAATATCATCAACATTTCCAGTAGCAAGGACATTTTGAGGATTTTTAAAATCCTTGATTACAACTTGGTAAGGTGTAAACGTCACAGTTTTACCTTCACTTGAATGAGTAATTTGATAGATTGATAACAAATTGCCGGAAATTTTTGGAACACATAGTACATCACTGAAATGACCATTTTCTACTAGAACTGTTCCAGATCCTACAACACTTAGAGATCTATCATCACCAATAAATATTTGTTTGGTGTTACATTCATGCATAGTAGAAAAGATGGCTTGATCCTTAGCCATATGAGAAGATGCTCCAGAATCAACAAGGCATTCATTTGAAGTAGAAGAAGAAGATGCAGTATAAGAGTAACCAGAACCACAAAGTGCATGTCCATGAGAGATAGATTCTGAAGGCGAATCTAGGATGATGTGGTGCTTCTTCATTGCTGCTTCCAAGGTTGCCATCTTCTTGAAACACTTAGATTCATCATGATTATCTTTCCCACAAAAATTGCAATGATGCTCAGTCTTCTTTCCTTTTGGCTTGGATCCTTTGTCATTTTTTAAAGAAGGAGCTAACTGAGAGGGTTTGGAACCCTTCTTTGGCTTATTATTTGAAAATTCTATTTCTTGAGAGGCTTGGACTTTTCTTTCTGTTGGGACAATAAGGCTTTCCTAGATGTATCTGCATTGTTAATTATTCAAATATGAATGAGCTTATCTTGCTCTCTAATTAAGGAATCACAAAAGGATTCAAAACTAGGCTCTTGATAGCTAGCTGCAATCAAGGATTCTTTCATGGAGTAAAATGTAGATACAAAAACAGGATATGCAGGTCCAAGTTTGTAAAAAATATGATAAATACATTGTTTGTCTTCTTTCTTAATATTGCATTCTTCACATAAGAGTCTAAGATTTTTATACTTAGATAAATAGTCTTGTATGCATGAAAAATCACTTGGATTCAAAGAAATCAACTCATTCTCAAGTTGATGACCTTGAATTTCATTGTGTTTACCAAACACAGATTCCAACTTTTCCCAAGCTTTATAAGGTCCATCAATTCTAGATATGTGGAATCGCAAATCAATAGAGATTAACATCCCAATCAGTCCACAAGCCTCATCACATCTATTTTCCCATTTTATTTTCTTATCATCATCAGTGGGTTCTGTTTCTTTTCCTGAGGTAATTCTGAAAAGTCCCCTACTTCGTAGAACCTCCTCCATACGAGATTTCCATGAGAAATAGTTAGAAATTATAAGGATGATATCACAAGGGGCATCCATACTATAAAATAATGGCTAAACAAACAAAAAATAACTATCTAGATGAAAAGAGCTTGAAAAATTAGGCTGTTTAAAACAAAATGACACTGGAAACTGATTCTGGATGATGAAGTTATGCTTGATCAAAGAAAATGTTGAAGCTGTCCCCAATAGTGACGTGGTAGATATTAACTTGGCCAACTAAAAAGAACCCCCTTCTTCCTAAGATGAACCTTTGACAATCACTTACAAGGAA
The DNA here is from genome assembly GCA_001517045.1 of Pseudotsuga menziesii. Taxonomy (NCBI): domain Eukaryota; kingdom Viridiplantae; phylum Streptophyta; class Pinopsida; order Pinales; family Pinaceae; genus Pseudotsuga; species Pseudotsuga menziesii. The sequence continues at coordinate 54,266 of LPNX011181180.1, read as the reverse complement.
GTTGCTTTTAAGTGAATCACTTTTGTAAAATAAGTGATGTTCACTTTTACAATAATGTTACTTTTAAATAGTACCGCAATAAATTAAAGACTTAAGTAACTCACTTTTTATTTTATTTTATTTAAGTGAGATGCACTTTTACAATAAAGTAACTTGAAAAAAGTAATTTAATAAGACTTGAACTCAAGACCTATTAAGGAATAAAGCAACTTTGAACCAAGTGAGATAAGTTTAAAAGGTACATAAAAGAATGGAAAGAGGAAGGGGGCTCTTTTTTATTTTACTCTTTCTCTCGTTCTCTGTGTTTGCCTTTTTTTTTCTTCTGCAAATCACAAAAAAATGAAAAACAAAAACAAAAAAAAACTTTTCCACACTATGGGGTTAGATCTTGGTTAGCTTACCCAGAAAGTCTACGTTTTCAAGTTTTCTCATTGTTTCTAATTCGTCGCGATCACACAAAGTGCACGACAAAGAGCATACGTAGCTGAGAAGACAAGAAAAATAACTTTCCCTTTTTGTTTCTGATTCGTCGTGATCGCACAATGTACACAGCAAAGATCATACGTAGCTAGGGAAGGCAACAGTACGAAACTAAAACAATAACTATCTAGTAATAAAACTGATAAAATATGAGAGATTTAAAAAAAATAAAACAAATCCGTCACTGTAACAATATACCTTCAGATTTGCCGAAATGGGTGTTTCTGGATCAAACAGAAAAGTTTTTCAATAAAACGAAAACTATTTCTCAATGGAAATGGTGCTCCAGATGCAATGGAATAGCTCCCACATCCCACAAACACATAGAAACTATAGAACCAGAAACCCTTTCAAAGTTTCAGCAACATCGATTCCAGATCTTGATCAAAACCGGAAGCAACTCTTCATAAACACTCTGATACCATGTTTGGGTACACAAAGTACTCCCAAAAGACTGAACACCTATAGAAACCACTTCACACAAACATATCATAGATAAATACACCTATGTTTGTGATGTGGTTAAAACCCTCTAGAGGGAAATAGTCCACGGCCCCAACCAAATAACTACTTGGAGCAATTTATTATGCAAAAGAAAAAAAGTTATAGATGAGCTTCTCATAATTGATCAACTAGACAAGGACCCTCCGTGCTCTTTAAATATAGATCATGGACCAATCGGGTGTTAAGCCATGGATCAATGGTAGGTATGATCTAAGAGAAGTTGAACTGTCAGATCACTTTATGTCTAGAACATATTGTGACCATCAGATTAGAATATTTACAAATGCATACTAATGCATACTAAATAAACACACTTTACCTAACGGATATATTACACAAGTTGATCTTAAGTAACTCCTAAGTGTCTAAATATCCTAATAGGGACACACCTAGAGGTTATCTGCCACTTACTGCATGTGCATGCATGATTTTATGCGCCTTTGGGAGTAATCTCTACATTATAGGAGACCACTCTGAGTGCACAACAACCTCCATCAGTTGGTTGTGATAGGTAAGCATTTATGTTGTGTTAACCTACAGTTACAATAAGTTAGATCACTTTCAGTTAACCTAATTCCAATTTTGCATGCATGCAAGGAGAGTGGCGCCTTTTTCCCACATACCTCATTAGTTAACTGATTTGATTTAGACATTCGGAGTTAGACTAGTGCGCTCCAACAATTATTTAGACACACTGAGTTAGCTAATCAGTTAGTTATAACTGATAGATTCGAATTCTATTTATTGTATAATAATTGTATTATTGATTAATGAATGAATATTAATGTTGTGATTATGTAAACAACTCTTGTCCAATTTATATATGAAATTTGTGGCATGGATTTACTATTCAATGTACATTGTCTTTGATTATTCCACTGCATAATTCCTTTCCTACAAATTTTCATATTTTCCAGTAGATCAATGGTTCACAAATTTAATATACAATCCTCATAAAGTCTCCATATTTTAATATGGTTTACCAAGTTGATTGAAGTGCCATCTCAAAATGGGATTTTTGTGAATTCAACTTAACCATTTTTTCATTAGTGTTAGAATATTAGATCAACTACACTAGATATCTATCTAAGAAACCAACAACATATCAAACATAAGAACAAGAAAGATAAAAGAGGAAAGAGTACACTAGATATACATGGTTCACCCAATTGGTCTATGTGCACTAGAAGGTTGTCTTCTATTATCTCCATAAATATCCTTCAATATTACAAAGAGAGCACTAGTCCCAATACGATATACATGATGTCTCCAGAACATTCAATATGTATCATGAAAAGATATGATGATATATGATTTAAAAAGACTCACTTGACCCTATTATATACTCATATATGTGGAGGAATTACTCTCAAATATTACATGTGGGACAATATAATTCTCCAAAATAACAACTCTTTATATAACAATGGGCATCAAGAGTATACTTTACAATAATAAATATGGGATATAATGTATTACTGTTTTACAAAAGATTGTGGACAATTTACCATATTCCACAAGACCTTGAATATAATGAGGGTGAAGGTCGAGATGCCTCATATTAGAGTGACATACTGAATTATAAGCAAGCTGAATTGCACCCTGATTATCATATTTCAACATAGTGGACGATTTTGGAACCATACCAAGTTTGGTAAGAACATGAGGTAACCAAATTGCTTCTTTAGCTACTTGTTTGGCTACTCTATACTCTACTTCACACAAATATAAATAAAGAGTCTTCACCTTCTTGTTGGACTAAGAAATCATACCTAAACCAAGTTGAAATATATAACTAGCAGTTGACTGTCGATCAAAACTGCACCTTCCCAATAAGAATATGTATAACCAGACAGTGAAACTGTATCATTTCTCGAATAAAAGACACCATAATGTAATCCCCCTGTAAATATCTCGGAGTTATCTTGGCTACCTACCAATGAATTCCACGAGGTTGCTGCATGAACCAGGAAACCATGCTAATGACAAAATGGAGATTTGATCTACTGTGAGTAAAATATATCAAGCTTCCTACGAGCTGACAATAAATAGTAACATCAACAAGAGGAGTGGTACATTCAATAGTTAACTTTACACTGGATTGAAATGGAATAGGAGTAGGTTTACAATCACTCACATGGAAGCGAGACAATAAATCGGTTGCATACTTAGGCTGACAGAGAAAAATACCATATTCCATATGCAAGATCTAAAGATCCAAGAAGTAGTGCAATATATCGAGATCCATCATCTCAAAATGCTTTTGAAGATCACTTTTCATATTTTGAATTAAGACAAGTTGGTTTCCAGTGATAATAAGATCATCCACATATAAAACAATAATGAGGACATTATCATTAAAGTTATTAACATATATATTTGGATTAGATATACACCGCTTAAAACCATTAGTCAAGAAAAATGCATCGGTTTTATCATACCAAGCCCTAGGTGCTTGTTTGAGACCATATAAAGACTTGTGTAATTTCCATACTAAACTTGATGATTCAATATAAATAAAACCTAGAGGCTGTTGAATATAAATGTCTTCATTAATATTACCATTTAAAAAAGCATTTTTAACATCCATTTGGTGTAATTCCCATTTATACGATGCAACAATAAATAAAATGGTTCTTATTGCGTTTATTTTAGCAACAAGAGCAAAACTTTCATTATAATCAATTCCTTCAAGTTGGTTAAAACCTTTTGCAACTAATCTAGCTTTAAATTTTTCTATCTATCCTTATTTAGTGAACTTATTTTTATAAACCCATTTACAACCAACTAAATTATTTCCTAAAGGAAGAGGAACAAGATACCAAGTCTTGTTTCTCAAAAAGATTCACACTCAGCATACATAACTTGTTCGCAATGAGGCTTACCATTAGCTTGAGCATAAGAAGTAGGATCGTCTGTAGCCAAAACTTTGGTCATAAGAGAAAAGATAGATCTAGTACTACGAGTATCAGAAGGATTGATGACCTGACTACATTCAGATTCAAGAGTTTTTTGGACCAAACAAGAAGATAAGAAGCAATAGAAGTTAATTTCGGAGATTCATTATATTCAAGTGCAATACTTGAAGAAGAGGATGAACTAAGATCAAAAATAGGAACAAAACTGGAAGAGATATTAACATAGATAGGAGTAATATGTGATATTGTCAAATTCAGGGTAATATGAGGTTCTACAGACTCAAGTGGTGAAGAGACATCATCAAATTGAACATCTCTTCTAATTGTGAAACTTTGATTAGAAGAATCAAACAACCTGTAAACCTTAGAATTATCATCATAACCAATGAATATAAACTTGTGATACTTGGGTTCTAACTTTTTATGTTTTTCATCAGGAATATGAACCCAACACTCACAACCAAACACCTTGAAATTACTATATCCAATTTTCTTCCATTCCATTTTTCCTCAAGGGTAACATGCTTAACATATTTTGTAGGAACTCGATTTAAAATAAAGTTAGCACAATATATGGATTCAACCCAAAATTTATTATGTAATCCTTTAGAATATAGCATACATCTATCCATTTCAACTAAAGTTATGTTTTTCCTTTGAGCAACACCATTTTGTTGAGGAGTATAAGGAACATTCTTTTGATGTTGAATTCCATGTTTACATAAATATACCTCAAATTCTTTCTTAACAACCGCAACCCCCCCCCCCCCCCCCCCCCCCCTCCCTCCCCATTATCAGATCTCAAAGTTCTAATACTTTTACTAGATGCATTTTTAACCATGGATTTAAATTCTTTAAATTTCACAAAATGTTTCAATTTTTATTTTTTTTTAAATCCAATATTTTCTACTAAAGTCATCAATAAAAGTAAGAAAGTAAAATCCATGAGATATAGAGTGATCTTCAAGAGAACCACAAATATCACTATGAATTAATTGCAAAGGTTCTTTAGTACAACAAGCTTTACCTTTATCAAACATTTCTATATGATGTTTACCAAGAAGACATCCTTCATAAACACCAATAGTATAATAAATATTAGGCATTCCATGTACCATTTTAGTTAACAATTGCATTTTACCATAATTCAAGGGACCTAATATTTCATGCCACAATTGACTTAGTTCATCAACATGAGCAACATAGGAATAAAAGGGTTGTCTCTTAATTGAGTTAAAACTAACAAACTTATATAAACCAGTTATATGATCAACATGTCCATAAAAAACTACCTTGTAATTTCAGTTGATATCTTTAACAACATATTTATCAGGCCAATTTTCAAATTTATAACATTTTTTACATGCATGATAAACAAAAAGCAAGTTGATGGGCATGTTTTGAACATGAAAAACATCTTCCAATTGACTATTAGCAACATTGACATTAGCAAAACCAATTAAATAAATTTTTTTACCATAACCAATAGAAACTTTCTGAGATGAGTGCTTATTATTGTCATAAGATGTAAATAAAGAATCATTACCAATCATATGTTTAGAAGCACCAGAATCCATTATGCATTCCACATTAGAAGAAGAACTACTAGACGAAATAACAGATGCACACAAAATAATTGTGATTCATCAGAACCTTTCTTTTTAGCATTAACATTTAAATGCTTCACTTTAAAGAAATACTTTTTAGGATGATTAGTTTTACGACAATGCTTACAAGAATCATACGCTTTCTTCTTCTTACTATTTTCATGATGTGCATTAGAAGCATGACCGGATTTATTAGTAGGATTAGAAGTGTGTGAACTAGAACCTTTAGCATTATTAAAATTTTTATTAGGATTATTATTATGTGCCATAAGATCTTTATTAGGTGAGACTTGTCCTAAAATAATCAACCTTTCTTTCTCATTTATCAACCCTTTACAAATATCATCAAAAGTAGATTTCATGTTACTTTGAGATAATTCAATAGCCCTATGCCTAGTTTGGATGAACATGTCAAAAGAAGACGGAATTTTTTGTTCTACAAGAATGATAAGAGACGTGTTCGTCTTCTTGTAATATTTACCACAATTATTTAATTTTTCATTTAATGTTTTCAATTCCACAAGATATAATTATACTCTTTCAAAATCAGTAGGATCTAGCTCATGAATCTTCTTTTCAAGGTAATAAGTAAAAACATCATTAGATTTATCAAATAAAGAATCAATATCTTTCCATACCTCAATTAGGTTGTCTTCTACCTCAATACTTACCTAAAGACTATCTGAAACCGTTTGACCAATGATCCCTCTTACTTGATCGCACTTTTCTTCCCATTTAATCACAACTTGAGCATCTACAAGATTCTTGAATTCACCATTAACCAATATCCATAGATTCTTACTCTTGATAACATCAATCATTTTTATTTTCCATGCAATATAGTTAGGACCAACAAGTTCAAGAACAAAATCTACTTCTAAAGTCATAATGATAGAAATCTTTACAAGAAATACAATCTGCAATACAAAAGATAGCCAATCTTGGAAAATAATGAGTAAACTGAAAAGATATTACTAATTGTTTTATTTTATTTTTAATATAGATCAAGGGTTTTAATATGAAAATAGCATGGTAATTATGCATCCAATAATGTAAACTAAATACAAATCTGGATATTCTATCAAAAAATATTAGCTCTGCAATATTTCCGTTCGTGCAAAAAATTTCTGAAAAATAACTTATTTTAAATCAGTGATATCTTTGCTTTCCGGACACAAAATCATATGATTTTTCTTTTTAAATCGTGTATTTTTTCATGAATAGATCATATTTGTAACTAGATTCTTCATATTATACACCAAATTTTTTCAGATCTGGATCTAAAAGTTGCAACCCCAATTTTTCCTACAAAAAAATACTAGATCCAAAAAAAACTAAATCTAAATAATCATAAGATAGAAATCCTTGAGGAGAATCAAATTTTCATATAGATCTACAAAACAATAGTCAAGAAACCCTTGAAAAATTTCTGCAAAAATATACACAATAGAGGGTTACGGTTTGGAAAAAAATCTCAAACAAGTAGAATCATTCCCAAATCGAAAGAGAAGTTTAATGAATACTAGATTAGAAAAAAAATATACAAAGACAAAACAGAATAATTCCTAGATCTAAAGAGAAATATAATGGATATTAGATGAGAAAGCAAATCTGCAAAATAGAGGGAGTGCCCAGATAACAAATATGAAGATAACAGTTGCTGGTTAAATTCAAAAAAGATACTAGATCATAGTAACCTATGCTCTGATACCATGTTAGAATATTATATCAACTACACTAGATATCTATCTAATAAACTAACAACATATCAAACATAAGAACCAGAAAGAGAAAAGAGGCAATAGTACACCAGATATACGTGGTTCACCCAATTGGGATAATTCCATGGAAAAGTTGTCTTTTTTTATCTCTAGAAATATCCTTCAATCTTACAAAGAGAGCACTAGTCCCAATACGATATACAAGATATGTCTCCAGAACATTCAATATGTATCATGATATGATATGATGATATATGATTTAAAGATACTCCCTTGACTCTATTATATACCCATATACATGAAGGAATTACTCTCACATATTGCATGTGGGATAGTATAATTCTCCAATATAACACCTCTTTATATAACAGTGGATATCAAGAGTATACTTTACCATAATAAATATGGGATATAATGTATCACTCTTTTACACAATATTTTAGACACTTCCAACATAATACAAATACATTACTACCTTCCAAGGAATATAATATATTCTAACAATTAGTAATCTCAAGAAAAACAACAATGGCATATTCTCTCATATAATTGTGGTTACCTCATCAATGATTGGATCTCACTAGATCATTTCATTGAGTAGGACCCTATTTTAGATGAATCCTCCATATATGGGACCAATCACTTCTCCCCTTCATCTCTTAACTAAGATGATGGCCTTTAATGCATGCTTCCTTCCTTCCCTCACATCTTGTCTTCACTAGTTATACCCTAGTATTGTTACCTCTACTATTTCCTCCCCTTTCTTTTCTCAACATCCCACACCTTCACTAGCACTACACTATTGTTTCCACCTCACACGTCTTTCCTTCATTAGGTGTTTTGTTAGTGTCTCTACCTCCCACACCCTCACTAGATTTGAGTTGGTGTTCACACTTCCTTTTCCTTCACTAGTGCTTCTCAAGTTTTGTTTCCTCTTGCACTCTTTCCATCCTTCGGTTAGTATCATTACATTCAGTTACTTATTAATGTCCAACATTATTATCGCTCACACCCTCATTGACTTTGGTCTTTACATTGCCACCTCCTATTCCTTTTTTATATCCACACCAATGTTGTTGCATCCTGCACCTTCACTAGTTTTATACTAACATTATCACCTTCCCCTTTGCTCACATTAAAATGTGTCCACCTTACACATGACCTAGACTCATGAAAACTATACGTCATTAACCTCTTTTCATTTCCACCACATTGACCTTCATTTATCCAAAATACATAAGTAAATCATAAACGGTCATTTTAAATATTAAATTGACTCATTTAACCCAAAATTTATGAGTCATATTGCTTAAAATGACATATTGGATATTTACTTATAAACAAAATGAAATTTGGAACTTACCCAAAAGCATGGATAACGGTCCCAAAAATCATGGAGAGGTAAAAGAAACTTCAAAATAAAAAAATAAAAAATAAAAAATGGAAACATATCCAATTGATCCTTATCCCTCCATCCTACCTACTATTCCTATAAATTGACCATGAAGGTCCCCCATTACAACATAAATTATCCACTCCTTTCCCATACCGTTACTCTGCTAAAATATTCCCTTAAGATCTAAAACTCCCTTGAGTGTTCCTATTTCACCTTGATTGGAGATCTTCACCTTGTGATGTGTGGATGGAGAACACAGGGTTTTGAGGAGAGTAGGCTCACTCTTCCTCAGAAATTTGCAAGGGTTCCCATAACTACTTCTCTAAGGTAACCCTTAGTCACTATATAACACATTTATTTTATTGAAAAAGAAAATTATTCTTTAATTCTTTCAATATGTGTGTCAATGAATGCTTACAATATTAGTTTAGATTTGTTTAATTTCCTTTTATTCCGGTTATACGCATGCTTAGCATATATTTTTCTTATGTTTATTAGTTTTAAAATACTCCTATCCGGACTGTTAGTAAGGTTTCCATAAAACTTAGTAGGTTTCTTTTGGCACATGTTGGTTTGCAAAAACTAGTAACAGTTTTGGCGACTCCATTAGGATCAATCCATATCAATTTTTGGTTATGTTCAAAAACGTTTCTCTCTTAATTTTTTTAGTTGGTCTTGCTTTGTTTTCTTGATTTTTGTCTATTTGCTTCTATATGAGTCTTTATAGTGATGAAACTGACTTGAATCCACACTTTGATGATCATGCTAAGCCTTTAGTACTTCAAAACGTTCTCTACAATATTTTCGTCTGTGCACAAAAGTGCTAGAAATTGTCGTTTTTTAAACAAAGATATCTTTGCCTTCCATAATTGGATTTGTGTGTTTTTATTCTTCAAACCATATATTTTTTTGAGAGGAATTCAAATATGTAATTTTTTTATGTTAATTATAAATCAAAAGCTATATAAATATATCTAATTTTCACCCTCCAAACAACAAAAGAGAAAAAAAAGTGTTAGCAACAATTTTAAATTTTTCTTAATAAAATTTCTATGCTTTGAAAATTAAATGCTTAGTCATAGCCTTTTTACGCTGAAGTGATCTTTTCAAGAAAATTCTAAACTTAGTATTGGAAAATTTTCATTTCGGTTAAGCAATTATTTTCTTAATTATATGATGCACACACTGCCAGTGTACACAAAACAATCCCTAAGTTAAAATATTGTTGGTTCATTCCACCAATGAAGCCTTAAAATAAACCATAACTTAACACACATTAACCTCATTTGATGACCAAAAAAAATATTGTAGTTAATTTAGGACACTGGGGATATGAATCCAAATAATCCTCCTTTTCCATTCACATGTGAGACATAACTTTTAACTCTTAGGGTACCAAAATCCCCTAGTATTTGTTGACACGGTTACATCCAATTTGTTTGGTAGGCCTCTCCCTTAGGAGGGCTGAAGTCACAAGAATGGTTTCGGAGTTATGGGTGGAATAACACACTCCAATCTATACTGAATGACACCTACTCATAGTCCTCATTGTGTGAGCCTTAATGGCAGCAAAATGACCAAAGGATGAAGTGGCAGATTGACCTACTCGGACGTGTCATGAACGAGGTATCCTAGTTACCATTATTCTAAGTATATTTTACTCGGGATCCATCTGAGTAGGGAGATATCCCTTAGTCATTATTGGCCTTCCAGGTTGTATTGTTTGACTCATATTTCATCAACCTGCTGGTGTACATGACATTTCACCCTTGTAACCTAGGGTATGGGGTTACCAACTTACTATAAAACTTGTAGACAAACAACTTTTATAGAAACTAGAATGAGAATAGGAAGATATCTTGGCTTACCCGATTTATGACTATTGATCCAAGCGTGCCCTTCTCTCGCTCCAATCCTCTCCAAAGCTTCTAGGGATGCTTCTCTTCACTTGCGAAGAGCCAATTATTCTAGCAATACCTCATATATATAAATAAGAGGTTAGATGAGAAACATATTAATAACATCATTGAACATATTCATTAAACCAATATACATGAGACAAGCACAATAAAAGATTGGAAGAAGAATTCTCTTTATTAACAAAAGGTGAATAGGTAAGAATACAACCCAACTTCTGACACAAGGACTCCTCTGCAACCAAGGACTTTGAGTTCTGTTACTCCAAGACTCTAAAGGTATACCACTAGCATAACTTTTCTCTCCAAAAATTGATTGATTGCCCCATCCCAGGGCCTCTATTTATACTTTGGAAATAGAGAGGTTTCGAAGGTTAGGATGGTTGAGATGGTTGGGATCGTTATGGATTAGGGCCCAACTAATCTCATATAATCATGATTTATATTTTTTAAGGTCGAATTAAGGTAGATGTGAGTATTAATATAAGCAAGTCATGTATGATACACGTGATAATCAAAGGGAACTCAGGTATGAAAGGTATACGCAGGTTGCAATGCATATACTCGTGTATGATACACGAGCACATAGTCGCGTATGCAACCCAAAACTCAAAATAAAAATATATAAGGCTGGTTTGAGGATAATGCATCAAAGGTTATGCACATATATAGTGTTTTGGGCACTTCAATCCAAATTTTCCTTTTGTGTATTGACATGATGAATGTCAGCACTCGGAAAAAGAAGTGACATTTTGGCTAATAACAGATGGCCCCTAATATGTGAGGTCAGAGGGAAGCAATGGCCGAAATACATTACAATCTTAATCTTGGAGAACTCAGAAGTCCAAGGAAGCAGAGGAAGTACCTAAAATAAATACATATCGATGTCATATACAAAATCATATATGAGGATTCTATGTTCAATATACTGGAACACTAGCTCCTTTACAATAATTGATTACATCATATGATATAGGTACAAGACCATGTATATTACAAAGGTGGATCAAAGCCACAATATACAATGACGAGTCTTCAAAATCTGGAAGCTGTGTAAGGTGAACATAAGACAATCTTGTACAACTTAGGTTATATATATGAACCTAAGGTCTTCATCAAAATCCAAAGGAACTAGTACAATCCAGGACATGTGAATAGATGTGTTGAAGTCGAACATGGGAAGGATTTAACAGACTGTCAATCAATAGGTGAAAAATGACAACTGAAGCAAAGGAGTTCACCAATGATGAAAGTGAATCCTAAGGTACAATCATCAAAAATTTAGGTCTTCATCTTTAGGAAGTACTAATGAGAAACCATACTATGATGAGGAAGGAAATAGATCCTCCAATGGATCACAAAAGTGACTAGGAACTGGATAAAGGGAGGTAGACACAAGCGATATCAAATAGGATAATGATGGAATCAGGATAATAATCAGATGCGGGGATAAATCCTTGAACAGTGAGCATGACACAGAGATGAACCAAGGAAGCTTTTAACTTTGTAGATAAGACAACTAGACTTATCTGTCATGTAGGAGACATAATCAGATTCCCCAGGTATAAAGTACAAGTGGAGGAGTAAGAAAACTCGAAGTGATAGATGAAACTGAAAGTGTAAACTAAGACATGAGTATCGAAAAGTTCAGAGATTTCTATGTTCAAGGAGAACATGCTGCCACCGTTTGTAAACCAAAAATAAAACTTCTTCCTTATCTTTCCTATTAAATTTTAACGAGTCTAGGAAATTCAAATGAGGTCTCTCTTCATTTTTGAACAACTTGAAGAGGGGAGAGAAAAATGCTTGATATTGTCATTGATTCGTGGATTTTACGAGCCTGAACTAGTATTTTCTAATTGGTGTTTTCATGTTTAGAGAGTATAAAAACTATGAAGAAGACTCCATGTGGGTGAAATCCCCTAGCCAAAAACCCTCCTACAAGAAACCCACCTACAGGAAATCCTCCCACTGGAAATCCCCCCACGATCAACCTACCCACCAGGAACCCCCTAAGGGAAACCCTCCCATGGAAAATCGTCCACTTGGAGGTACAATAACTGTGATCTTACCATTTATGCTAGCCTCAATCTCCCTAATTTGGTGAGGATGACCAAGGATCCGATTCACTAGATCCAAACTAGCCCCCTATGTCGTCCAAGCTCCCATTAGACATCCAAAATTTTGAAGGGAAGGATGGGGAATACCCATAAAATAATATCATTTCATTTCACCTATCATGCTCCTCAAATAAAAATGTAGATGATTCCATTAGACTATTCTTATTCCAACGGACCCTCACTAGTGCCGCTTCCAAGTGGTATATTGACCAACCCCACAGAACACATTCTAAATTTGTTCCGTTGTCTTTGAACTTACTATAGTTGTTTCAATTCGTCATTTGATACAATGACAAAGTACAATTCCATATCTCTTTTCGACATATTTGTTGCACCCACATCATAGACCATATCCATGAGTGGCGTAGACGTAGAAGTATGTGCAAGATCAAACTTGATGACCGGTTTTTTTTGAAATGGTTTCACAAGTACCTACTCCCCACCATTTCTAAAGATGTGGTCTCTAAACAACCTCAAACCAAAGAAGAGGATATTTGACAATCTCAGTGATTTGACCTTATCCATGCATAGTCCGGGTATTTATATACCATCACCCCCCATGGTCCTCGTGGAGACTCCCCTCGAAAATATTTGTTAGAGGAATCCCACATTGTGGATGGTATCAATGGAAATATCGCCTCGAGACCCAACCTATATGTATCTTACCCTCCCCCAATGAGTGATTATACATGCATACCTATTCAAAATGTAGTGTGTCCTAATCAGGGCTCAGTCGCCAATCCAAGCAACGAACCTAATTTTTTGCATGCCTCATCACAAGTAGGAACAAGTACCTCATAATCAACTCCTGCCTCAGCCCCCCATGTTCATGGATCCTCATGTAATGGAACTATCTATGGAGGTGCTTCTACTGCCTTCATAGCCCCTCCTACAATGAACCCATACAATCCTTTTCCTGGCCCACCACCAGTTGCTCCAATGCAACCACACCTTGTTTTTCCCCCTTTTTCACAAGGGCAAGTATACACTCAACAAAACATGTGCCCCTAAGTTGTTCCCAACACTAAACAAGCACATACCAAGAAAAAAAATAGGGGAAATAACAAGGGACATAAGCAATGTAAGGGAGGTGAAAACCGACCTACAAACCCACCTGATAACATTGGTGCAAATCATGTAGACCAAGACCCCAACAAGGCACATAAACAGGCCAAGAACACTCAACTATGGACAAACCATTTGTGATGTTTCAATGGTGTGTATGGGAATTATACCCATAATTGTACCAACCTGGATAAGGCACCCCAATGGTGTAATGAGGTAAATTAGTACAAAGTGACAACAACCCCACCAAGGCAAGCTATCCCACCCATGCCTCAAACTACCCAAAATCAACCTGCGGTTCTGCAGAACTATTTCCCCACGTAAGGAGTTGTAACAAGACATCCAATGACACCTTACCCAATGTAATAATCCTCATAGATTCAACCACCTAACTCTAGGGTTCAACACCTTCTAATGATGTCCTCTGATGTCAACCTACAAACCCGACCTAACCAATATGGCCCAACAACCAAAATTCTGACTACTAATAAAGGGAAAGAAATGACTCTTATGGATGACACCTTGCACTTTCCTAGGACCCCTGTCAATGGGATTCCAAAATTCCCTAAGTTTCATTTGTGTCTCATTGTAGATGACATAGAGCAATCCCCAACTTCCATGTCAACCCTCGAAGTCCTTAAAAATTTCCCTACGCAACGCACAACCTTACTCTCTACATTAGGTGCAATCAATCCCTATGACTCTTGTTTGATAACATTTGATTTGAATCAAGTAGAGAGATGGATTCCATCCTAAGCATCATTCAAAATAGTAGTTAGCATTCATTCATTTATACATTGTTGACGAGGGTGCTTCCACCCATGTCAAGTCAAATCATGTTTGGTAGAAACCTGGATCCCCTAAACTAGAGCCATCACTCATGACTTTATGCGCTTATGATGGTTGCACATATCTACCCTAAGGAATTCTCCTGAATTTCCCTGTAAAGTTAGATGGAAAATTGATGTTAATATAAATTTAAGTAGTCAATGCCCAATTAAATTACAACCTCCTCTTTGGATGTATTTATATGTATGTGATGAACGCAGTTGTCTCATCTATTTTTCGACTTATGATGTTCCCTCATGATGGGAAGATAGTTAAGCTCAACGAATTGATATACTATGATCACAATGGGTCGAATTATATAGAGAATTTCTTACCTCTACTCAACAACACTATCGATTGCAACTCCACACTATCTAAGTTACCAATGTTGGGCCCAACATTTTTCAAAATGCCCCCATGATTGGAACCTTTCAGGTTCTGCCACCTCTAACGTTAAGCCCTAAATGTTGGGAACAATTCTCACTATAGTGTGGCACTTTACCCCCTATATGGTGGTGTATTGCATATTATTGATGTATGCTTGGGTATATTAGTGGGTCTATTAGTTGTTATTGTAAACCTATGTCTCCTATATATAAGAAGGAGATATTTTCATTTTAGTCAGCATTGTATATTGTCTTGTCTTGGGTACACAGTACATTGTGTAAGGAGGTTTATCCCTTGAAGAGGATTTCTATTCATATATATTATTAATTATTAAGGTGTGGATTACTCTCTTTTGGTCTATTTTTGCTATTTTTATGTTATTTCTGGGACTTTGTTACATAACATTTGGTATTAGAGATCTTTCCTTGGGACCAACATTTGCAAAACAAGTCGTATTGGAATTATGCTACAACTTGTTTTATACAAGGATTCATAGATCAAGTTTAAAAACCCACCTTTAAAATATGCCTATATTTATCCGGTTCAAAATTTAGATCCCGATCCATTACATTTTTAGAGATATTCTCCAATAAATATAAGGTTTTTGACTAGTCCAAAACCGAGTTTAAAACAGGTGTTTTGGGGAAAAAGGGTCATATTGGAGGCATATAATATCCAAATTGAGTGAGACATGTTTCATCCAAAAGAAGACAAACCAAGGTATTTATGGTAGGAGTTTTAGCTGTAGAAACAAAATATTGGACACGTGGCATACCATACAAGTTCACTCTTCTGGATAGGAAAAAATTAAGAAGTTTTGGGAGATTTGAAATAAATTTTTATTGGTACATCAAAATTAGGTCAGAACTAGGGTGTCAGAAAGTGTACACATAAGGAAACAACAGGCTAAAGTTTCATACCTAGAGGATCCAAATTCCAATTTTAAATTAGTTTCAAGTCGGCCCTAAGATAGTCTTCCAATTAGGATTTCAAGAATGATGTTCTAGGGAAAATTGTTATATTAAGAGCATATGATATCCAAATTTAGTGAGACCTATTGAATAAAAAATAAGATTGACCATAAGTATATGTGCTATATTTTTTAGAGTCATATTTGAAATATTGGACACGTGGCATAGCGTACAAGTTCTCTCTTCTGGATATGCCAAACATAAGAAGTGTTGGGAGAATTGCAATATATTTTTACTAGAGCATCCAAATTAGGTCAGACCCATAACATCGAAAAGAGGACACATCAAGCCACCACAATATGAAGTTATAGACCTAGAGGAGATGAACATTTAAATTTATCTCATTCCAAGTTAACCATAAAATAATCTTCCAATTAAGATTTGAAGAAGGAAAAACTTTAGTTCAAGCGGTGGTAGATCACACAGGGCATCGACAAGAAGTCTCCAAATACAGAAGATGTACAAAAATATGATGAACAATAGGTAGATCAACATCACAGTCAAAGGAGTTTTGAATAAGGAAAAATCATATGGGAACTTGAACAAATCATTGAAACAAGGACCAAACAACTATGAAATCAATATATTATTGAGTACCTCATCAAGTAGAAGTTACCAGCTACAGATTCGACATGGGAAGATGATACCTTCATACAGATGCATACACAACTGTTAATATTAATATTAATCCTCCCTTTGTCTCCTTTGACCACATAAAGTATATTTTATTAAATTCCCTAGCTTAGGAGGTCTCATCACTTCACTATTGCATGGGGGGCATAACTAGTGGACATCTTCCACTTACTACACCTGTATGCAAACATTTTGGAGATCCAGGGATCAATCCCTAGTTTATAGGAACCCACTTGGAGTGCCACTAGCTGTTTCCAACATTTGACTCTAGTAAGACTTTAGTAATCCTCAGTTGTGCTCTAATCCCCATTAGTTAGATCACTTCCAGTGTATCTAGCACCAGTTTTGCATGCATGCAGGGAGTGTGCTGCCTTTGTTCACCTACCCTCTTCAGTTAACTAATTTTAATTGATTGTAACTGGTTATTAACTATCATAGTGATTTGTAATTGCATTCGTTAGCTATAGTGGTGATTTTCTAACTCCTAGTTAGCTCTAGAGACAGTGTAGGTTGGCAGATTCAACTACCTATGTAGGAATTTGAATTATTCATTGAAGGTGTATTATATATTCACCCATAAAGTGAATAATCATTAATGGAATATTTCTCATATTGTTCTTCAATTATTATTCTCTTATTTCTCTTGTGAAATCTATGTGAAGACCATTTTTTCTCCCAAGATCTTCCTGTCATAATCTATATGGTACCAGAGCCTAGTCAAGCCATAAAAAAATTACATTTCTAGTTTTTTGTAGGTACTCATTTCTCTCACTAGCAGTGCATCAATAGAGCATGGATCTATATAAGATAATAACCTTGACTTCCTTTAATTATCATGAATGGAAATCCAATATTGAGATACTATTGCGTAGCAAATGTCTCTACAGAGTTACTATGGCATTAGAAATCAAGCCTAATTTAGTTGTCAATAAAGTAAGGTGGCATAACATGAAGGATGAAACTTATGGATTTTTTTGTCTCTCTCTCTCTATCCAGAAATTCGTTTCCATCTTGATGGCTTGACAGTCCCTGATGAAGTGTGGATCAAACTTGAATCCATCTTCAAAAAGCAATACGATCTTAGAGGAAATCAATTGGAGAATGAGTTGATCTCATTGAGACCAAGTGAATTCGAAACCATTGAGGAATTCATCGCCAAGTTTAAGTCACTAATTATTTTTCTCAAGTGGTGTGGGATTGAGAAGAAAGAAGATAATTTAATCCTCTCCATTCTATCAAAGCTGGGTCTAGAATACTCAATTTTTGTGTCAATATTCTATGCTACCAAGCTTGCAATTTGAAATTGGAGGATGCCATCCTTGGATGCATTCATAAATTCTCTCACTCGAGAGAAAATCAAGTTGATTCAAATGGGGACTCTCAAAAAATAAAATGATCATGCGCTTTATGCTCTTGGAAGCAATAATCTCAAATCCAAAGGAAAGTTAAAAGTGAAGGAGAAAAAGCCAAAGTTGGAATCTGAAGATGAAGGTTCTAACTCTACTGATGAAGGCTCGAATTTAGAGAAGAAGGGAAACAAGAAAGGAAGATCAAAGTGTACCTATTACAGAAATATTCTTACAATGAAAATGGACATCGTGAGCCAATTGATTGAAAGAAACAACATTAATGTTCGAGGTTTTGCAAGAAGAGAAAATTTTGCTGCTCCCCAGGGGCACTGTAACACTATGCAATTCAATGGTAATGACGCTCATGATTTGGTTTCTAGAATAAATTATTTTTATGATTTTTTTATTTTATTTTGTATACTCATTCTGATATATCATCATCATAAATCTCTTTTCCTCCCCTTAAAAAAATACCTATCAATCTCCCAGATCCATCTCCTCTCAATACTAGTTTTTTACCACTAGTTTCTAACTTGTCTTCATCAGAATCCTTCAAACTCCATTCAGATTCTTCTTTATGTGATTTAAAATATGATTTTCAGGATGATATGCAGGTTATGACGCTCCCTTATTATTCATTTGATACTCAGAAGAACCTACAACTCCCAAATTCCTCAGTTGGTAAACTAGACAATTTCATGGTTTCCTATACTGTATCATTGGTGAAAGTTGTTATCATGTTTTTGTTTTCTGTCATTCGTTGGTTTTCCTTATCATTGGCTATATGTGGAATGTTGTTAAAAAAAATTGGGTCTGATATAACCTTTCTTAGGTCAAATTTTAGATCAATTTTCTTACCATATTTTCCCAATTGTCAATGTAGACTAGTTGTGCCTAGTTTTCCTACTGTGACTCAACCAGATTTTGGAGCCACTATACCTTGGTTTCTTTCTACTCCATATGACTTAATTTCTGATACATTGCAGCCTCATAAGATCTATTACATAATTATATATGTTTCACATCATTTTGGAAAGAAGGTTCATGATCGGGTTCACCTTTATGTAGCTACACTAGAAATTGAGCCCGTCGAATTCATTGATGTTCTTTGGTTAGGTGATGATTGCACATATCTCTTTTCCATATCTGATTTTATGTTCATATATGATATTTTATGTTGTCACATCAAGAAGCATTCATATGATGCTCTTTCATCACCATAAGATGAACTACAAGGGGCTTCTCCTCATGCTTTTTGTCTACACAACATTGAAACACTGATACATGATCAAGGCATCTACCACAATGCTACACATTTTTTCAACAAAATCAACGCATCCAGCTTATTCAAGTGAATAAAAAATATATATTGAATATATTCATCTAAATTCTGTGCCATGTCCACTTTTTAGGAAGGATTTTCCCCATGCAGTTTTTCCTTTTCTCTCATTTTCAATGGACAAATAACTTTTGCATTTAGATTGTAATGGGTGACCTTTGGTCTTAGTTACTAGGGCCTAGGTAGTCCAAAATTATGATTAAAGGGGGGTGTTTGGATTATTATTAATCCTCCCTTTGTCTCTTTGACCACATAAATTATATTTGATTAAATTCCTTGGCTTAGGAGGTCTCGTCACTTCACCAGTGCATGGGGGAATAACTAGTGAACATCTTTCACTTACTGCACCTATCTGCATGTATTTTGGAGCTCCAAGGATCAATCCCTATTTTATAGGAACCCACTTGGAGTGCCACTAGTAGTGTCCAACGGTTTACTCCAATATGTATTTAGATATCCTCAGTTGTGCTCCGATCCCCATCAGTTAGATCACTTCCAGTGTCTTTAGCGCCAGTTTTGCATGCATGCAGGGAGTGTGGCACCTTTTTTCACCTACCCTCTTCAGTTAATTGATTTTAACTAATTGTAACCGGTTATTAACTATTTTAGTGATATGGAGTTGCACTATTTATATATAGTGGTGATTTTACCACTCCTAGTTAGCTCTAGAGTTAGTGTAGTTTGGTAGATTCAACTACCTATGTAGGTATTCAAATTATTCATTGATGTTGTATTATATATTCACCCATAATGTGAATAATCATTCGTGGAATATTTCTCATATTTTTCTTTAATTATTCTTCTCTTATTTCTCTTGTGCAATTTATGTGAAGACCATTTTTGTCCCAAGATATGCCTACCAGAATCTAATAAAAACTACCGAAGTATTGATAAAAACGCTTGTTTGAAGGGGATGGGCATGTTAAGCCCTAAATGTTGGGCACAATCCCCCCTATAGTGTGTAACTTTACCCCCTATATGGTGTGTATTACATATTATTGATGTAGGCTTGGGTCTATTAGTTGTTATTGTAAACCTATGTCTCCTATAATATGAAGGAGATATTTTCATTTTAGTCAACATTGTATATTTTCTTGTCTTGGGTACACCATACATTGTGTAAGGAGGTTTCTCCCTAGAATAGGATTTCTATCAATCTCTATTATTCATTATTAAAGCGTGGATTGCTCTCTTTTGGTCTACTTCTACTATTTTTATGTTATTTCTAGGAGTTGGTTACATAACATCCACCCCCGAAAGTGGAAATATATATGCTCTACATAGTTTCTTCCAATAATGCTATGCCCCAACCACAACCTTCACCACAACCAAAACCCCAACCAACCCCCTCTACCAATAAATTACCTAGGAATCAATAGTGAGCAACAACTATTCAACAAATCCCCTTTTTGTTTCCACCATCTAAAATTGCGAGCATGTTATTCATGGTGACTCTCAATCTCTCGAGTTTAGAATTGGACCTCCTTATTTGGTACATTACACATGCCAACCCACTTTCGACACTGCAGATCATTTTAACATCTATGCAACCTATGGGTACTTTCAACCACCGTCCTCTTGGAGTGTTCAAAGTAGCACTAAACACAACCTCATCTCCTCCCAAAAACAAGGTTGGGGGCAATGTAGCGAGTGTGACATCACAAGAAACCAGAAAAAAGCCATGAACCCTCCCTCCTCTGCCTCAACTTGTTCCTTGTCGCCTTGTTCTTTGTGCGATGTTTTGGGTCACACTACCCAAAATTGTCTGTAGTTTCCTATTTTACACACTTATATGCAAACATTAGATGATGATCCCAATGAGCAGATCCCAATGGTCCATCTAACTGACATCCCCAAAACTTTCAATAAGTCATTATGCACCAATCATCCTTGTGTAATATGTCCATTACTAGTCACATCATTTCCAAGATTTGTTGAGTATCGTTTGGTACTCACTGACTTACGGTGTCTCTCAACAGAGCTCAAATTCATAATATCAAAGAATCCCACACTCCTATGAATTCTTCAAGTGAGACAAAAAACATTTGTCTCGTCTCTTCTTCTAATGAGCCTTCCTCATCAACCAATCCCATAATGGTTATGTCAACAAATACTATTCCCTCTGACATATTTATTCAACCCTTCTAAACCGAGGAGGAAATTCCATGCCCACAACATGGGGGCATGACCCCAAACTTGCCTACTCATCATCGTCATCCTTGAAGGTTATATTGGGGGAATACACCCCTTGTCATCATCTCACCAGCTTATTGTGCCACCATGGCCATTAGCCTCATGGTACCACCCTAGTCCTGCAACCGATCGATGCCTTGTCAGTACCTCCTCAACAGAACATCTGCATTCCATCGACACCTTTGGATCGAGGGGAGTGATCGATGATATTGAATGTGGGATAGGAGGAAACTTCAATCATTTTGACCTCGCCCCTTCACATCTATCTCATTATTTCAATGAGCCCATAGGTCAACCCAACACATATGTGGTCCATAATCACAAACCCTATGCCCATAGCATGGGGGTAGGATATTAACCCTGCTTGCTTTTTCACATGCGTAATATTGACCATTTGTCGAGGTCACGTTCTGATTGTATGTTTGGTTTGATTTCTAGATGCATATTTTATGCTTGGGTAATGTTTCCATGTGTATAGGTCCAATTCACGATGAACTTTACTTGTTTCACTCAAATTCTAATCCCTACAGGTATAACACTTCAATTTGGAATATAGGTACTCACCCCTGTTGAATATCGTATGCATCAACCTACTTCATCCCCTTTTATTCTTGTAGGAACCTACCAGTATGTATGGGTAAGTATCCATGCTCAACCACTCTTGCATTTTCCCTTACTCAGCAGCTAGAACCTACCTTACGTGGGTGACCTTCTAGTACCCCCTGCATTTGGCACCCATGTTTTTTATATCCCCATAGGATCAAGAGTCTGTGTAGTTTGACAATACAAAAATAAATCCTTATGCATCCTTCCATATTGTTACTTATTGGATTTTCCTTCGGACTCCTCGCACAAAGTTTTTGTTAAGCTATTTTTTGACTCCTTAAACAATGAAAAGATTGTTGTGTATTCTTGTTTCCTTTGGAATAATTAAAGGACGTGAAGGAATGCCCGTCTAGTATATGTTTAACCCTTTTTAGAGTCAGATGGACTATTTACAAAAAAGGAATACTCTATTCCCTTTCGGCTAGAAGAGTTCTCCTTAGTACACTTTTATTATTTTTTGGGATTTGTAGACTAACTTTATGAAAATTAGCACATATGGAGTTTTATTTTTGTTTTCAGACTCTCTAAAATTGAAAAGATCGACGAGTATTTTCTGTCTCGGGATCAATAAAAACCCACAATATAGTACCATATAGAGCACACTTCTATACCTTCTTTTATCTCATTAAACCATGAAGAAGTCCCGAATGATGCTTTATAACACCCTTGCAGACCACATATAGTCCCATATCACAACAACATTATCGGTCACCTTTTTTCAGAGTATTCTGTGATGAGTCACCCTTGGAGCCCCTACTTCTATGATCTGTATTTTCTCCTTTGGGGTCATCTTATTGTAGTCATACCCAGTGCAATTCTCTCCCTCTAGCTATGTTTACTTCCCTTGAGATCAGTTACATATGCTTCCAGTTCAACCTTGTCGTCATACTCTGAACAAAGGAAGTTTGAGTCCCATTACTCATTCACCTATGTAGCCACCTACAGTGTCTCAGTCTCATATCCTATTCCACTCACTTTATGTTTGTATTCCTCGCGCTCTTACCAAGGAGCCATCATTTCCTTGGTAGTTGCAAGTCTCCCTCTGTCTATACCAGTACATATATTCCAGATATACCCATAGGTCCCTTTACCTTGGCCTCGTTTCCATCATCGATGATTTCCTATAGACTATCTGAGGGGATCCCTTATTTCCCTATAGGATGGTTGTTTCTCACATGCCCAACATAAGTTGCATCATAACATTGTTGATATCATTGATCTAGGTGGATAATCTCAAAACCGATCAGAGTTAAAGTAGTCAAAATGAAAATAAAAGCTTACAAGATGAAAGAGCTCGTCAACAACTTTCCAGCAATGTTCGTTCATGCGAAACAACCTCTAGATGCAGAAGTTGTCATCATTTGAAGTTTTGACATGAATGGTGAAAATGGATAAAAACTTGGTTATATGGTAAAAAAATTGATAAATGTTGGTATAAAAATATTGGTTGGAGTCTATGGGATTTGAACCCAATACCTCCCTATAGTCCAAGCCCTCACCATGTTGCGCTAGCGAAGGTGCCAACCATGGTCCCTTATAAGAGTTGTGAAAAAAAATTATATTATGGATTAAAAGGTTTTAATGTTCAAAAAAAATGGGGAGGGGCCAAGGGCATATCCCTCGACCCCATGCCAACACCGAGGCCCCTATATAGAACCATATGTTAAACCAAGCGGTATAACCCTATCCATATCACATAACACGAAGCCATACCACCTATCCATATCATAACCATATATCCACGTGCCAAATGACAACGTTATGTTAGAACCATATCCGAATACACCATCCACCAAACCTTAACCATATGGTAATGTGGTTTAATATAACATGTTCCACTATTTCAAAATGCATGTAGGGAGGATAGGCCCATGGGTTTGATCTTGGGACCTCTCCCGAAAGAGTGTTGCACTTTACCATTGGAGAAGCGCCCCATCATTGCATGGTAAGCGACACTTAAACCTTTTAACTTGCAAGAACCTAAATCTTATAAAAAGCCATGAAATTCCAAATCCATGGTCAAGTTCAGTCAAGTTTGGGAGTTCAAAACAACGTAGAGTTGCGTAGTTTCCAAGACAAGGTATGAGCACAAAGACCAAGGCAAGTGTAGACCATTAATGGGAACATATCACGAGGTGTGAAATCCATACTATTTGTACTTTTGCAGGAAGGGTGTTTCTCATTTTCATTCCATAGGATGCCTCAAACGAATATATTCGAGTTTATACTCATTTTTCTCATAATTTTGCAAAGAATTTGTGGTGCTGTTTATTTCTGATTCTGACTGACAGAATTCTGAAGTGTTTCTAGAACACTCATTTTGTAAGCTTTTGAAGACTTAATAGATAGAACTTACCATTGGAAGTATTAAATTGAGCACATAAATCTATGGATCAACACACAACTCACAAAATAGATAACACAATTTACTCAGTAATTGAAGAATGAAAAAATGAAAAAATGGCTTGCAACTGTGAATGCTTTCATTAATCAAAAGTAATTAGATAATAATTACAATGAAGTACAATGGCTAAATAGCCACAAGCAATTCAAATCCATGTGAGGAAATTCAAATTGATTAGACTCTACTTGAAAGAATGGTTAACTGACCTTGTCTAAGTCATTATTAGAGGACTGAATAGTTAATTGACCTTGTGTAAATCATTATCAGAGTTCATCGGAGTTCTAAATCACAACTCAAGTGTCTAATTCAGTGTTAACTAAGCCTAACTGATCGTGGTAGGTGAGGAATGTTCCTCTCCTGCATGCAGCCATGCAAACCTAGCGCTATCTAAATGTAGAGGACTAGAACTGAATGTAACTGACTCCTAACTGAGCTTGACTAGTCACCAACTCAACTCAACCGACCTTGGTTGGTATTGGCACTCCAAGTGGCTCCTAAATTGTATGGATTAATATAGGAGGCTCCTAAACTTATGCATGCAAGTGCAATCAGTGGCAGTAGGCCTCAATTAGTGTCCCCCACACTTTAGTAACTAGAACATCTGCCCCAATTAGGCCAAGTGGACCCAATGGTGCTAGTGACTAAAAATAGACTGGATGGACTCTTGATTTAGACATATGACCAAATTGGACAAGGGAGGATTGATAATCCTAACACCCCCCCTAAATTATAACTTGGACAATCTGTGGGCCCTGGTAACTAATACCATAGGTCACCTGTTACATCAAGTAAATTAAAGTAACTGCTCAATACAAGGAGCTGGCGAAAAAACCACATGGGAAAAAATCCCCTCCTCTAACTAAGCATATCGAATCAGGATTCAAGTTTGAAAAAATTGAAAATGTGTTGCTACAATCTCTGTGATGTAGCGAAGCAACAAGCATGATGTTATGTGCACAAGTATCCTGGGGCCTGACATGTATACTTCTCCATCTTCTCCCAAAATGATGATGGAAGGAAGGAGGAATTTAACCTTTGTCTCTTGCTGGATGAAGAGGTGTATGATCAGCTCTATTCTTTTGAATGTAGTGAGATTGAGCCCTTTCCATGTAGCATCTTACAAGGAGTCTATTGTATCTCTCTAAATGAGGTAATATTGCATGACATAGCGCAAGGGTCTTTGCCTTCTGAGTTTCTTTGGAAGGAGCGACTGGATCTGGATCTGAATCACCCCGAATCTCAATCTCATAAACTGATATAGCTGGATCTGCAATACTACTGGAAACTACAAAATATGTAGATAAAATGTTTTTACCTTCCCTGGAAACTGGTTGCTGAGAGTGCATTGGTTTTGAAAATGGCATGAAGTGTGAGAACTCATATCCCTTGGAGGCATGATTTGCAGCACCCTTTGCTATGATGTTTCTAGTAGAGATATATGTGATCTTCACTGAGTCAGGACCAAATATGACTTTCTTTGGAGAGCTAGTATGAGTCATCTAGTATACAGATAATAGGTTTGCAGCTAGGGAGGGAGCATAAAGCACATCTTTGAACTTTCCATGTTCAAGCTTGAGAGGGCCCTTCCCTTTTGATTGAACTTTACTGCTATTGACCATCTAAATACTAGGAACATCAAAATACTGCAAGGAAGAGAATGATTCTCTGGATGCAACCATATGATTGGAAGCTCCAGAATCAATGAGGAAGGCATGTGTTGTGGAGCAGCTAGACTTCAATGCATGGCATGTCTCTTCATATTCTTCAGTTTTTTCCTTCTCGTCAACATTCCTTACGCTAGCAAGTACAATAATGTTATGCTTCTTCAGAAGAAGAGCCATCTCATATATTGTTCTTCTCATACATGTGCTTTCTGTATGAAATCCCCTTCCACAATAAGAACAGAGTGTCTCTCCTTTGTCATTCTTCTTTCTTCTCTTTGAACCTGAAGGCTCTTTTATTGCTCTTTCTCTACAGGAGACTCATCCTTTTGCTTCCCTTTTTCATTCTCTACCTTAGGTCCTTCTGCAATAAGTTCTTGATCTCTGGAAGATCGAATGATCCCCATTTGGATCAATTTGTCATGCTCAAGAGTAAGAGATTCAATGAAATATTCGAGACTAGGAATATTCCAATTTGGAATAGAGAGATTCATAGAATGATTTGTTGATACAAATACTGAATAGTATACACCAACCTTGGAGATAATGGCAAGGATGAGTTGATCATGTTCCTTCTCTACCTTGCACAACCTCAATTGGAACACGACATTCTTGAAATTTTTGAAGAAGCCATTGGGTGTTTTGAAATTGGCTGGATGGAGAGAGATCAGCTCATTCTCTAGCTGATAGAACCTCAGATCATCCTACTTGTCAAATAAGGAGGAAATCTTATCCCAAACCTCCTTTGGAGTCTTCAATCCATTGATATGGAAGAGAATATCTTGAGAGATTGAGAGGCACAAGCATCCATAGGATTCATCAAGCTTGTTCCAATACTTTTCTTTGTCAACATAATGAATTGGCTCTTTTTCTACTTCCATTGTGAGTCTAAAGAGTCTTTTGGAGTGTAGCTGCATCTCCATGACCTCCTTCCATTGGTGATAGTTGAAAGGAGTGAGGAGCTCCATTGGAGGGATCATATGGAATGCAGTAGAGAAGACTGAGCTGTTGTAGTGAATTCTATGAAGGAGACTGAGCTGCTCGTAGTGAATGCAGTGAAGAGGAATGATAAACCTGTAAACAAACAATCGAACCTACAAGATAAGGTCAACAGTCTACACTTTTGGAATTTCCTTCACACCCAACATAGTTGATCAAGCAAGCTTGATCAACAATTCCTTAACTTAGGATATTAAGTGGTAAATTCTCCACTTCTGGTGTAGTACTGGAAGGAGAAATTTTTTCTCAAAAAAAATGATCCAAGTATGGATATATAGTAGGAGAAGTGCCTTTTCCTATCGAGGCTCTAATACCATATTAATTTGAACACATAGATCTATGTATCAACACACAACTCACAAAATAGATCACACAATTTACTCAGTAATTGAAGAATGAAACAATGTAAAAATGGCTTGCAACTGTGAATGCTTTCATTAATCAAAAGTAATTAGATAACAATTACAATGAAGTACAATGGCTAAATAGCCATAAGCAATTCGAATCCATGTGAGGAAATTCAAATTGATTAGAATCTACTTCACTGAATGGTTAACTGACCTTGTCTAAACCTTTATCGGAGGATTGAATAGTTAGCTAACCTTGTCTAAATCATTATTGGAGTTCATCAAAGTTATAAATCACAACTCAAGTGTCTAATTCAGTGTTAACTAATCCTAAATGGCTGTGGTAGGTGAGGAGTGCACCTATCCTGCATGCAGCCATGCAAACCTAGTGCTAACTAAATGTAGAGGACTAGAACTACATGTTAATGACTCCTAACTGAGCTTGACTAGTCACCAACTCAACTCAACTGACCTTAGTTGGTATCGACACTCCCAATGGCTCCTAAATTGTAGGGATTGATATAGGAGGCTCCTAAACTGATGCATGCAAGTGCAATCAGTGGCAATAGGCCTCAATTAGTGTTCTCCACACTTTAGTAACTAGAACATGTGCCCCAATTAGGCCAAGTGGACCCAATGGTGCTAGTGACTAAAAATATACTGGATGGACTCTCGATTTAGACATATGACCAAATTGGACAAGGGAGGATTAATAATCCTAACAGGAAGTGGCCTGGAGATGTAGCCCAGGAGGGGTGAACTCTGTTATTAGCCATTTATTCTATTTATTCTTTTTGCATATCTATTGTTATTTGCTCATGTGAATGATTTAAAAGCATTTAATTTTTGTTGTTAATCCTATTTTATGAGTATTTAACATGTAAATTCAAATGCAAATTTATGGTTAAAGAAATATCCTTAAATTTCATATCAAGTTTGGTAATAGAGCAAGATAACCATTGCATTGTGAGTTTATGTTAACAATATCCAAGATACAACGTGGTGAAGGAGAAATTGAAGAGTTTGATCCAGAGATTGGTTCAAGAAGAGGGGAAATGTCTTCACCAAAAGGAGAAGAAACAACTTCTTCTATCCCATGTGAAGGGGAATTTATGAAATATTTCATGAGAATGCAAACCATGGCAGAGGATCTCTATCAAGATCAAAAGAGAGGTGAACAAGGAGGCCCATCTCATAATGAAGGTAAAAAATAAGAAGGTGGTGACGAACCTCCTAATTCTCCACCATATTCTCCATCTTATCTTGATGGTTCTTTACATTCTTCGTTTGGAAAGAAAAAAAGGAAAAAATGACCTTAATGTGCCTCAATTAAAGCTAGATATTAAGTTTGAATTACCTATTTATAATGGAGAGATTAATGCTGAAAAATTGGACAATTGGATCCATCAAATTGAAGTTTATTGTAGGATTTAAAAGTTTACTGAAGATAACATTAAGATTCAGTTGGCTTCTCTCCAACTTGGAGGCACTTCTCTCATATCGTGTGAGAGAAGATATCAAGAGGATCTTTCCACAAAAGGAAAAATCATCTCCTCTTGGTATGAGTTCACTTCAGCACTAAAAAATAGATTCTATCCATTAGGGTATATGCAGCAAGCTATGATGGACTGGCAGAATTTGAGGCAAGGTAAGGGACAAAGTGTGGAAGATTACACAAAATAATTTCGAAAAAGAGCATTGGTACTTGGTATACCTCTCTATAACCAGAAAACTCTTCTCAAATATATAGGAGGATTGCATAGTTATTTACGTCTTATGGTATTTATGTTTAATCTGACTAACCTTGATGAGGTGTGTGTTCAAGCAACTCACTTAGAGACAAAGGGGATGAATACCAAAGAGAATTTTCCAAGAAACATTTCAAACCTGATGGAAACAAGTCTAAAGGTAAGGGGAAAGGTAAACACATAGTTACAATGAAGAAGGAAGGAGATAAACCTACATGTACTCATTATCAGAAGAAAGGTCATGATGATGTTTCCAAATGTTGGAAACTTCATCCAGAACTCAAGCCTGGGAATTTTTAGAATAAAGAATACAAAAAGACTAGTGCAACAACAATCCAACATGATTTGGGGTTAGACTCTGGGGATGAGACTAAGGTGGTTTCTATAAGCATTCAAGGTAAAATTCCTTCTTGTTTTGTTTCAATAAATGAACCTTCCATTGATGAAAGAAAGAGGAGTGAGTTATTTCATATTAGAGTGATCTCCAAACATACAAAAATTGATACTCTTTTTTATAGTGGATCACAAGCAAACCTAATTTCAGAAGAAATTATTAAGAAATTACAATTGAAAACTAAGTTACACACTAAACCATATCCACTTGGATGGGTATGTGATAATGCGCAATTACAAGTTACAAAACAATGCAGACTTAGGTTTTCCATCACTTCTGGATTTGTGGATGAGGTACATCTAGATATGGTTCCATTGGATATTTGTGGTATTGTGTTGGGTAGTCCATATCTATATGATAGGAAGGCTATCTTTTACAGGGAAGAAAACATATATCAACTCACTAAGGATGGTATTGAATATATCATTCATGCACATCGCATGAAAACCAATATTTCTTTAGTTTCTGCAAATCAAATTAAGAGGTTAGTAAATTCAAGTAAAAACTTTGTGCTTATGATAGTAAAAGCAAAATATGTTGAACAAACTGGATCCTTTAAAGGTTGTGATCCTAAACTTAAAAAGGACTTGATAAAGGTGGTATTTGATTATGATATTTTGTTTCAAGAATCTAAAGGATTACCTCCTTAAAGGGAAATTCAACATGAAATTCATTTATTGCAAGATGCACCTCTTCCTAATATTGTTGTGTATAGGTATTCCATTGTTAAGAATGCATAGATAAAGAAATAGGTTCAGAAATTGATTGAGAGAGGGTCCATTCAACCAAGTTCCTCTATGTGTGGTTCACCAATTATTTTGGTGCAAAAGAAAGATGGTACATGACATGTGTGTGTTGATTACAGGGAGCTGACCAAAATTACAATAAAGAACATGTATCCTCTTCCTCGAATTGATGATATTTTAGATCCGTTAAAAAATGCAATATTTTTCACTAAGTTAGAATTACAAAGTGGATTTCATCAAATTCATATTCATAACAATGATATTTGGAAGACTGCTTCTAAAAATAAACAGGGATTGTATGAATGGATGGTAATGCCCTTTGGGCTTTGTAATGCACCCACAACATTTATGAGGGTGATGAATGATGCGTTTAGGCCCTTCATTGATGACTCTGTTATAGTATACTTAGATGATATTTTGATTTTCAGTCCTTGGGAAGAGCATGCCAAGCATGTTAAACACATATTGGATGCACTTGTAAGGGAAAAATTGTATCTAAAGATGTCTAAATGTGAATTTGGAAATACATCTTTAGTATACCTAGGTTACGTTGTAGGGGGGTGGCGAATTGAAGATTGATCCCTCTAAAGTGGAGTTCATTGTAAACTAGCCTAAGCTGAATAATGTAACAGATGTAAGAATATTTTTGGGAGCAACCCAATACTAGAGGAAGTTCATTGCAGATTTTTTCTTCATGGCTTCTCCTTTACATGCTTTTACAAGCGTGACCAAAGTCTTTCAATGGGAAGGAAAGGAACAAAAATCCTTCGGAACACTGAAAGAAAATATCAACATAGTTCCAGTACTTGCACTGCTGGATCTACAACAACCATTTGAGATAGAAACTAATGCTAGTGGTTATGCAATGGGGGCAATCTTAATGCAACATAAAAAATGAATATGCTATCATTCTGAAACTTTCTTTAAAAAAACAATTATCCAAACTATGATAAAGAGTTGTATGGATTAGTACAAAGTGTTAAAAAGTGGAAAAATTACCTAATGGGTAAAGACACAATCATACATACTAATCATCATCCACTACAATATCAACATTCACAAACTAAGCTACAATAATCAAGGCATTTTAGGTGAATGGGTTTTTTACAACAATTTCATTTGGTTATTAAGTATAAGAAAGGAATTGAGAACAAAGTTGTAGATATGCTATCTAAACCTCCAACAAATTCTTATATTATCATTCAACAAAGTCCTTTAGTTCATGCAAGTTATGTTGAACAATATACTAAGGATGAAGATTTCAAAGAAGTTTATGAATCACTAAGGCATGGCTATCAGAATGACGAATTGAACTATCATATCAATGACAAGTTGTTGTATCATCTTGGTAAAATTTGTATTCCACAAAGTGAAAGAGTGTATGTGATAAGAGAAGTTCACACTTCTCTCATTTCAGGACATTTTGGAGTACGTAAAATTCTAGCACAATTACTAAAATTTTGTTATTGGCCTCGAATGAATGATACAATGTCCAAATGTGTAAAAGGTTGTGTTATGTGTGCAATAAGTAAACCAAGTAACAAAAAGTCAGGCTTGTACACTCTACTTCTAGTTCCTTCTCGTCCATGCGAAAGTGTTTCAATGAAGTTTGTAGGAGGTTTACCTATGTCTAGAAAAGGACATGACTATCTATATGTTGTTGTGGATTGATTCAGTAAAATGTGTATAACCATGCCTTATAAAAAGCAGTTCACAACTGAGATGACTGCTCATTTGTTCTTTCAAAATGTATGGGTCCATTTTGTACTTCCTACTTCTATTATTTCTGATTGAGATTCCCTCTTTCTTGGGAAATTTTTGTCATATTTATGGGAACTTATGGACATAAAGCTAAATGAAAGCACAACATTTCATCCACAAACCTACACTCAAAATGAAGTGGTCAACTGGATCGTGGTACATCTTCTTCGAGGGTATTGTGCTAAGAATACTAAGCTTTGGAATGAATAGTTGCATTATGTACAACATGCCTGCAACAAATCTATACACTCTTCTACTCAAAAGTCTCCATTCTATACATGTTTTGGGTACTTGCTAAAGTCTCCTTCAGAATTTTTTTTGGGAAATATACATTGTAATGTGGATAGGTTGATGCGGATAAAGCTTGGAATTTTATTCAGCAGATCTAGTTAATTCATCAAGCAGTGCTAGAATAGTTGCAATTTAGTCAGAACAAATACAAAGAACGACATGACAAGCATCGAATAGATCATCATTTCCATATTGGTGATCGAGTATGGCTTCATATAAGAAAATATTGACTCCAAGGTGAAGGTATAAATTTGAAACCTATCAGGTATGGACCCCTTACAATTTCGGACAAAGTCAGTAATAATGCTTTCCGGTTAGAATTACCTCCTTATATCCAAGTGTATTCAGTTGTTAATGTGGAAAACTTGAAACTATATGAGTCGCCTATGATTGTAGACCAAGATGTACAAATTCAAGCACCTTCTATGGATGAGTTTTCTCTTGAGTATCTCAATGAAATCCAGGAAGATGTAATACTAGAGAAGAAGGTCAGATCTTCACGAAGAGGAGACATGGAGTTTCTTTGTGTGGGGTTAAAAGGAATGCATCCAAGCAAAGCAAGGTGGTTAGATACCAAAAAAGTGAGGGAGTTGTACCCTCACTTATTTTCTGAATGATTTCATGCTTTTGGTGGCCTAAAAGCTTCCCAGTGGTAAGGTTTTATCCAGGTGGATCATATCAAAACCAATCAAAGTTAAAGTCTTCAAAATGAAATAAAATCTTACAGGATGAAAGATCTTATCAGCATCTTTCTAGCGACGTTCATTTCACATTAAACAACCTCCGCATGCAGAAGTTGTAAACATTTGAATTTTCATTAGGAATGGTAAAAATGGATAAACAATTGGTTTGGTATAAAAATATTGGTTGGAGTCTATGGGATTTGAACCCACGACCTCCCTATATCCCAAGCCCTCACCATGTTGCGCTAGCCAAGGTCCCCACCATGGTCCTTGATAAGAGTTGTGAAAAAAAAATTATTATGAATTGAAAGGTTTTAATGTTAAAAAAAATGGGGAGGGGAAAAGCGCATAGCCCTCAACCCCATGCCAACACAGAGGCCCCCATATAGAACCATGTGTTAAACCAAGTGGTATAACCCTATCCATATCACATAACATGAAGCCATACCACCTATCCATAGCATAACCATATATCCACGCACCAAATGACAACCTTATGTTATAACCATATCCAAATACAACATCCTCCAAACCTTAACCATATGGTAACGTGGTTTGATATACCATGCACCACCATTTAAAAATGAATGAAGGGAGGAGAGGCTCACGGGTTTGACCCCAAGACCTCTCCCCAAAGAGCACTATTATTTACTATTGGGGCACCACCCGATCGTTGCATGGTAAGAGGCGGTTAAACCTTTTAACTTGCAAGCACCTAAACCTTATTAAAAGCCATGAAATTCCAAAGCCCCAGTCAAGATCGAGAGTTCAGAACAACACACAGTTGCACAGTTTCCAAGACAGTGTGTGAGCATGAATATCGAGGTAGGTATAGAAAATTAATGGGCACAGATATGGAGGTGGCAAATCTGTACTATTTGTACTTTTGCAAAAAGGGTGTTTCTCATTTTGCATTCCAGAGGAGGACTCAAGAGAATATATTTGAGTTTATACTTGTTTTTCTCATAATTTCGCAAGGAATTCAGTGGTGTTGTTTATTTCTGAATCTGATTGACATAATTTTGAAGTGTTTCCATAACACTCATTTTTTAATCTTTTGAAGACTTAATAGATCGACCTTCCCATTGGAAGTGTCTTGGAGACGTAGCACAGGAGGGGTGAACTTTGTTATCAACCATGTCTTCTATTTCTAGTTTGCATAACTATTTTTATTTGATCATGTGAATGATTTAAAAGCATTTAAAATTTCTATTGTTAAGCATGTTTTATGATTATTTAACATGTAAATTCAAATGCAAAATTATGGTTAAAAAAAGATCCTGAAATTTCAGATCATTTGTACAGGGTATTGGTCTTGCCATTATTTGGTTGAAGACCTTAGATGTCCTCTGACTCTAGCACATTTATGAGTCTCTTTGGAACCTTTCCCGTATTATGATCCTTATGATATCTGGGTTGTGTTGGCAATAGTGTGTGAAATCCATCCATGATTCCTACCATATTTAGTTCTAGATGCCATATATTGTACCTTCTATATTCAAACTATTAGTTGTTTGATTCCTTACAGATATTGGGCCCCTCCTTATCCAAAATAACATCAATTCTAGCGTTCATCCATTCATGATGGATGCCATTTTTTCTAGTACCAATTCTTTAGATTAGCCATGGTTGGACCATGATCACAGCCCAGATATGAGTCCCTCTCGAACACCTTCGATGTACACAACAGTTATTCATGTAGGTACCTTTGGGCCTCATTATTATTTATATACCTTGAGGCATTGACGAGAGCATGGGTATTCCTGCCTCGTTTGTATATTTGATATTATATGTACCTAATCCATCTTGAGTGTTGTATCTGTAGTTTAGGGTTACTATAGTCTTGTTGAATAATAAGCTATCTTCGATACAAAATTTGTTCTATATGCCAGAACTAGATGTATCTCCTAGAAAATAAAGATCTTATGATGTATATTGGTCATACGATGAGCTCCTGCCCTCACAAATCAGGGGGAAATCTGTTAACAACAAAAATTTTCCACCTTATATATGACCTAGCCTCATCAAGCCTCTACATCATTAACCTCTTTTCATTTCCACCACATTGATATTAATTTATCCAAAATACCTAATTCAATCATAAAAGGTCATTTTAAATATTAATTGACTCATTTAATCCAAATTTATGAGTCATATTTCCTAAAATGACATTTTGGATATTTCCTTCTTCACAAAAAGGAAACTCAGCACTTTCCCAAACGCATGGATAAGGACCCCAAAAATCATGGAGAGGTAAAAGAAACTTCAAAAAATCAAGAAAATAAAAAAATGAAAAGATCCCCAATCGATCCTTATCCCTCTATCCTACCTATGGTGCCTATAAATTGACCATGAAGGTCACCCATTACAACAGAACTTCTCCACTCCTTGCCCATATTGTTACTCTGCTAAAATATCCCCTTGAGATGTGAAACTCCTTTGACTATTCTTATTTCACCTTTGTTGGAGATCTGCACCTCGCAAC
The DNA here is from genome assembly GCA_001517045.1 of Pseudotsuga menziesii. NCBI lineage: Eukaryota > Viridiplantae > Streptophyta > Pinopsida > Pinales > Pinaceae > Pseudotsuga > Pseudotsuga menziesii. Next base: position 18,714 of record LPNX011181180.1, on the reverse strand, counting down.
ATGTGGCTAGATAACGTCGGGTTGTTAGGAGACCATGCTCACTCTTCCTTAGAAAGTTGCATGGGATTCCATCACTGCTTCTCTGAGGTAACCCTTTGTCACTATCTATCATATTTATTTTAATGAAAAAGAAAATGATTCTTTGAGTCTTTTAATATATGTGTCAAAGAATGCCTCCAATGTTAGTTTAGATTTGTTTAATTTCCTTTAATTCCGGTTATATGCATGCTTAACATAGTTTTTACTTATTCTTATTAGATTTTAAATTTTCCCTATTCGAACTGCTACTAAGGTTTCCATAGACCTTAGTAGATTCCTTTTAGCACATGTTGGTTTGCAAAACCAATAACACCCTTCACTTCTTGAACTTTTGTATGAGTTGGTGTAGCCACTAACATTTGTATTGCATGAACATAGTTTGCTTTGGAACTATTATTGCTTTTCTCACACGTTTTACATGCCTTAGCAAGCTCCCAACTTAATAAATATTATGATTAAGTTTAGGTATGGAATTTCTAACCCTTCTCCCTTTTACTTTATGCATTTCACTTATTTCATATGTACACTACTCATCTCTATCTCACTATCATACCTAAGTTGGTTGTGTTCTCTTGTATCCCACACCTAAAAAAAGGGTTCTTACATTGCATCACTTCCACTTAGTTTGTGCAAGTATTGTTCTCGTATCCTACTCCCTCTTTTATCTTTATTTCAATACTCACATTCATACTCTAGTTATTATCTTGCTTTAATAGTAATTGAATTTACTTCTACTTTACGTTTGTAGTGGTTAGATTTGTTTTCTTCCCACCCTCACATTCTTTGTTTCTTTATCTTTCTTCTTTGTGTTTATTTTTTTTCTATCATATTGTCAGATTACAACTTTTGTAGCCTTGCTTTGCATCAATTATTAGGCCATGTAGGTTTTCATGATGAGATTTAGTCATTACAACCATAACCATGAATAATTCCCTATTGATTGTGGGACATTAATTCATGATGAAATCCTTAACAAACATCTTCCACATACATCATTGCTTTGTTATTTTTGTTGCCTTGATATTTTTTGTCTTCTATTGCAACACTATTACGGTTCTCCTTCTTTGTAACTCGCTATTATTCGGTGTCATGAATACCATTTCCTACAAGGGGGGAATATGCAATTTATGGATTTCACACTCTATTACTCACACACACCTATGCACTTAGAGTGCAATGGTGTAGTCTACATTTGTGTTATGTCCATAGGTGGCATGCCCAATGGTGACTTAGTTACCTCTTACTATTCATTACAAAGACTCTTTTATGCTATATCACTCTTTCTTCAATTATCTTTCCCAATTCTAGATGCATGACCACTTTTCCTTGACCAATTCTTAAACAAGGTTCTCGTATGGCCTCCTTCCTTGTATCGATTTGGCTTTGATAGACCCTTTGGGGCATTGAGCAAGGGGATTTTTTCAGGCAGTAAGTGGGTTTGTTTTGGGGTTGTAAGTCCCAAATATAGCCCGCAATTGGTTAGGATGGTTCATTTCATGATGACTCAAATCAATGCGTGCCTCATCTCATGTCCTTGAGGCGATTCTCTTGATTCAAAACCAGGATATCCAACATTGCGTGTTGCTTCTCCCACCAAGATGTAAAACCCCATGCTGCCCCAATGCTCCAACACGGCTCAAAACCCCAATGCTCATGTGCGTTGCTTCTCTCGTCAAGCTGCAAAAACCCATGCTCTCCCAGCACGCAACCCCAATGCTCCAACACGGCTCAAAACCCCAATTCTCTTGTGCACTGCTTCTCCCTTTTGCCCATTGCTTCTCCTGTCAAGTTGCAAAACCGTTGAAAAACCCCATGCTCCCCCCCGTCAAGCCGCAAAACCGTGGAAAAACCCCATGCTCCCCCACTGCGTGATGCTTCTCCTGTCACGCTGCAAAACCCCGTGAAAACCCCATGCTCCCCCAATGCGTTGCTTCTCCATTCTTTGTAATAAAATAAACCCCTAGATATTTCCCTATTTATATTTTAAATAAAATAAGCCCCTAGACCCTAAATATGAGGGCATTTCCTATGAAGGAAGTTTGGCTTACCGTGCAACACTTCATTGGTTTATCAAGTGGATAAACTATATCCCGCGGAACTATAGCGTCTCTTATGCTTAAGCCAAGCAACTGCAACACTTACACAAACATATTTATGGACGAGTTCCTTAATTTTTCACCTCTCCTTCATCTTCAATAATTATGTTAATTAACTCATAAAAAAAACTCGTAAATTACCCCTAATTAGTTTTTTTTGTTAATTTCTCAAAACTTAGTTAATCTATAACTTTAATTTACAAATTCAATCCTAAAACTGGTAAATTAACCCTAATTAGTTGTTTTATTAATTTATTTTTATCTCAAAACTTAGTTAATCTATAACCTTAATTTACACAATCAATCCTAAAACTCTAATTAATCTAATTACAAACAACAATAACAAACTCTAATATTATTTTTTTCCTTTCTTTTTCTCTCTTAAAATTTCCCAAAAACCATTTAATGACTTCAGTCCTTTCTTCAAAACCATTTAATGACTTCAGTCCTTTCTTCATTATTGTAAAAGTGTGATGCCTCATTCTCACCATCATGCTACCGAATATAATTTTTCAATGAAATTTCTAATTGTATAGTATCAACTTTTCTTATTCCAATTTATCTCATCTACGAATCGTTCCAACCAATTTGGCTCCACTTGGAATTGATTTTATGAAATTTATAATTGTATATGATCAACTTTTCTTATTCCATTTTATCCCATCTATGAATAAGTAGCTTCACTTGGAATTGATTCAATGGCTCATTTTTTAAAATATTCCATGTATGCCGAACTACATGGACTTCATGCCCGTGACACAGATCAATCTCTATATTTCTTCACTTTTTAAATAAGGAAGTCACATGTAAGCTTACCAAATGTTACTGTCTCCGACTTTTAGTATTTAACAAAGGAGTTTGTGTGTCCAATCAGATCACATGTTTCTTACTTTTCAGTGTCTTTAACAATTTTTTTTGTTTTCAACATTTTTTTGTCCTTTTCCAATCAGATTATATGTTTTTTACATTTTAGTGTTTCTCATTTTTTAGTTTGTGTGTTAGAGTAGGCTCAATGGTTAAGAATATGTGTTAATTTCTTGAAGGTCACAGGTTCAAAACCTGTGGGGTAAGGTTATTCATTGGCCCGCCAAGGCTTGAAGGGTAGGCGACCCCTGGGATAGAGGCTCACCTCGGTGGGCTTCGGGATGTCTCGGTCCCTGCTAAGTCACAAGTGCCTAGTATATCTGACTTGCGGGCTGTTGGATATACTCTTCAGAGGTTCGTTGTTCCCATGGTCTACAAGAAAACAAAGGAGTTAGTGTGTTCAATTAGATGATATGTTGATGAATGGATAGTATTCACGATTGGTATTGATTCCTTCTTTGTGAAGTTTGGATGGAAAATAAACTCTTCAATACATGGTTCAATTTGAGATTTTAATTAGAAGTAGGTTAATAATTATTTTTTTTATAAATATTGTATAAATAGATATAGATATGATGATGACACTAGGTAGTGATGCACATAAAACCTTTTAAAAGATGTAATTGTAAAACAAAGGAGTTAGTGTGTTCAATCAGATGATATGTTGGCTAATGGATAGTATTTACGATTGGTATTAATGCCTTCTTTGTGAAGTTTGGATGGCAAATAGACTCTTCAATACATGGTTCAATTTGAGATTTTAATTAGAAGCAGGTTAATAATTATTTTTTTATAAATATTGTATAAATAGATATAAATATGATGATGACACTAGGTAGTGATGCACATAAAACCTTTTAAAAGATGTAATTGTTTAAGTCTACTGTGATATACATACCTTATCTTTTAGGATTTGAACCTATAACTTCTTAAAAAGAAACAAATATTTTTTAACTATTAAACCTACTCAAATTGTATAACTATATATAAATAATAATAACTGTAAAAAGTCCCAAAAAATCCAATTCATATAGTATATTTTAATTATTATAACATCCCAATGTTCAATATGGTTGAGTGGATATCATTAGATATCATTGTTCTTTGTCAAGCTATTGAGACTCTTTCCTCGTCTATGTTTATGTAACTTTTGGGCAATTTAGCTCGTCTCAAGTTAACAGCACATTCCTGCCTTATTTCCATTGTCAATAGGTAGGTCTCTTATGAGGCCACTTTACTGCATACTGGTTCCTCCAGGATTTTATGAGGAGCAACGTAGAAATTTAAGCCATCTTATAGAACCTTTTGGGAAGCAACATACAGTTCGTGGTAAGAGAGCTTGACCACGATAGATCTATTGTTTCCCCTTCTGTATTATTGTTTACCTTCTGTCTTCTTTCCAACAACTCGAATTTCTTCTTTTTCTTTTCTGTGGTTTCACATAGCAGTCCATCCAGCCATTGCCAATTCTATATTCTCTCAAATGTCAGGTCTCAGGTCGTAGTAGGTTGGAAAGTTTAATGTGAAGTATGAAGTCTCCATAGTTTTTTTTAGAAAGCTCATAAGCATATACCCATGGCAACTCTCGAATCAGAGTGTTCAGAGCCCCAAAGATGATGCAAGGGACTGCTATGACAAAATGATTTTCCTATACTACTGGAAGAAAACCACTATTGAGATTCCAAATGCACATTCAAACAATAAGAAAAACTTTGATCATACATATGATTAGTGCATTGAATTAGTAGTATACAATTCTCTACTCCTCTTACACTTTAAACATGTACATGACATGGAAAATCAAATGGGTGATCGTGAGTGTTTTGCAAACTAACGTTCTCTCCATTGAAATCAATAGGAGAATCTGCAATTTTGAAAAAGCCATATTTATGATGATAAAAGGACACACTACTACCGCTATTAATGTCGAATACAGATATATGTAAAAGCAAACCTTTTTTATTATGATGGAATATTGTTTGGGAAACCATCAGCTACTTCCCCATTTTTTTAGGATGGTATCCGAGATAAACCGTCGGCTCTGATTAGGGGGCCTAACCCGGGCTTTGATTAGGGGGCCTAACCCGGTGGGGGACATTGAGTGCCTAACCCGGTGGGGACATTGAGTGAGCCTTGGCATAGCTACCCGAGGATTTGAGCCCAAAACCTTCTGCTAGCATAAACAACTCTCAACCACTTGAGCTAAGCCACCTGGCTACTAAAAACACACAAACATATATACATGAGACAACAATATATATACAAAATCACATTGAGTGAGCCTTGGCATAGCTACCCGAGGTTTTGACCCCAAAACCTTCTACTAGCATAAACAACTCTCAACCACTTGAGCTAAGCCACCTGGCTACTAAAAACACACACATATATACATGAGAAAACAATATATATACAAAATCACGACAAGATTGACAGAATAATGGTAGAGATGGCAGAAAAAATAGCACAAGAACATGATCAGAGTTGTAACAATCAACTGTAATAGCGTGGGAATGATGTGAGCAAGTGATGTTGGCCTCATAAAATTGAACAGAGCAGTTGAATTTTCATGTCAATGGATGATTGGCTGTCAATGTCGTCTTGTCCTTAAATCCTAATTCCAGTGTATACTGCTGATTTTATTGTGGTTATGGTGGTTATGACTAATTTTTTTCTCACCATCCAACACTATCATGATTATTTTATAGAACAGAAGGTGAAATTGGAAAGGACAAAGATGTCTGTTTGAAAAATGTCCTTGCATGTTACTTCAAGACAAAATAATTAAGACACGTTTGTGCAATATACAGAAAGGCTCTTTACCCTTAATAGATCAACATTTGGAAATTGCCTATCTCCTTATTTGAGACCCTCAAATTTCTCATATGACGAACCAGATATCCTGTACAGTGAGGCTCTTTACCCTTAATAGATCAATATTTGGAGATTGCCTATCGCCTTATTTGATACTCTCAAATTTCTCATATGACGAACCAGAGATCCTTTAGAATGCTTATAGGAAGCATTTTCATCCTGTTGACGAAATTAGGTTGTTGGGATTGACAAAACATTTTCCTTGGATTCTTTGAAGCTTTTTAAAGTCTTAGATTCAAGTACTATAGAAAGTCTCCTAACAATAGTCATAAATGCTACAGCACTGTCTGTCCCATGTGAGATTCCTGCCCATCCTGTACATGCCAATGTAACGACAAAGTTCATTTCCAGGCCCTCGTCTGTGTCATCATTGCGCAAGGAATACTCGTTGCATTCGCATTCAGTGCTTTTAGTTTGTGCATCATTGAAAATTCAGGCACTATCGTTCAAGTACGAAGAATGGTTGGTGGCAATTCCACTACTATTGAAACAGAAAAAGTAAAGTTTTTCCCGTCTATTAGATCTAGTGATTTTAATTCCTTTCCTTGGTTGATCCCAATCCAGCCTAGCCTTGCTTTGCTGATATATCTGTCGATCTAAGAGACCATTTGGGTCTAGGTGGCTGAAACAAGCAGCCACCATGGCCTCCTTTATGAGCTTCATGCTTGCACTTACCAGTATTGCAGGCCTCCTACTTGCAGTAAAAAGTGGATATGCCTACTCTACTTCAGAAGAAAATAAGGATTTTGAATTTCATACAAGCAGACCTATTGATGGCCATCTCCTAGTATCTCCAATAGTTGCAGGGGGCATGAGAAGAAGTGTTATGGAAAATGTGTCAAGCGTTGAAGATACTCCACATGGAGAAATAGCTGCAGAGACCATGGACAGTGTCCATCTCAATCTCAATCATTCAGTTCTCAAAACTGGAGAAAATAAAACAGATACAACGGAATGTAATCTGTTTTCAGGGACATGGATTCAAGATCCCTCCTATCCTCTTTTCTTGGCTGCTCAATGCCCTTACATTGATGGCAAAGCAACCTGTAGGCAGAATGGAAGACCAGATTCAGATTATGAGAAGTGGAGATGGCAGCCGAGCGGGTGTTCCATTCCCAGGTGAAAAAACCAAACACATTAACATTTTTACTGTTCTTTTTTCCTCTTTTACATTGCATTTATGCTCAAAAGAAATAGAATGCAAAAAACCTGAAACAGAGAACAGTGATGATATTGTATGTGCAGCTAAATGAATTTGGATTGTCCTGTATATGGTGTTTCAGTTTCAATGCCATAGATATGCTAGAGCGGTTGAGGGGAAAACGCTTAATGTTTGTTGGAGACTCAATAAGTGAAAGCCAGTGGGAGTCCATGGTCTGCATGCTTCAAGCTGTGATTCCTACCAATAAGAAAACTATGGTTCATCAATCTTCTCTTACAATATTCAAGGCCCTGGTAAGCTGATAAATGTAGTTTTAATAGATAACTGTGCATTTGATTATATGGTGGGTAATGAAGTCTTACAATTTACTTTCTTTTACAAGGATTATGATGCTTCTGTGGAGTTTTTCTGGGCTCCATTCCTGGTTCAGCTGCGCACAGATAGTCAGAAGAAGAAAACTCTCTATCTGGACTCTATGGAGGATAATGGGATTTACTGGCAAGGGATTGATGTCCTGGTTTTTGAGTCCTCCCATTGGTGGCAACATAAAAGGTAAAAACAATCAAACCTCTGAACTTTCTAAATAAAGTTTTGAACAAAAGCCAACTAAAATTTGTGTTTTAAATGATATTGGAGTGTACTACTGTGGTTTGACAGATGGGACTTAATTATGGATGACAATAAGCTTTACACTGACATGGATCCAATGGTGGCTTACCAGAAAGCATTGACGACGTGGGCAAACTGGATATCTGCAAACATTGATCCCAAAAGATCACTTGTTTTCTATAGCACCACCTCCCCTAAACATTACAAGTAAATCTGTATACAAACACACATTGGCTATCATGTATCGCTCCTATTTCAGTTATACTAATTTATAATCCTCATACAATTTATGGAAATGTGCAGTCCAAGTGAGTGGAACGAAAATAACGGACATCATTGCTACAACCAGACTGAGCCAGTGGCATTTGAAGGATACACACCTCCAGTGCCTCATCAGGTGCCCATAGTGAAGGAAGTTGTAAGGAGTATGAGGTTTCCAGTTACTCTAATGGATATCACAGAACTGTCCCAGTTTCGCAAGGATGGTCACCCTTCAGTTTACAGTAATGTTTTTAATAATGAGGAGAAGAAGCATCCTGATAAATTTGGAGACTGTAGCCATTGGTGTTTACCAGGCGTCCCTGATACATGGAACGAGCTCTTGTATGTCACTTTGCTTTTCAAGGGTTTCGCAAAGTGATAATCTATCTTCTGTGAATTTGTTGAGCTTCTTACAATAAAATTGAGCTTGTTACAAGAAAATTATAATAAAATCCGTCTTTTACTAATTGGCATCTTTGTTTTTTATATGCATTATTGCAATTTCTATTTGGTTCTGCAAGTTTCTTGATTATTCTCTTGGCACCCATTGGCTCAAAGGCACCTTGCTCCAGTTTAAAATATGCTTCAAAATTTTAGATACAGAAGCCGAATCTTGACGAAATACATAGATTTGTTCACAAGGTCAAACTTGGCTGTATTGCACGCACTTTGACGAAATACAAAGATTTGTTCACAAGGTCAAACCTGGTTGTATTGCACGCATTGAAGAGAATGCTCATAAGATCTAAATTTCAATGCGAAACTTCTTAAGATCTCTTGTGGAAAAGGCTGTGTAGCATGGGAGAATAATTTGAAAAAAGAGTTGTCTAAACCAGGGATGATTTTCCAATGTTTCAGGATGGTTTTTATTAGTTTCTGGTCATGAATTTTCATGGAATTTTCAAAACTCGTAAAAACACTGCGGGTGTTTGAGGTTTCTATGTATTTCATTTCTGAGTTTAAAATCGCTCAACAAACAACAAAAATTACAGATTTTGTGGGTTAAATTCACTGAATTTCGGGGAAAAATAAACCTGAAAATCAAAATCGTCCCCTAGTTAAACGACTCCTTTGGAAAATACTTCTCACCTTCACTGAGACATTATCCATCAACTTCTTCACAATAAGATAAACTAGATTAACCTTCACTTAATGGACCTATCTTCACTGGATTATCATTTTGATCTTCATATACTCTATGTAGAGTGCCTATTGAACACAAAGGGATCTTACTTCAATATAGTTCTAAAGTACATGACACTTTTATATGATACCAACTACCGTTCACCGTTCAACTTCTTCACAATGAGATAAATTGGATTAACCTTCACTTAATAGACTTATCTTCACATGGATTATCATTTTGATCTTCATATACTCTATGTAGAGTGTCTATTGAGCACAAAAGGATCTTACTTCGATATAGTCCTAAAGTACATGACACTTTTATATGATACCGACGACCCTTCACCCTTCAACTTCTTCACAATAAGATAAATTGGATTAACCTTCACTTAATGGACCTATCTTCACATGGATTGTCATTTTGATCTTCATATACTTTAGGTAGAGTTCCTATTGAGCACAAAGGGATCTTACTTCAATATAGTCTTATAGTACATGACACTTTTATATGATACCGACGATCGTTTACCCTTCAACTTCTTCACATTAAGATAAACTGGATTAACCTTCACTTAATGGACCTATCTTCACATGGATTATCATTTTGATCTTCATATACTCTAGGTAGAGTGCCTATTGAGCACAAAGGGATCTTACTTCAATATAGTCCTAAAGTACATGACACTTTTATATGATACCAACGACCGTTCACCCTTCAACTTCTTCACAATAAGATAAACTGGATTAACCTTCACTTAATGGACCTATCTTCACATGGATTATCATTTTGATCTTCATATACTCTAGGTAGAGTGACTATTGAGCACAAAGGGATCTTACTTCAATATAGTCCTAAAGTACATGACACTTTTATATGATACCAACGACCGTTCACCCTTCAACTTCTTCACAATAAGATAAACTGGATTAACCTTCACTTAATGGACCTATCTTCACATGGATTATCATTTTGATCTTCATATACTCTAGGTAGAGTGCCTATTGAGCACAAAGGGATCTTACTTCAATATAGTCTTAAAGTACATGACACTTTGACCTCAAATGTTGCTTATGGACGCTTGGGTTTTTACTGTTGGTTTAAGAGATGAAATAAGGTTTATCTATATAAAAGTCAGTGCATTACTTTATTTATTTCAAGTGTGCTAAAAACTTCCTTAATTTAATCAATTTCCCTATTATGAATATATGCAATTTTGAACATAAAAACTTGGGAAGGATCTTTGCATCTTAACTAGGAAAAGAGTAACTTAGTGTCACATAAAGATTCAACTCAAAGGAATTTGTAATATGCAAGCTCAATTTAATCAATTTCCCTATTGTGAATATATGCAAGTTTGAACATAAAAACTTGGGAAGGATATTTGTATCTTAACTAGGAAAAGAGTAACTTAATGTCACATAAAGATTCAACTCAAAGTAATTTGTAATATGCAAGCTCAATTTAATCAATTTCCCTATTACAAATATATGCAATTTTGAACATAAAAAACTTGGGAAGGCTCTTTCTATCCTAACTTGGAAAGAGTTACATAGTGTCACATAAATATTCAACTCAAAGTAATTTGTAATATGCAAGAGTTTAACAATGTTTGTGATGCCTCTTTAGAGCCAAACTCATGTGCTCTACAAATTGTGATGCTCGATATCCCAACTTGGAGGTGACTTGGAGTAGTCAATGCAATTCCTTGTATAGTTAGATAAAATGCATCACAATTAATGTGACAACTACCAACCTACATGCCTTTCAATATTGCATTAAGAGTGGAATATGTTCAATCTCTCTTTCTCAGCACATGAGTCATTAACAATTACTTTTTTATAGGTTTATCTTGCAGTGATCTTGCAATGTTAGTTCATTGGGTGGTTTTAGTGTATCATTATCCTATGGCTTTTAAATTAGTTTTATCGTTTCTTCATCACATTCCTTGGTCACTAAGTCATCACAGTGTAGGATGGAATATTGATCTCATGTTATCCTACTCACACTCTCAAAAGGAAAAAAAACTTATGAAAGCATTAAAAACAAGCAAAAGCATGCATATAAGAGGAAACATGAAACCATACAACTTCTTTTATTAAAATTTGACTAAAACTTACATGCATGTAGCCTCAAGTAGTTGTAACTATTACAATACTCGCAACAAGTCCAATCAATTTCAAACTACAAGCCCATTACTCTGAATCTCAACTGGGCTTACAACATATCAAGTATCAATCTACTACAACTTTATTCTCTACTGGTAATTCTCCTAATTGTTGGTTTCTTCAACAAGAGCTAAGGGATTTTCTTTTCTTTTACTCATCACCTTGTTGGCCTTCTCATTTTTACTCTATGATTGTACCAAGCAAGTCAATAGTTAGAATCACACTTCCACTTCATCAAGATCTATGACTCTTCTTCTTCGATGAAATATTATCTTGCATTTGTACCCAACTAGAACCACATACTCATCTTCTCAAGAGAAATTTATAGACAATATGCAATTGGAATCATATTCTTCTACTCCTCCTCCCTTCTCCATGAACTACATGCACATTCCCTTATCTCATTATTCTACCCATCCTTCTATGCACTATAACTATTTCTCTCCTTGTCCACCTCTTCTCCTTAGTCATCTCTTCATATCCCCTTGTAAGATGTCTTTTTATATTCTCTTATTATCAATGAATAATTCTCTAAATACATTTACCTTAGTAATATTAATTTTCAAGCTAGAGTTGTGGGTTCTACGACAAATAGAATAACTAGCCCCAACCATGCATCAACTGCCAAAATGCATTAGAAATTAATCTAGGTCACAAATGAGTGTTGGAAGAGGGATCAATGATTCACCCTTACACGTGCCTCTATAATTCTTCTCATCCCCATGTCCTCAAATATTTTTGTAGGTATGTTAGGATGCAAAATGAGAATGGACATCTCAAATCATCCCTAGCATCACACTTCCCACAAGCTCTTCCTTTCTAAGCTTCATTCACGATAAATGGTCAAATTCTTCTTGCACCAAATTTCCTTCATTATTTCGAAAGAACAACCTTGTGCTAAGGCCATATGAAACTACCACACTATGTTGTTTCTCCCCCTATGCTCATGCCAATTATCTTGTGCATATAAATGATTTATACCTCTTTCACTTATTTCTCTTGCTCCACACCTTGAACAATTCTTCATTTTGTACTTCATTGTGGAACAAGACAACTCCAAATCTAACTCCTTACAATCCTCTCATGCTCTCTTCAGCTTCATTCTTACACTCAACAATGCCTCTCTTCAGTTGTCTTTATCGCTTTGAGCATCATCATCAATTCAATGTTGTAAGGACCTCAAAATTTCCCCTCCTCTGTCCTCCCGTTTTTTCCCATTGGCTAAATATACTCTAATGTACATGAAGATCTTCTTCACATACTTGTATCTCTCAAACACATGAGATATTTGTCTTATTCTTCAAACTCTTAAGCAAAAACACTAGTGTATAGTATCTCTTTTCCTCTTCCTTTGGTATTGCAATTTTTATCATGGAGGTAGTTTCATTTACTACTCTAACATATCCATCTTCTTTCTCACACGAAGGTGTTAAGATTCAATGAATTCATTCACCTCCATATGATTTTCTTTCACTTGTACAATGTTTCACATACTACCTATACCTGGCAAGAAAACTCAACAAACATTAAGGAAATCAATAGCTTCCACATGCATCTCTTCCATGGTATATTTCCCCATCATTACACTTGGTTGCAACTTAGATGCATTGGTCACTGCTCTCGTCTCTAAAAAATTTAGTATTCCCAACCCAGATTCAAATTTTGGTTTTCATTTGAAGTTTAATGGCCAAACCCCATAAGTGAAAAATCACTTTGCATGCATAAAATTTTAACTTTTCTTGAAACACATGGAAAATTTTCAAACTTTAAGCAACTCAGAAAATTAGGACAACTACATATAAATTTTTAACACAAATATTTTTGACTAACTTGGTCTAAAATAAAACCTTGAAGAGAAAAAAAGTTTAAAAGTGTTATCCCTTGAATTGACACTTCTCTATCCGAGTGACGATACCAAGCTTTTTGTCACACAAAATGACAACTGGATTGAAAAGCCAATTTATTATAGATGATAATGGTCCTAATCATTCACTGCTTTCTCTAATTTTGATCTCTTTTTATCATTTACTTAAGGCATACACTCGTGTGTAAATCTAACAACTTGCGTCCCACATGCTAGTTGATTGTATTCAACCAGTATTTTTCTCCTAAATGTTGCACACATAGGTTGTCTAAGGGAAACTATCATGTCACTCTCAGGTTGCATTTGCACCACTAGCATGTCCCTCCGAAATTAGTTAAAATTAAAAAAGAGATTAATTAGTGAGTTGTTCAGTTCGATTGTGTAACTTCTCCACCTTCCCTAACTGCTTCAGCTGTGTAACTACTATCTCCATTTTGTCATAAAAGAATGAGAGAGGCTAGGAGAAGGAGAGAGAACACTTACCCTAAAGATATGATGGAGGATTTATTATTAAAAAAGAGGAGCAAGGAGACTCAAGTCATGGTTCCAATGAGTCAATGTTAGACTGAGGTATAATTGTACTTGTTCTAAGTTACTTGATAGATCTTCCCTTCCCACTAAATTGTGTACACTTTTGATCTTTAATGAATTATGTTCATAGATTTTGATTCTAATGTTGAGTTTTAGTCTCTTTCATATATATGTTTCAGATTTATGACAATCAAAAGTGTTTGAGAAGGGTATATTTTCTTGCAGGTATTGGAGCAGCAGTTTGGAGATTGGTTTGGAAGAAGCACAAAGCTAGGACCAACCTTTATAAATAAGGTACATAATCTCCATCACTCAAACCCTTTTTCTCTTATAGAATTTATATTTGGTTTGAGTTATGTTTGTAGTTGTTTCAGTTTGAGTGCAACCCAATAGGTTGGTGACCTCCATAACCCCTGTCATAGGAATAATTATTAATAACAGAAATGGTGACTCCACTGACAACCTATTGTACCGATTGCATCAATTTTAGTGTTGTACGGTCTCACACGTGTGACTATAAGACCTTGTATTTTTCTTGTTGTATGGTCTGTCCTTTTCCTAGAAAATCATGCCAAACTCCTGCCTTGAAATTTGTGCCCTTCTCCTCGATTTGTGTGCTTGTACATACTATTGTATGGACACCATTAACTGTTGTACATTCTTCCTCAATTTTTGTGCCTATTTTCTTCCTAAAAAATAGTTCCTAACTCCTCAAAATATGTGTTTGTATGGTCTGTAATAAATTCCTTTATGACCTACTCTAAAATTTATGCCCACTCCTTGCGAATAGTGCCCTGCTCAATCTTCTCAATATTTGTGCAAGGTCTTTCTCTCTCTTTCACAAAATTGGCCTCTTCTCTTGCTTTTCTTCTCTCCAAATCTCATGGAAGAAAAAGTTAATCATGAATTGGGATTCAATGCATTTCCCTAGTTTTGTTTGTGGCAAATACTTCCTTTTAATCCAATGGTGAAAATTAAAAGTTAGCTTGATGACATCTAGGTCCCTTATTAAATGCTCACTTTTTCTCATTAAATTAATTTAAGTCACATCATTTAAATGATTAATGAGACATTAAATATTTATCCCACCTTTTAATTTCTCATAAAGTCAAATTCAAGTTATAACCACAACCTCCTTTATAAAATGACTTTATAAAAATATAAAGTACATCACACTTAATAAAGTCCTAGGGACCTCATTTAATGTTGTCCACCCCTAGGAATCACATGAGTGAACAACATTTACCTTAGGACTTTTTCAGCACTCCCTCTTATCGAGGAAAGTGTTCTTCACAACTCTCAACTTGTCTCTAAAGTGAATGTGCTTTCCTCTCCCCAAATGTTTTGTTAGGATGTCTACTACGTGCTCCTCAGTAGAAATGCACACTAACTCCACAACACCCCTGTGAACATAGTATTTGATGAAGTGATACCTCATCTCTATATGCTTCAACCTGTCATGGAATATGGGATTTTTAGAGAGTTGGATGCAACTCTGATTGTCACAGTAAATAATTCTAGATCTCGGCTCCTGATCAAATAGGTCCACCAACAACTTGATGTAACACCCATGTTTTTACCCCGTATGCATTAAAAATGTATATGATGTATATATTGTAATTAATCATGGCGAGGAGCTAAAGGAAAAAGTCCCACCTTTGATTTAGCGTTCTATGTTTCGATGATTAAAATCAGTGTCGATGGTATTTTATGCCAGCCATGCACATTATAATTTTGGACATCATGTAAATATGCAATTTAATTAAAATACCCACAACCAACTATGTTAGTGCAACATTAAAGAGATGGGGGCGTGATTTCCTAAGGATAAGGGGGGGGGTATTCAAACCTTTGAGCCAATGGGGAAAATCCAAATGTCAAAAGAGAAAACCCATAAAAACTGTCAACTACCCATTTCTTGTCTTTTTCCCCAATCATTTATTTCTGCCAGAAATTGGTTGAGGTATTTATTGCATGGGAATGGGAAGAGTATGGGAAAAATTCGAATTGGGTAGACCACCCATTTTTGAAAAACACATTTTAAATCCTTAGGCAAGTAAAAACCCAAAAATGTCTACCCATTCCATGCATGCATTCACGTTTGCATTTTTCCTCACCCATTATCTCATTCATGTGAGCTCTCTCAAGAATCTAGAGCTTCTTGTGTGTATTCGTTCATGTTTTTGGTTGTTTACTTCATTTTCCCCATGAATGGGAGGTCATTTTTGTAATGCCCTGTGGTTGGGTTGTCTTCCTCACATTTTCTTGACGATTTCCTCATTTTCCATGCCCAGGAAATTCATTTTTGTGTTGTTGAGCGAATGGCCATCAAGGATTCACGATTTTGGGATTCATAGTAGTCGTTTTGGCTCATAAAATTCCCAGAATAGTTGTTGAGTTTTAATTTCTCACCCAGGGGTCGATTTCCCCATTTTACGCATTTGTTTTGTTTCCAAAACTGTTTTCTCATCAATCTTAGAACTTGTATCTTGTTGTGGGTGCATATTTTGTTTGGTTGGAGCAACCAAATCTAGTTGGTCCGTTAGTAGTCGAATCCGACTATCATTTTTAATAATGGAATATGAATAATATATTAGATGATGATGATGATCATTAC
Organism: Pseudotsuga menziesii; assembly: GCA_001517045.1. Taxonomy (NCBI): domain Eukaryota; kingdom Viridiplantae; phylum Streptophyta; class Pinopsida; order Pinales; family Pinaceae; genus Pseudotsuga; species Pseudotsuga menziesii. The sequence continues at coordinate 2,509 of LPNX011181180.1, read as the reverse complement.
AAGGGAGGCTTGCCTTTATAGGATTTGAGCATGTAGAATGAAGGGTTACACCCTTTCATATAATAATTAATTACTCTAATTAATATTTTATTTTATATTTGTTACATTTCCACTCCCTTTAAGGGAGCTTTGTCCTCAAATCTTGATTATTTCCTAAAGTCATCTTTTATTTTGGCTCTATGTTGCACTGATGACTTGAGAGGTGCGATTTTGATTACTCCCATTGCCTCATTTTGATTATTATGTCTTGGTATTTGCAATAAGTATGAATTTGGTGAAGTTTTGTTTACGTTTTTTCTACTTGTGTGATTGCTTTTTTTAACTATGTTTGTCATCAATTTAGCATGGTCAACATACATTATGACCTTAACTATTTTTGTGTTGCTATCCCCAACACATTTTGTGTCAGTTCCCTTGAACAGGCTCCTTGTGCTTATAATTCTCATAAGAACACCATTCTTATCTTGTGTCTGATATATATTATAGTTGCTTCCCTTGATGTTCTTTATAGCCGTCTTTGTGATGATATCTATCCTTCGTGTGTTTATGATTGTGACATTTTTGTCATAGCATTGATCATCTTTATTGTTAGAAACATCAGCTTGTCTCTTATCATAATCTTGTTCAGGATCATCCTTCTCCTTGTCAATTATTTCATTGTTAGAATGAAAGCTAACTCCAACTAGATTTCTATCATGGTGTAATGTATTTGATGACAATGCGGCTCTGTTAGATGGAAAACTACCTTATGAAGGCTAAGATGCAATATCTTTATTCACCCTACAGATTTTTAAGAATGAAAGCTAACTCTAGCTAGATTTCCATCATGGTGCATTGTGATTGATGACAATGTGGTTGTGCTTGATGGAAAAATACACTATGAAAGCTTACACACATTAGATTGCACTCATTGTGCAACGATTTAAGGATGAAAGCTAACTCCATCTAGATTTTCAACACGGTGCAATGTGCTTGATGACAATGTGGTTGTGTTACATGGAAACCTACCTTATGAAAGCTAATACACATTAGATTTCACTCATCGTGTCATGTTGTTAAAAGAAAAGATAATTTTAGCTAGATTTTCATCATGGTGTAATAAGCTAACACACATAAGCTTTTTCTTATAGTGCCATGCTGTTAGAAGGAAAGCTAACTCTGGCTAGATTTTCACCACGGTGTAATGTATTTGATAACAATTTGGCTGTGTTAGATGAAAAACTACCTTATTAAAGCTAACAGACATTAGCTTTAGTGACCGTGCAATGTTTTAAGAACGAAAGCTAACTCTCGCTAAATTTCCATCATGGTGCATTGTGATTGATGACAATGTGGTCGTGCTAGATGGAAAACTACATTATGAAAGCTAACACACATTAGATTTCACTCATCATGCAATGATTTAAGGACGAAATATAATTCCAACTAGATTTCCATCGCGGCGCAATGTGATTGATGACGATGTGGTTGTGTTAGATGGAAACTACCTTATGAAAGCTAACACACATTAACTTTCACTAATCGTGCCATGTTGTTAGAAGAAAAACTAACTCTAACTAGATTTGCATCTTGGTGTAATGCATTTGATGACAATGTGGCTATGTTAGATGAAAAACTACCTTACGAAAGCTAACACTAATTAGCTATTACTCATCGTGCAACGTTTTAAGAATGAAAACTAACTCTATCTAGATTTCCAACATGGTGCATTTTGATTGATGACAACGTGGTTGTGCTAAATGAAAAACTACATTCTCAAAGCTAATAAACAACAGATTTCACTCACCGTGCAATGATTTAAGATTGAAAGCTAATTCCAACTAG